>CM029014.1:38396635-38996635 GCA_016801055.1 Panax notoginseng | reverse complement strand
TCTTCGAGTTCCCACGTTGCTTCTTCAGCGTTGTGGTTCCTCCAAATCACCTTCACAGAAGGTATCACTTTATTCCTGAGCACTTGTTCTTTCCTGTCGACTATCTGGATAGGAATCTCTTCATAAGACAAATCTTTCTCGAACTGCAACGGTTCGTACTCGATTACGTGCTTGTAATCGGGTTTATATGGTCGTAACACCGAAATATGAAAAATATTATGAATGTTTTCCAACTCTGGAGGTAGAGCTACCTCATAAGCCACTTCTCCAACTTTTCGCAGCACTTCAAAGGGTCCAATAAACCTCGGGCTTAGTTTTCCCTTTTTACCGAAACGAATTTTTCCTTTCCAAGGAGAAACTTTTAGGAATACATAACTTCCTACGTCAAATGCACGATCTTGCCTGTGTTGATCAGCATACTTCTTCTATCGGTCTTGAGCTGCTACTAATCTTATCCTGATGAGTTTGATAACCTCAGCAGTTTGTTGCACCAATTCTGGTCCTAACAGTTGACGTTCACCAACTTCATCCCAGTATAGTGGAGTTCTGCACTTTCTGCCGTATAACGCTTCGTAAGGCGGCATGCCGATGCTCGCGTGATAACTATTATTGTAGGCGAATTCCACCAACGGTAATTGCTCTTCCCAGCTTCCTTTGAAATCCATGACGCATGCTCTCAACATATCTTCCAATGTCTGGATCGTTCGTTCGCTTTGGCCATCTGTTTGCGGATGATATGCCGTACTCATTCGCAACTGTGTTCCCATACATTCTTGTAGTCTCTTCCAGAAGTTTGATGTGAACCTTGGATCTCTGTCTGACACAATTGACACTGGAACTCCATGTCTTGCAACGATCTCTTTAATATATAGTTTTGCCAGCTGATCAAGATTGAATCTAATCTTTATTGGCAAAAAATGTGCAGATTTTGTCAGTCTGTCTACTATTACCCAAATTGCATCGTATCCTTTCTGAGTAGTTGGAAGACCCACCACAAAATCCATCGTGATATGCTCCCATTTCCATTCCGGTATTTCCAACGGTTGAAGCAATCCGCTGGGTCTTTGATGTTCGGCTTTTACTCTCTGACATGTTAAGCACTTCGCTACACATTCTGCGACGTCCCTTTTCATATTTGGCCACCAAAAATGTTGGCGCAAATCTTGATACATTTTCGTGCTCCCTGGATGAATTGAATATTTTGAGCTATGAGCTTCGATCAAAATTTCTTCTTTCAGTTCTGGTGCTGCTGGAACCCAGATCCTTCCCTCAAGCCGTAGTAACCGTTCGGTGTCGATCTTGTATTTTACATCACCGCCTTCAATCAAATTCTCTTTGATTTTCGCACACTCTTCATCTTGTAGTTGGGCACTCTTCACTTTGTCCATTAAAGTTGGACCAGCTTCTATCTGAAAAAATTGTTCGTCGGATTCCTGTGGAAATTTAATTTCCAGTTCTAACTTTGTCATTGCTGAAATGAGCTCCTCCTGAGTTGTTAGCAGCATTAATTTCTCCCGACCTTTCCTACTTAAAGCATCCGCAACCACATTCGCTTTGCCCGGATGATAAAAGATCTCACAATCGTAATCTTTTATCAGTTCCATCCACCTTCTCTGACGCAGGTTCAAATCTTTCTGAGTGAAAATATACTTCAGACTTTTGTGGTCTGTGTAGATCTCACACTTCTCTCCATACAAATAATGTCTCCATATCTTGAGAGCAAATACCACTGCAGCCAATTCTAAATCATGAGTCGGGTTCGTTCAGTTGTCTTGATGCATAGGCAATAACTTTGCCGTTTTGCATAAGAACACAACCCAATCCTTTGTGTGAGGCATCACTATACACCACAAAATTTCCTGTATTATCTGGCAGGGTTAACACAGGTGCCATACTTAGCTTCTTCTTCAAATCTTGGAAGCTCTCTTCACACTTTTCCGTCCAAACGAATTTCACAGCTTTTCGTGTCAAATTTGTTAACGGAGTGGCTATCTTAGAAAAATCTTGTATAAATCTTCTATAATAACCAGCCAGTCCCAAGAAACTCCTCACCTCCGAAGGTGTTCTTGGTTGTTCCCAATTGATTACGGCTTCCACTTTCGATGGATCTACTGAAATCCCATTTTTGTCAATCACATGACCCAAAAATTGTACACGGTCGAGCCAAAATTCACACTTAGTGAATTTCGCGTACAACTTTTCCTTTCTTAGTGTCTCCAATGTCAGACGTAAATGTTCCACGTGTTCTTCTTGAGTTTTGGAATACACCAGAATGTCGTCGATAAACACCACTACGAACTTGTCTAAAAATGGTTTAAATACCCTGTTCATCAAATCCATGAACGCGGCAGGGGCATTTGTTAAACCAAAAGACATCACCAGAAACTCGTAATGTCCATACCGAGTTCTGAATGCCGTTCGTGGTATATCCTCCTTTCTCACTTTCAACTGGTGATACCCACTTCTCAAATCAATTTTCGAAAAGTATTTAGCACCCTTCAACTGGTCAAACAAGTCATCTATTCTTGGCAACGGGTATTTGTTTTTAATAGTGACTTTGTTTAACTCCCTGTAATCAATGCAAAGACGCATTGACCCGTCCTTCTTCTTCACGAATAAAACTGGCGCTCCCCACGACGATACACTTGGTTGAATATGCTTCTTGTCTAGTAGTTCTTGCAACTGTACCATCAGTTCCTTCATTTCTACCGGAGCCATTCTGTACGGAGCCTTTGATATCGGTGCTGTTCCCGGCACTAAGTCGATCACGAATTCAATTTCTCTGTCCGGCGGAAGTCCTGGCAAATCTTCTGGAAACACGTCTTCGAATTCTCTCACTACCGGTATTTCTTCTAATTTCACACCTTTCTTCTGAGTATCGACTATGTAAGCTAAATAGCCCACACAACCTTGACTCAACAACTTCTTGGCCTGCATAGTCGTCAGACATTTCATTTGTCTTGGCGACTTGCTACCATAAAATACTACCTTTGACGGAGTCATAAGGTTTACACACTTCTTTTGGCAGTCAATTACTGCTCCATAATTGAACAACCAATCCATTCCCAAAATTACATCAAATTCCCCGAGTCTAATCGGAATCAAATCTACTAACAAGATATTCCCCTTAATGTTTACCCTACAGTTCTTGTAAACGAACCTAACAGGGATTATTTCCTTATTCGCAATTTCTATGTTCAAAGGAAAATTCAGTTCTTCTCTAGGCAATTCTAACCTCTTGGCAAATTCATCAGATATAAACGAGCAAGTAGCACCCGAATCAAATAATACATATGCATTAACATCATTGATTGGGATAATACCTGACACCACATCTTTTGATTGCACAACATCTTGCACAGTCATGTTGAAGGTTCTGGCTGTGGGTTTGTTTGATGCTGCAGGTCCTGTAATAGCCCACGTACCTCCATTGTTACCTCCTCCATTGTTTCTGGTTGTCCCTCCCTCCTTCTTCTTAGGGCATTCACGAGCAAAATGATCCTTGGATCCGCACGTGAAGCACGCCTTCTTCTTTGGTTGAGTGCAATTTGGGGCGATGTGACCCTCCTGGCCACAATTGTAGCAAACTCGTTTCCCCATCAAGCACGCACCCTTGTGAAATTTCCCGCATGTCGCACATGCTTCAAACTTTTTGTTTTGCTGGTTACCCTGCTGGTTTCCAGCTCCCCCGTTCCCATTCCACTTCCTCTTCAAGCTGTTGTTGTTGCTGTTGTTGTTGTTATTTCCACTGCTGCCACCTCCATTCTTCATTTCATTCTCATTCTTCTTCTTCTTTTGTTCCTGGTTGAATTTTGTCACCACCTCGCCTCCACCTTCAGCGAGTACTGCTTTCTCCATCACTGCTGTAAACGTCTTCAATTGGAACAGGGAAACCCTACTGTACAGCCAGGGCTTCAGTCCCTGTTCAAACCTCTTCGCCTTGCGTTCGTCTGTGCTAACCTGATATGGCGCAAACCTCGCCAACTCGTTGAATTTTGCGGCATACTCGGATACCGTCATCGTCCCTTGCTTCAGCTCCAGAAACTGTACTTCCAGCTGACTCTTTGAACTCTCCGGGAAATAGGTCTCGAAGAACAGTTCCTTGAACCTATCCCAGATCATCACTCCTGGCCTTTCCCGAGTTTTATTGGCTTGCCACCAATAACTAGCTTCTGCTTTCAACATGAAAGTTGCGAAAGCAGTCTTCTGCTCATCCCCTACCCTAGCGACATCGAACACCTTCTCTATTTCCATAATCCAGGTTTGTGCCTCGACCGGATTCATTGACCCACGAAATTTAGGTGGTCCGACCGCCTTAAACTCCTTAAACGTTGTGCCTTGGTTTTGAGGTTGATTCTGCAACGCTCCTGTCAATAGTGCCACTAGTTGTTGAACGGGATTCGCATCAACATTGTCATTAGCTTCTTCGGTGGTTCTCTGTCGTGTTGGTTGACGTCTGGGAGACATTTTCTGTTAAAGAAATCATCTATTAGACCACTACTCAACTTCTTTAAGTATTTCTAATTAACTTGCCTCTACAAAAGAAATAACCACATAGCACATAACACTTTGAATAAAATAATAACTTTTATTTATTCATAAACTTTTTGAAAACATAACACAATAGCATCTCTGCTATCTACATTACTTTCCTGAACTACAAAAGTTTCAGGGCAACATCATCATTCTCATATCCCATGGTTACTCAACACTCGGGACTTACACATTATTTAACACTTATTATTTGCAAAACAGACAAATTTCCTACGATGATCTATTAAGATAATCAGTCGCCTTTTGACGCTCTTCTTCTATAACACGGAACATGGTTCGGCGATCTAACACGTATGATGGCAGAGTCTCGAACTGAATTGGATAACCCATGACCCGATCTTGAGCTCGATTGATCACGGTATTGAATACTTTATCCATCTCTTCCATCTTCATCCTCTTTGCTTGTGCGTCCGTTACTGCTCTTCCAGTTCGTTGATAAGCTTCCTCGTATGCGTCTTCAGCTCTCGCCCTCTTGGTAGCTTCTTCATTCAGCTTTTTTTTCAGTTCCACGACCGTCTCGATCAGTTGTTCCTTCTCCCCTTCAGTCTGTGTCAGCTTCTCCTCGGCGTTTGTCAGTCGTTCATCACAATCCTGGATCTCGCCGTCTTTTTGTGTAATTGTAGTATGTTGTTCAGCTACTATCTCCTGTAACTCCTCAACTATATCCTGAAGTTCCACGTTACGGTCATGCACCTCATCGTATACACGTCCAGCAATCGAGTTGAGCGGAATCCGTTCCTCCTCATCCTCCTGTGGTAACTCCACGGGATCCTCCTCATCCGTCTCCACATCATCATCCTCATCTTCAACCACTGTGACCAACGGGGTTGACTCCCGTGGCAGTAGTTGTTCCCAAACTACCTGAACATCGCGAGGTTCCTCCTCTATAGGCATTTGAGGTCCCTCCTCCCTAGCCTGACTGGACTCTCCAACATTAGTCATCCTGACAACAAAATTTTAAAGTTTTAGTTATTAATCATTCTAATTGACACTCGCGAGCACATAAGTTATAAACACATAAGCACATAAGTGTTTTATTACTTCTTTCTTAAAACTCGATAAGAGTTAACTCCACTATCTTTTCAAAAGGTTACTTCCTAAGGCTTTTTCCCCCACCTAAGGTTCATAACCTAAGGCTTTGATACCAACCTGTGACACCCCCAAATCTCGGTACTTCATTACCTCAAGATTTGGTGTTCACGTAATCAAAACATTCATTTCTAACTACCCAATCATAATAGAATTGAATAATAAAAGAAAACCTGCCCATACAGGATTAAACTTAAATAAAAGAAATCTCCCAGGTTATCTAACCTTTACAAACATTCATTCATTCATGCGGAATAATTAAAATCACATTCATTACAATCTTTAAACAAGTCTGAAAATAAACTATTCAATCTATTACAGGTCTTCAGCATTGCTTCATCTTTCCTTTCCCTTTACTGGAGGTACATCACTAGTTTCAACCTTAGCTGTAAGAAATTTTACAGGCAAGAGTGAGCAAACAAGGCCCACTTGAAATAATAATAAATAAATCAGTTAACTTTACATCATGTACCAACATTAGGTTTAATAGAACTGAACAATAAATTCTATTACTTTCTAAAAACTTTAATCAATTACTGAGGGTCTATTGACCACGAATCATGTCCACAGTTATAAGTAATTTTTCAACTTAAACTTTAACAGTCATAAGACTATAAGGACTTCACGTACTTAGGGGGATTAACCCTTCGTACAATGTATTGTGCACAATCATTTCAACGCTAAGCGTAACCTCTTATAAAAGAGTTGTTCTTCTCAGTATTTAGAATACAAGTCCGTACCAAAGTGAGTTTGGTTTGGATACATCATGGGGTAATTTAGAATTTAACGGTAATCAACTAATGGTTAGTTGATTACAAACAACATAACTGTATACTATGGAATAATCATAGTTGAATTGATATTTATAAACTAACATCATGCTTTAGGAATAATTTAATAGCATAATCATGGAATAATCATAACATGCATCCTCATAAACCAATAGATACACGAGCTTAATCAACAATAAACAATCTAACTCTACGAAAGTGTAAAGTTAGCAATTTGTACAATTGAAATGGAATTAAAGCGATAATGTGTTTAACGAATTCAAACTTGCACAATGAAGTTTGGAGTTAGAGAACTTGCATAAGTATAACATAACAGTGAAAAGTAACCTTGCTGAATAATAAAGTAGAAAAGGTTAGGGAACTTGCCTCGCGTGTAGGTTAAACAATTACTATTCACGTTCACCCCAAGTCCTACACATACCATATGCATTGACAGTACACATTAGTTATACTAACATTACCTTTATGAGTTCCTTTATTACTCTTAGTATAGCTACTAACTAAGTTTAAGTTTAAACACAGCACATCTTTCATGAACATTACATTTTAGCTTTATTACAACTACTTAAATAATCATGCCATTACACCACGTGTACATTAACAACTTCATATAACATCCTAATACATGTCCAACATGTTATCATTAAGTTATACTAATACCCAAAGGGTTACACTTGCATTCGTGCATCCCGACGCCCTCCGATTGGCTCCAAATACACAACAGTCATAAAGATGACCATTTTGACTACTGTTACAGACCTCAAATAAAAAAACTTAAAGCATGAAAGTTGTAGGTCTACTCGTCCTCTTTCCGAATCATCTTGAATTACCTAAATCGGAGTTCGTATGAAAAAGTTATGGCCATTTTACTACAGGAGGCCAAAACTGCCCAACTAGGCCACTTTTCCGGCGCCGGGGCGCGGAACAGTGGCGCTGGGGCGCGGGACACGGTGCTGGGGTGCGGGACACGGTGCTGGGGCGCGGGACACGGCGCTGGGACGCGGACATGGCGCTAAGGCGCCACTAAAGTACTACTGGAGTCGCGCCGCGGCGCCAGACTCCAGAATCCGGCGACAGCCTCGGCAACAGTACCAGAAAAACCAATTTGGCCAAAAAGCTCGAATCTAATAAGTCGATTATCATGTAAATTGCATATAGACATCATATAATCGTATACTAACGACTTCTAACATGTTTCTACTCATCAATTAGCACAAACATCAAATATTCAACACCCAATTTTAATATTTTTTTGCAAAACTCTATATTTTGATATTTTTCATGAAAACCAATACTGTGATTTTGTTATTCAATCAAAACAGAAATTTCCAAGCATCATGATTATGATTTTACACTCTAGCAATTCTTATAATCAATTTATCAATATAACAACTAATTAAACCCTAATTTCCATTTTAAAAATAACCCATTCTCATTCATAAAATTCTCTGTAAAACAATTTCTTCATAAAATATATACATACATGAATTAAACTCTATATAATCATGCATAACTCATGAAACACTTCTACAATTGTTAATTATATAAACTTATAACCAAAACAACCAAAATTTCTTTTCATAAATTTTTCACAGAAACTTTTTGGGAAAAAAAAAACTTTTAGAGTTTTGTAAAGAAGAAGATGGCCTACCTTGGATTATGAAGAAGATGATGGTCCTAACTCTTTGATTGTCAAGCTTTTCTCCAAAACCTGTTAATAATCTCTCAATTCTCTCTAGAATTCTCTCACTTTTCTTCTTTTCTTCTTCTTCCTCCTCTGAGTTCTTTCTTTCTCTATTTTCCTTCTTCTGAACTCTTTTCTCTCTCTAACATACGTACTAAAATATAACGTATATAATTATAATTATAATAATTGTATATTATAAATATAAGATATATAACTGACATCAGTTAAAGGTTTTGAAAATCAAAAGCCATAAGGCTTGTTTGGTTAGTCTAAATAAAATAACTCATTAATCTTTATGCCTTGTTTGGTAAAATACTAATAGATTAAAGACTTATTATGCAATAAGGCATGTTTGGCAAACTAAAATAAACTCTTTTAATTTATTTTAATAACTCTTTTATAGCAAGACTATTAGTCACACTTTATTTAATTAAATAAATCAAATAAAAACATTACTCTATTAAATTACTTTAACACATAAACAATTATAATTCTTTTTACAATTATAATTTCATTTAATCAACTAATATTTCAAACTACAATTTCTCATTTAAATATTATTATTTATTTAAAATCATTATAAACTCTCTAGCTTATTAAATTAATAAATCTAAAATCTCATAACAACTAATTTATTTAGCTCCTTAATTATTTACTCAACAAATAATTAATTAAATCACATCAACTCAAATTGCCATATAATTCAATAAATATTTAATATTGCCAATAAATATTTAATATTTAATATTTAATTATTTATTCAACAAATAATTAAATAAACCACATCACTCAAATTGAACAATTATTTATTCAACAATAAACATATCCACTAAATATTTATATAACTCAATAAATATTTAATATTACACTTTAAAATTCTGGAATATTACAACATGTATACACTAGTACTCCTTAACCATAAAGTGGCTCCAGAGAACATGTATACACTAATACACCTTGGTACTAACAAAATGCAGTACATAACTTAGGCATTTTACACTAAATGCAGTACATAAATATAATTAACTTACACACATAATTAACTCATTGCATTACTTTAGAACAACTATCTTTGTTGTGTCCTTACTACTTTCACAAACTGCATGCACTACTAGAAAAATAAGAATACGTGGTGCAACTTTGTGACCGTTTTTAAAAATAATCATGAAAATATAGTAATTTGTGATGGACTTTTTAAGCAATCACAAAATAATAGTATATATGATGGCTCTTAATGATGACTAATTTTGCTATATGATGGCTCTTAGTGATGACTAATTTTGCCATCAATGTATTATAATTGTGATGGTTATGTCAATCACACCAAAATTTTCACGCAAAATAAATTTTCTTTTTATGACGCATTTAGTCATCACTTATAGGTATACCCTTTTCTTGATTACATTTAAGTTATCTCTACTATTTTAATGTAAGAAATAATCAAAAAAATATTTTATGACGGCCATAACAATCATTAAAAAAGATAGATTTTTGTGACGACTTTTATTTGCAATTACAAAAAGAAGGTATTTTGTGATGGAATTTTTAAGTCATCACAAAACAATAAATTATATGATGGCTCTCAGTGATGACTAATTTTACCATCATTATAGAGTATTTGGAACTGCCATTGCAATCACCAAATCTTATGTGGAAGTAATATTGTTTAGTAAGTCAACTCATATATGTTTCCTTTTATATTTTATTTTAAAATTATAATTATGATATAGGCTTTGGTGTAGTGGTAATACTCGTTATTTAGTTTGCAAATGGGGGGAGGGTTCGAATCCTACAAGTATCATATGATATAATTAATATAGTGAAATAAATTATCTGTAAATAGAGATTCACGTTCTTACTTTTGATCCTTAAAGTCTTATTTTTTTGTGATGACTTGGACAATCACAATAGATTACGTGTTAATGTGATTGTATTACTCATCACAAAAGCACTAAGCATTTGCGTAATTGCCAAAACTATCACGTAAAATCTTTCTAAATGGGTGTATACAAGACGACCATTGTGATGCTTAAAGCCATCACGTAAACTTTTCGTGATGATTTTTCTACTTTTGTGATGGATTTTGGCCTTCACGAATGACCATTTTTTTAGTAGTGATGTTTCTGGTTTGCCTTTTTTGGATAGCATTGTGACTTTATTTGTAGGCATGGCCTCAGTTTCCTCTCTTCTTCTCTTAATCTTAGGCGTTCCCCTATTCTTTTTAACCTTTGGTAGCTCTATAGGGAGATACTTGTCCAGTTCATTGAACTTCTTCCTTCTTACTGGCATAATCTTATACTTATAAGGAGCTTGGTATACATATTTACCACTTTAAAATATGGTCCATTGGGCTGTGCTTGTTGCGAATCAGAGCACATATAACATGTTGGCAAGGGATTCCAGTTAGATCTCATTCTCTACATGTGCAAGAGTTCTTGTCCAAGAACACAATGTGGGTGTCCTCACCCTCCCTGATTTCGTAACATGTGTCTCCATTAAAGAGCACAATACAACCAACTGCTATATATTTATTTATCCGAAAAATCTCATTGTAGTAAGGAATTAAACAATTGATCCACTTCTCACATGTTGACCCAAGAACTCCTAAACTGTCCACAGTTTTTTGCCTAATGTATTTCATTATAGTCCTAATTGGATTGTGCCTAGATTCATTAATCTAGGAACTAAAACTTTTTAGCATGTTGTTATCTACTGACCATGATTTGCTTTTTCTACTAAAGTAGGCTCTACACCATGTATGAGGTGGATAGTTCATGAGATCTATTGCTCACTTTGAACTCATGGCACCAAACAATGTAACTTTATATTGTCATTAAATTCTTCCTCAAATGTGGACCAGGCTGCATTCCAAAATTTCTTCTTCAACTCTCCACCCTTGTGTTTCTTACACCAATTTGCATATATATATATATATATATATATATATATATATATATATATATATATATATATATATATATATATATATCGAACACACCATTTGTGCTCAGCCTTATGAAGTACATTAATAATTGCTTGTATTAAACCCTACAAGTAAAACATTAAAAGTTACAAAAAGCTATGAAGGTGTAATAACTACACAAATTTACTTTCAAAGCATCTCTAAACAATTTGACATAAAAAACATTAAAGTCTGAAACATTAAAACATTCATACCTTTTGCATATCAAATATGAAGGTGTACTGACTACTATCTCCTAAATCAAGTTATTCTTGCAAAAAATTTAGAAACCAAGTCCATTTGACCTTAGTTTCACTCTTTATACATTCCCAAGCTATGGGAAAATTCTGCTCATCCCCATATCTTCCTAGAGCTACAAGCAATTCCCCCTTATACTGTGTCTTCAAAAAACACCCATCAAGGCTAATAATAGGCTTACATCCTTCCTTCCAACCTCTCTTGCATGCATCTAAACAAACAAACATTCTTTTAAATACTCTTCTCCCTTCCCTTAATTCATTTATGGATAACTCCACATACATTTTAGACCCTGGATTGCATAAGCCTCTAACTCAGAATATTCAGTAGTAAAACTCCTTGAGAAGTCATCCATAACCATCCTTCTGGCTCTCTTGTACTTTTAAAATTCAACATTAACTCTCCATTCCGTCTCTACATCTTTTTTGAGGTCTTTGATCTTGTAGTTATGCTGCTCAAGAATTTTTTATTTGTAAAGCTTGGCCAAGAACTTTGCTGAAACCCTAGGGTTGCTAAAAATCCTATAACAATTGTAATCTTTAATTTATGTCTTGATTGCCAACCTAAGGTTACAACCGTCCTTTGACATATACAAGATAAAAGGACACCCATCCTCACACTGGACCCTTATTCTATATGGTTCACTTCACACATATTTCAATGTCACTCCCCTAGATATAACATACTTTGATATGGATTCCCTAACTTCAGGAGCACTAGCAAATGTCATTCCTAAGCTGAAATAAGGTATCTGATCATTTACATCGAAATTGACAGGATATTTTCTCTCACATGACACCTCACCCCCATCAGTCTTCTCTCTTACTATCATCATTATCATCCTCTTCCTCACTATCATCACTCTGCTCTTCATATGTAGTATCTTGATTGTCCTCACTATTATCAAGATTTAAGTCTTCATTAATCCCACAACTACCTCTATTAATATCTCACTCACCAACCCTGCTACCTTGTGTGTTTAATACCACAATAGGATCATCACTTCTCCTATGTGCTCTATTAATGCAATCCAAAAGCACTAAGTACTTTAGTACTTTCCATGAAAGTGTTATCACTATCATTACTCTCCTCTTTTGGTGAATTTATTATGGGCACAGGTGGAACAGAAGGAGGTGATTCATCATTAAGTATAGGTTCATCAATCTCATGCTTTGCAAAGAACTCTATCACATATGTGCCTGAATTTATTTTACTCAGAATTCTCCTAATCCCATGGTCATCCTCAAGTACAAAAATTCATTCTTCATTACTCAGTTCAGGTTTCAAGTAATAGACTTGGTCTACATCAACATATTTCAATTCCTCTTTATATATATTCTTAATGCACATAATAAACATGTAAGCTGCATCAAATTTCTTACATATATACATCATCTCCCACATATCTCCATACTAGATCTTCACCCATGTGCCCCCAAGATGTAAATGAATATCTACACGGCCAGTCATTCTGCAAGTACAAAAAACTCAGAATTCACATAACAATCAATTACAAGACAATGCCAACTCTAAAGTATTAAGAATATAATAAAGAATAATATTGAGGGCCACATATCCCCTATTAGTGAACACCCAACTTAAACATGGACCACATGCAATGATCATCTTTAACCTATTAACCCATATAAAATGATGCACTTTATTAATCAAAAGCAGATATGAAAGTACCTGTGAAAAGCTGAAAGATACCTTTTCTTCATCTTAAAAGCTTCATTCGACTTAATGCCTTCAATTAGACCTAAGTTTGACGATCTGATTGCAGAGAAAATAAAAAGCAATGACTTCCTCAATAAAGATTATACTTCTATTCGCAAACTCAGGAAGCACCTTCACCTTCTTTTCGTCTCTTATTCTCTTCGATTTCGCCTCTTTTCTTTGAAGAATATGAAAGCAATATGCACACAAGCAAATCATGTTTGATGATAAAGCATATAATTTGTAACAATCTTATTCATTTATTAATAAAAGATTTGTTTAATTAAAGGCTTTTAATTTATCTACATGGTGTTGTTTTTATAATATGTGATAAACCCATAGTTCTGAGCAATGTTTTTAGAATCATGATGATAATCATGCTAATGAGATCTAAATTCTTAGATAGCTCACAAACTAAAAATTTTCCCAATCGTTGGATGACTAAAAAGGGGATTAGTGAATCCAGATAGATTGGTATATACGTTGCTTGCTCATTCGATAAAGATGATTGATCTAATGATCATTTGTGTGGACACACTTAACCAAGTATGTAGGTGCTTATTAGAGAATAAGTTCACTGAACGTGGCTCACTAAGGAATTGTGACACCCCCAAATCTGGGTACTTCATTCCCACATGATTTGGTGTTCACTGTCCAAACATTCATATCTAACTGCCCAAATGAAAGAAAACTTAAACAACAAACTTTCCCATTAAAAGGTTATATAACTTAATCAAATAAATCCCAGGTCTTTTAACTTTAAATACATCATTAAGCGCGGAAAAAATAATAATTACATCACATCATTAATTAAGTCTAGTTACGTAAACCATTGAAATAAAATAGAACAAGTCTTCAACACTTGTTCATCTTGCCTTTTCCTTTACTAGTAGATGGCTCGTCAACTTTCTCAACTTTAGTTGCAATGGTTATATATGCAAGAGCGAGCAAAACAAATGTTCACTTGGAATGGCAATAAATAATGACAACATAATAACTATCAATGAATAGGCTCAATTGAATTGAATAACATTTACTATTATTGATAATCAACAATTGAAATCAAGACTTAGAACTCATCTGAGAGTCACAAGACCATGAACTATATCCCAGGTTATAAGTATTTTTGCTTAAACCTTGAACAGTCGTTAGACTATATGGACGCACTTAGGGAGATCAGACCTTCGTACCATATGTACCATGTATTGTGCACAAACATCTTAATGCTTTCACGTAAATAAATGTTCATCTCAGATTTAACTTACGAGTCCGCACAAAAGTAAGTTTGGTTTATATTAGTTTCAAGGGTAATTTGGAGTTCAACATTCATCAACTAAGGATTAGTTAAATCATAAACTTAATAACGTTTCAAGGGTTCGATAACAATATGTTATGGAATAGTCGTGAGTCACAATCAAATAAATATAAAGCATCAAAGTCATGCTTTAAGAATAAATTTAAAAGCATTGAAAGATATACTAAACTTTCTTGAGCAATAATAATAAGCTAAGTTTACATTCTTTTTCAATAAAGAAACAGAATTAGAAACTTTGTTTAATGCAATAGTAGGTTTAGGAATAGAAAGCTTGTTCAATAATGATACAACTTGAATAATCGTAATTAATTTAGGGTGATGAACTTGCATAATCGTAAACAAGGTAGGGCAATGAACTTGATTTATGGAATAATAAGGTTTAGAATTTGCATAATGGTAATTAGTTAAGGACATGAAACTTGCTCAAAGAAAGTTTAGGGTTAGAGAACTTGCCTCGTGCGTAAGCTATACAATTATAACTTGATTCCCAAATAACCTACACACGTGTTATTAAAAATCATAACACAACTTAGTGAATTCATGACCAAGTTACATAATTAGATATTCATTTCATGTTAACTTACAAACTCTAGCCTTAGATCTAATCACATTCTTCACAAGGCACAAAATAACATCACTTAACATGTTTAATCATCTTTTATATTCATAAGATCGAGTTACATTAGCATTTACTGGATTGGCAATGCAGCCCTGGAACTATGCTCTGGACAGGCGATGTAGCGCCTCGGCACAGTTTCAGCCAGTTCCAGTTCGCGAAGAACACATAACAAAGTCAAATATGCCTAAAAACTTCGCTCAAAAAATAAATTTAACCCACACAGGTTATATAAACTTTACAGAAACATAAACTAACACTTCTAGCATGATATTAACCAAATAAAGAATTAAATTTAAACCTTTAAATTCCTCGTTCTTGCTTAAAACTCCATTTTGAACTCTTTTAACGAATTTATTCACTGTAGATTCGTTTCTTAACCAAATTAATCCATTCAAATTACATTCTTTTCGTTTCTTCATGTATTTACACAATAAACAATCAATAATCAATTTACACATTAAAATACGAATTAAACACTAATTTTAGTATCTAACAAGCCATATGTATATATATTTCACTGTAAACATGATTTTTTCATATTTATCATGTTTTCATGGATTAATCAACTCTAAAACACATACAAATCATATGAAAAATAGATTATATATACAAATTGATATATATAAACCATATCCTCAACAAATTAATCATCACCATCAATTACATAAACTTTTTAAACGAAACAAAAACTAAACTTTAACACTAAAATTATACCTAAATTCCTTGTTTAACTTTGTTAGATGATAACAAATTGCTTTGATAATTCCCATCTTCTTCCAATTTTCTCTCAAATTTCTCTAGAGCTCTCTCTCTTTTCTTTCTCTGTTTTTCTTGTTTCTTGTTCTTTAGACTTAGGAGAAACTAACTGATAAAAACACATAAAACCAACCTAACATATACATATAATACTACGTTATATAAATTGAAAAACATATAATATCCCTTTAATTATATGTCAGTTATATTATTTTTTTAAATTCAAAAACCTCTAAGGCTTGTTTGGCAAAACTAGATTAAAATAAGAATTCAAAAGCCACTAAGGCTTGTTTGTTAAATAAATTAAAAGAGGTTTAATGTAATTTTACCAACTCATTTACTATATAGTTTAATTGTGACACTTTATTTAATTAAATTCTAATATTCAAATTTAATTAAATTAAAGTTAACATCAACTTATTAAATCAAATTGTCACATAAATCAAATTGTTACTTAATTATAATTTTCATTATAAATTATAATTTTATTTAACAAATTAGTAAATCTCTGATTTAATTATTAAATTAAATTAGAACACCATTATAATTATTCAACAATTCATTTAATCATTACCAACTCTCTAATTTAATTATTAAATTAAATTAGAATATTACCATTATATAATATGATGATTAGTTAACAACTCATTTAATTTAATTAACTCATTAAATTAAAACTTTAAACCGCAAAATTACCAGACATCCACTTAATTAATATATTACACTCAATTAAGGTAGTCCACAATAATTCATAAATTATTTATTTAATTAATAAATCAATCAATCAATCAAATATTTATTTAACCAATAAGCTCATCAATTAAAATATTTATTTAATTCAATAAATATTTTAAATTACATATAAAATTCTCGATTGTTTAATTTAGTTTTAATTAAAAATCACAAATTTCGGTTGTTTTAATAATATTGAATTAATATAATACTAGTAGTTGGGATTTGTTGATTAGGATTCCTTGTGGGTACGACACTCTACTTTACCACTTTATTACTTGTTGATCGTATATACTTGCACGTATGTTTTGATTGTGAAATCGACCAACGAGTTTTTGGCGCCGTTGCTGGGGCATTCTTTGTTTAATATTAATTCCATATTAGTTATAATCAATTCGGTCTTAATTTAAACGTTATTTGATTATTATTCTTCTTTTTCTTACAAGTTTTTCATCCATGTATGCACACCAGATCAAAGGGTAAAAAGGAACTTTTGCCTTACGCAAACGATATTGAGAGAACGTTTTGGAAATTACGGTTGACTAGTGAGGTTATACACTTAGAAACAGAACTGGTAGAAGAAGAAATTCTAGAAGTTATGGCAGCGGAAGAGCAAAAATCACTTAGAGATTATGTCATGCCGACAGTGACAGACATTCAGTCTAGCATTCAGAGGTCGGCGATCAATGAGAACAATTTTGAGATTAAATCGGGAACTATTCAGATGTTTCAAAATGCAGTTCAGTTTGGAGGTGGTCCGAATGATGATCTGAACGAACATGTCTTAAGTTTCTTGGAAGTCTGCGACACATTTAAATTCAATAATGTTACATAGGAAGCAATGGGGTTGAGGTTATTCCCGTTTACACTGCGAGACAAAGCCTGAAGTTGGTTACACTCTTTGTCGCCAGGTTCTATCACAGCTTGGGATGACTTAGCTCAAAAATTCCTAGCTAAGTTTTTCCCACCAGCAAAGATGACAAAACTACGGAATGATATTCATACCTTTGCGGAGTTCGACTTAGAAATATTATATGAAGCATGGGAAAGGTTCAAGGATTTCCTTCGAAAATGTCCACATCACGGGATTCCAAACTGGATGCAGGTTAAAACATTTTGTGACGGGTTGCATAGGTCTACACGAGTAAGTATTGATGTAGCAGCTAGAGGAGCTATCATGGCGAAGAGTTTTGATGAGGCTTATCAGTTGTTAAAGATGATTGCCAACAACAACTATTAGTGGCCAATGACGAGGTCTAATCCCCCAAAAACACCAGTGAAGCTTGAACTAGATGCAGTTACAACCTTGGCAATATAGGTATCTGCGTTAACTAAGAAGATTGACTCATGGGGCCAACAATCAGTATCTCAAGTAGCGATGGTTTGTAAGTTATGTGCTGGAAGTCATTCTATAGATCAGTATCTCAAGTAGCGATGGTTTGTAAGTTATGTGCTGGAAGTCATTCTATAGATCAGTGTGCAATTAATGCTGAGTCAGCTCAGTTCGTAGGGAGTTATAATAGACCATCACAGCCTTATCAGAATTAGAATGCGCACAATCCGAGGTGGAGGGATCATCAAGATTTTTTATTGAGTAATAATCAAACCCAAGCTCAAGCTCAAGCTTCTAGACCACAAAATCCACCCGGTTTCCCGAATCAGGCTTCTCAACAGACAGAGAAGTAAACAAACTTAGAGGAAGCATTGGCAAAATTTATTGTAGCTACCGACAAGAGGATGAATGAGAAAGATAAACTGTTAAGCCATGTATACATGAATGTAAAAAGCCAAGCAGTCTCTATCAAGAATTTAGAGAATCAGATGGGTCAGATAGCTCATGCTTTGAACAGCCGTCCGCAAGGAGCACTATCCAGTGACACCAAGATTAATCCAGGAAGAGATGAACAATGCAAGGAAATGACTCTAAGAAGTGGAAAAGAGTTGCACGAGACAGTGAGAGGTAATGAAAAGACAGAAAAAGTAATTGTGGAAGAAGAGGAAGTCTCAGAAATAGGCAAAGAAAAGGATGTAGAGGTAGAGAAGAAAGCACCTGAACAAAGCCTTGTAATGCCTCCCATACCATATCCACAGAGATTTCAAAAATCAAAATTAGAAAGGCAGTTCTCAAGATTCCTTGATATTTTCAAAAAACTGCATATCAACATACCTTTTACAGAAGCCCTGGAATAGATGCCTAGTTATGCCAAGTTCATGAAAGATGTTTTGTCTAAAAAAATGAAATCGTGTGAGTTTGAGGCAGTGGTGTTAACCGAAGAGTGCAGTGCGACTCTACAGAATAAATTACCACCGAAGTTGAAAGATCCAGGAAGTTTTACTATTCCATGTGAGATTGGTAACCAATTTGCGGGAAGAGCATTGTGTGATTTGGGGGCAAGAATAAATTTAATGTCGCTATCAGTCTACACTCAGTTCGGATTAAAAGCACCAAAACCAACAAATATCAGTTTGTGGTTGGTAGATAGATCAATTACGTATCCTTTAACGTATTCAAATCAATGAAGTTCCCAAAAGAAGAGGGTGAATGTTTGCGCATAGATGTGATGGAGGAGATAGTGAATCACAAAATCAGCGGAAGTCACTTTGAGGATTCGTTGGAAGCTGCTTTGGTTAGGATGGACAACTACTATGACTGGGAATATATGGGTTATGTCAAATGGTTAGATGCATTACCAGTTTCTCGAAAGTTCAACAAATCGTTTGACACTCTTGACCAACCTAAGGGAGGAGATAAAAAATCCAAACCATCAATAGAAGAGCCACCAGTGCTAGATTTAAAACCTTTACCTTCTCATTTAATGTATGCCTAGTTGGGAAAGTCTGACACCTTAACAGTTATTGTATCGGCGGATTTGAATGACACTCAAGAATAAAAATTGATAAGGGTGTTACGAGAGTATAAAACAGCGATTGGATGGACTATAGCAGATATTTGAGGAATTAGTCCATCATTTTGCATGCATAAGATTCTACTTGAGGAAGGAGCAAAGCCAATCATTGAGAAATAAAGAAGGTTAAATTCGATCATGAAGGAAGTGGTTAAGAAAGAGATCATAAAATGGTTAGACGTAGGTATTATCTATCCAATTTCAGATAGTTCTTGGGTAAGTCCTATGCAGTGTGTGCCGAAAAAGGGGGGAATGACTGTGGTTAAAAACGAGACTTGTGAGACCCCAGATTTTATGAATAAATATTTAATTTTTTTTTCTCGAAATAATTTTTTTTTATATTATGGTGTGAATTTGATATAATAGTTATGGGTAGTATTTATAAATTTTGTAAAGTATGCAAGTTGTCATATTATATTCGTTTGGTCAGGGAATATTCTTTTTGTCGGAAAATATTCGTACGACGGCACAATCATTGGTGGACCCCACAACAGAAGTATAGTCGTAGTTAGAAAACAACAAAATTATCTTTCTATAAAAATAACGGCTGAGGTGTTACCGTTAAAACCGTTAAAACTGTTGAACTACCCGGTAGTAAAAGTACAGTAATACGCGTGGTTGCATAGTAGCACACGGTATTGATTATTGATGCTTACGTGAGAATTCACTTAGTTTTGCTTATTATTTGGATTCCTATTTTGCCCATTTTTCAAAAGAATCGGTAGAAATTTTATAATATGGGTGGGGCCCACATGTGGGGGCCACATATGGGGCCCACATGTGAAGTATGAAACCTGAAAATAGGGGTGAGAGAAAGTTTACGTAAATAAGGGGTAAAATATAAGAGTATGTAATGTGTGTGTATATATATATATATATATATATATATATATATATATATATATATATATATATATATATATATATATATATATATATATATATATAATGTGAGTGGAAAGTGGTGGAAAAGTGATAGTATGAGAGTGATGGGTGTAAGATGTGTGCGTATGATAGTGATGTGAGTATTTGTAGTGTTAGTGGAGGATGTTGGAAAAGGAGGAGTGTTTTATTTATATATTATATATGGTGTGAATAATTATATATATTTATAATGGGTGTGGTAAGTGGTGAATGTGGTGGATGGTGATATGTTGGTGGAGGAAACATGCGGGGCCATGTTGGAAGAAAAGAAAAAAAAATGAATGGGGATGGAGGGAAGAAGAATGAGATGGGAGAAAGAAAGAATTGGACGAAAGGTGTATTATTATGTATATTATTATATATATATATATATATATATATATATATATATATATATATATATATATATATATATATATATATATATATATATATATATATAGGTAAGTTTGAAAAATTGGGTAGAGGGAGTAAGATGGATAATCACGGGTCTTCCACCCGTGATTTTTTTTTCTTTCTTGCACATGTTATATATAATATATATATATATATATATATATATATATATATATAATATTATATTTTATTTAAAAGATTTTTCTTTAAATATGGACCATCAGATTAAGTAAATCAATCTGGACCGTTCATAGATTAGTTACTATGCATTCCATTTTCCTATAAATAGAAGCTCATTCCTTCATTATTTCTTACAAATTCACTGAAACTCCAAAGAGAGAAATTATAGAGAAACTATAGAAAAGTATTCTGCTACTTTCCTACTCTTATATCCAGTTTCTTTTATGGTAAGGGGTGTTATTCTTTCTTATTCATGAAGAGAACTGTTGTTATTCTATTTCTTATTATTCTGTTGGAATAACCTGTATACGCGGTCTACCCTATACTTGGTGACATTCTCCTATTATTCTGTTGGAACATCCTGTCTGTGTGTTTTACACCTGACCTGATTCCGTTTTTATTATTATTCTGTTTGAACATCCTGTCTGTGTATTTTACACCGGACCTGGTTCCGTTTTGTTATTATTCTGTTGGAACATCCTGTCTGTGTGTTTTACACCGTACCTGGTTCCGTCTTTATTATTATTCTGTCGGAATATCCTGTCTGTGCGGTTACGCCGGACCTGGTTCCATTATTTATTATTCTGTCGGAATATCCTGTCTGTGCGTTTACGCCGGACCTGGTTCTATTATTTATTATTCTGCTGGAATAACCTGTCTATGCGAAGTACCGCATGCATGGTGATTTCTTTTGTTATTCCATTCTTTATTATACTCAGTTGGTTAAAGTTTTGACTTCTATACTCCATGAAATTAGTGGAATATCCTTGATATTTACATTTCATCCAGTATCTTTTCATGAAAACATTCTTCTAAGCATTCTTGAATTTTACTCCACAAAGCAGTATCATGTTGACAATTTGGACGTTGTTAATTCTTGGATAAATTAATTCTTGAACTTGTTTTATTGAATTCTTATATCATTGTCATCATCCTCATGTTTATATTATGTTGAAAGTCATCTGTGGCCTGTAGTGCATAGATGGACTTGGTATGATTATGACTAGGGATTATTCGGTGTAATCATGACCGTAATGTTACAAATGATGTGAAAAAGGTCCTCATTGGCCCGTAGTGCATTGATGGACAATTTTTGGTATGATTATGGCTATGGATTCTCTTTGGCCGTAGTGCAGAGATAAATTATTTTATGGCATGATCATGACCGTTGATGAAAACATGATTATCTTTAGCTGTAGTGCATGGATAATTCGTGATCGTGATACTAAAGAATATCCTTGGCCGTAGTGCAGGGGTGATTCGATGATGTGGATTATTTATTAAGCTGAGTCCCAGCGATAAAAGTGTTGAAAAACCTTTTAAATCATAAAAGATAGTAGATTTTATTCTCTACTTGACTCTTTTAATGGATTACTTGTTCCGCTGCAGTTAAACTTGATGTCTATTGTATTTTATCAGTTTAACATTGTTGAAGACTAATGATAATTTATTCTACATTATCTTAGTCATAATATTTCTTACTGGGCTAGTTGAGCTCACCCTTTCTTTCACTGTTCTCTTCAGGAAATGAGAACGTAGCTGGGACTAGTCGGGGAACAGAGTGATGGTCCTAGATGATAGAATTAGTAGTCCTCACTATTCTATGTAATAGTGTGATAATAATTGTAATGAGGACTCTTTTTGAGTATGAATACTCTCTAGAAGACAATATTTTTATTCAAACTCACAGTTTATGTTTTGTCGTTTTGTACACGACAGTTGTATTAGTAAGTTGTATTTGGATTTATGTACCATGTAAGTGGCGACCCAAGATGGGTGACGTATACCTAATTTTGGGGGCGTCATAAGACTAATGAGCTCATCCCCACTAGAACAGTTATAGGTTGGAGGGTATGCATGGATTACCGCAAACTAAACAAAGCCACGCGCAAGGATCACTTTCCTTTGCCATTCATTGATCAAATGTTAGATAGGTTGGTGGGTCACCAATTCTACTGTTTACTTGATGGGTATTCGGGTTACAATCAGATTGTCATAGCACCGGAAGATCAAGAAAAAACAACATTAACATGACCTTATGGCACTTTTGCATTTTGACGTATGTCTTTTGGTCTGTGTAATGCTCTGGCGACTTTTTAGCTATGTATGATGGCCATCTTTTCAGATATTGTAGAACATAACTTATAAGTTTTCATGGATGATTTTTCCGTGTTTGATGATAGTTTCGATCTGTGTATAAAAAATTTGGTTTTGGTTTTGAAACGCTGTGTAGAGATAAATCTAGTTCTCAACTGGGAAAAATGTCACTTCATAGTACAAGAAGAGATAATTTTGGGGCACAAGGTTTCTGCAGCAGGGTTAGAGGTTGACAAAGCAAAAATTGAAACTATTGAAAAGCTACCTCCACCAACATCTGTGAAGGGAATAAGGAGATTTTTGGGACATGCGGGTTTTTATCGACGCTTCAGTAAATATTTTTTAAAGATTTTGAAACCCTTGTGTTCTATCCTTGAGAAAGATGTGTCGTTTAAGATGGACCATTTGTGCTTAGCAACTTTTGAAGTATTGAAAAAGGAATTGGTCACAACTCCAATCTTTGTTACCCCCGATTGGACCTTGCCATTTGAGCTTATGTGCGACGCCAGTGACTACGCAGTTGGAGCAGTATTGGGACAACGACGAGATAAGATATTTCACACTATCTACTAATCAAGCAAGATATTAATGGATGCTCAGCTGAATTACACCACCACTAAAAAAGAATTGCTTGCGGTCTTATTTGCTTTCGGCAAATTCTGAGCTTATCTAATAGGGACTAAGGTAATTGTCTACACTGATCATTCTGCCATAAAGTATTTAATTGCAAAGAAGGATGCTAAACCAAGGTAAATTCAGTGGGTGCTTTTCTATAAGACTTTGATTTGGAGATCTGAGATAGAAAGGGTACCGAAATCAGGTGGCGGATCATCTTTCTTGGTTGGAAAATTCAAAAATTCAGAAGAAAGATGAAGTTGTGATTAATGAGACGTTTCTGGATGAACAACTTTCCTAAGTTACAATGAAATTGTCTTGGTATGCAGATTATGTGAACTATCTGGTTAGTAATGTGTTTCCGCCAGATTTGAATTCTCAACAACGAAAAAAGTTCATCCACGATGTCAGGAAATATTTTTGGGAAGATCCTTTTTTGTTTAAGACTTGTGCGGATCAAATGATTCGATGTTGTGTGCCACATAAGGAGATGGAAAGCAAACTTGGTCATTGCCACTCGTCATATTACGGAGACCATTATGCAGGTGATATGACATCAACAAAAGTGTTACAATCAGGATTTTTCTGGCCTACGTTGTTTAAAGACGCATATCTCTATGTTTTGAAGTGTGATCGGTGCCAAAGAGTTGGTAATATCTCGAAACGGAATGAAATGCTAAAATTTAAATAGGCACACTTAGAAGTGGGGTTGAATAAGTGTTCAAACAACTATGGTCGATTTTTATTTTACTTCAAAACTTTTGCTTATTTCAGCTTGCTGAAATAATTAACTCGGTTTCCTTAATTACAAAAACTGTTTAAATACTTTAGAAATTAGTATGCTGAAATAATCAAATATATATCTTAAGTTTTAGAAAATCTTGTTTATATATTAACTTATTATATTAACTTTAATTCTTGATATCAATAAAATTAAGCACAAATAATTAAATGAACACCAAGAATTTTTTAGTGGTTCAACTACTACCCTCTATAATAGTATCCTAATCCACGTCCAATACTAACTAGTATTGGAGACTCACTTTATTTATTTCTTTATAAATAAACACTGATTACAAAACAGATTCTTATAACAGTTAATTTCTCTTGAGCACTCTTGCTCCTTGTGCACCTATGCACTCCTCAAGCACCTTTGCTTCCTTGAACATGTTTGTAAACCTTTTCTTTAATCCACCAGGATTAACACCTTTAGACTACACTTAGTCTAAATAGAAAATTAAATACAAATATAGAGGTCTATGATCAATGCAAGAATAATCAATTTAACAATTAAAGGCTCAACTAAATGCAATGATCAATTAGCACGGAAAGATAATCAATTAAATCTTACCAATTACTAGCTAAAAAGATATCATAAATATAATTGCTCAGTTGATCAAAGTTGCACTAATTAAATCAAGTTGCTCGATAATAGCAATAATTAATGCAAAGAGTATTTCGTGAGTCGTAATTAATTCCATACATGAAATACGTTTTATATAGCCCATAAAATAATTACCGTTTATTCTAGATAACATCGGTTTCATTAGTCCTCAAAAACTAGCTTGATAATATCTTACAGATCATGGAGAAATCCCACAACGGTAAAGAAGATGTATGTTTAATAATTATCCAGTTAATATAACTTCTTCAAACAACAACCTTTTTTTAGTTATACTTTTTGGATAAATTAAAAGACTCTTTAAAAGATAACCCACTAAAAAACTTTGACTTTAACTCTCTATCTTAAAGTGGCGTTGGCGTGTAAAAGCAAGCTTTCAATCTTCCTTTATTTTTCCAAGATTCAAGGTATTATAGTTCCAAGGTAAATATCCCTTGAAAACCGCACACACACATCATATCACAAGCAAAATGTGTAGCTAGCTTCCTTTTAGCTACTAGGCATGCACACGTGATACATATATATGCATTCGTATATACCATAAGCAAAGTTCATAATATATAACCCAAGAATATTTAAGTACCGATTTAAAACTTTAAACTCTTTTGTACTTGATAACATATATTTAACCTAATCTCAAGTAATTTATTTTAGAAAAAACCATTTTCATTAGATTTAAATTACATTTCATTTAAGACATATAAAATTAAATGCCAATGATATGTCCTATAACCTTTAAATGAAAAATTAATTATTATGCAATTGACCTTACACTTTGTTTCCTAGTAAAGAAAAACTCTTCAACTACTTGAATATCCCACCAATGTTCTTTATCATCAGATACCTGAAATGCCATAAAATAATTTAGTATATGAACAATTCAACATCAAAACTTAAGGATGGAATATGACTAAGTCAACATTCTCCCCCTTTTTGATGATGACAACCCAAAAATTTTAATTCTCATTAGCTCCCCCTAAAACCATACATACAATATAATTAGCCCCACCTAAATCTATGCAATGCAATATAATATCTTTTCAGGAATCTCAAAATAATATTAATCTAACTTAAATTCGTTTTTCAGTGTATCTTGAGATTTTAAACAACCAGTTACCTGCAATCATGTTAGTTGTTAACATATCAGATATATCAGTTTTAAAAATATTGTTAAGATTCAAAATAATAAGTCTGTGAAGCACCAAGCCAAAAACCAACATTTGGGAGTTTGCATGAAAGGGAAGCGAGTGTGCTACAATTGTGGTCAGGAAGGCCACATAGCACCAAACTGTCCAAACCCAAAGAAGGGTGCTTGTTTCTCTTATGGTTCGAAGGACCATCTGGCAAGAGACTGTCCTAAGAAGGGATCAGGAGGGTCAGGATCAGGAGGAAACCGTGGAAACAACAATGGAAATGCCTTAACAATCACCGGACCAACCGCAACAAACCGACCGACCGCCAGGACTTTTAACATGACGGTGCAGTATGCAGTTCAGTCTCGTGATGTGGTGTCAGGTATCATTCCGATCAATGAAATTAATGCCTATGTTTTATTTGATTCGGGTGCTACTTGTTCTTTTATATCTTATGACTTTGCTAATAGTTTAGATTTGCTTAAGGATGAGTTGGAACATCCCATGAACATAGAAATTATGAATAGAGAGATAATCCCTGTTAAGTACGTGCATAAGAACTGTAGAGTGGATATTAGGGATAATATCATGAGCGTAGATCTTATCCCTATTCGACTTGGGAAATTTGACGATATCTTGGGAATGGACTGTTTATTCAATTACGGGGCTGTAATTGATTGTCAAAAGAAGCGTATTAACCTTATGACTCCGTCAAAGGTTGTGTTTTATGGTAGCAAGTCGCCTAGACAAGCGAGTTGTCTGACGATGATGCAGGCCAGGAAGTTATTAAGACAAGGCTGTGTAGGATACTTAGCTTACATAGTCGACAGTCGAAAAGAGAATCTGAAGGTAGAAGAAATACCGATTGTGAGGGACTTCGTCGACGTATTTCCAGACGATTTGCCAGGACTTCCACCAGATAGAGAGGTAGATTTCGTGATCCATTTGGCCCCTGGAACTGCTCCAATATCGAAGGCACCATACCGAATGGCACCAGTAGAAATGAAAGAATTAATGGTACAATTACAAGAATTACTGGGAAGTACATCCAACCGAGCGTATCGCCGTGGGGAGCATCGGTGTTGTTTGTAAAAAGGAAGGATGGATCGATGCGGCTCTACATTGACTACAGAGAGCTGAACAAGGTCACGATTTAGAACAGATATCCATTACCAAGGATCGACGACCTGTTTAATCAATTGAAGGGAACAAGATACTTTTCCAAGATAGACTTGAGAAACGGTTATCATCAACTGAAGGTGAGGCCAGAGGATGTACCGAAGACAGCGTTCAGAACGCGATATGGTCACTACGAATTTTTAGTAACGTCGTTTGGTCTTACGAATGCTCCTGCAGCATTTATGGGACTAATGAATGGTGTGTTAAAGCCGTTTTTGGACAAGTCCGTAGTGGTATTTATATACGACATTTTGGTATATTCAAAAACCAAAGAAGAACACGAAGAGCATTTGAGATTAACATTGGAAGTATTGAGAAGGGAAAAGTTGTATGCCAAGTTTTCGAAATGTGAAATTTAGATTGAACGAGTGCAATTTCTTGGGCACGTGATCGATAAAAATGGAATTTCGGTAGATCCATCTAAAGTAGAAGCCGTGATTAACTGGGATCAACCGAGAACGCCGTCAGAAGTAAGAAGTTTTCTTGGATTGACAGGATATTATAGAAGATTCATTCAAGACTTTTCCAAAATCGCAACTCCGCTCACGAATTTAACTCGTAAAGCTGTGAAATTTGTGTGGGCAGAGAAGTGTGAGGAAAGTTTTCAAGAATTGAAGAAGAGGTTGAGTACGGCGCCTGTGTTATCTCTTCCGGATGATACAGGAAATTTTGTTATTTTTAGTGATGCGTCGCATAAAGGACTTGGCTGTGTGCTAATGCAAAACGGTAAAGTCATCGCGTATGCATCACGACAATTGAAGGATTACGAGAAGGGATACCCGACCTATGATTTGGAGTTAGCTGCAGTTGTTTTTGCTTTAAAAATTTGGATGCACTATCTTTACGGGGAGAAGTGTGAAATATATATAGACCACAAGAGTCTGAAATATATTTTCACACAGAAGGACTTAAATATGCGTTAAAGAAGATGGTTGGAATTAATCAAGGATTACGACTGTGAGATTTTATACCATCCGGGTAAGGCGAATGTAGTTGCCGACGCCTTAAGTAGAAAGGGTCGTGAGAAATTGATAATGTTAACTGCTCAGGAGGAGCTAATTGTGGAAATGGAGAAACTGAAATTGGAAGTGAAGTATCCAATGGATATTGATGAGAAGCTATTTCAGATGCAATCTAGTACAACTCTACTGGATAGTGTAAAGGAGGCTCAACTTCAAGATGATGAATGCAAAAAGGTGACAAAGAAGATATCTGAAGGAACTGAACCAAGATTTAAGATGGATAAGGAAGGAATATTAAGATTTGAAAGTAGAATCTGGGTTCCACCAGTACAAAAAAATTAAGGAAGAAATTCTGAACGAGGCTCATAGTTCAAGATATTCGATTCACCCTGGTAGTACAAAGATGTATCAAGATCTTCGACAACATTTTTGGTGGCCGAATTTGAAACGCGATGTAGCAGAATGTGTTGCCAAGTGTCTGACCTGTCAGAAAGTAAAAGCAGAACATCAGAGACCAAGTGGATTGCTTCAACCGTTGGAAATCCCAGAATGGAAATGGGAACATATTACAATGGATTTCGTGGTTGGCCTTCCGACGACTCAGAAAGGCTACGACGCAGTATGGGTTATCATTGACCGACTGACGAAATCTGCACACTTCCTTCCAATCAAAATCAGATTCAATTTAGATCAATTGGCGAGGTTATACGTAAAAGAGATTGTTTCGAGGCACGGAGTGCCGGTGTCAATTATTTTCGATAGAGATCCGCGTTTCACATCAAATTTCTGGAAACGTCTTCAGGAATGCATGGGTACGCAATTGCAAATGAGTACAACATACCATCCTCAAATAGACAGACAGAGCGAGAGAATAATTCAAACGTTAGAAGATATACTAAGAGCCTGTGTGATGGACTTTAAAGGAAATTGGGATGATCACCTACCGTTAGTAGAGTTCGGCTACAACAACAGTTACCTCGCTAGTATTGGCATGCCGCCTTACAAAGCGTTATACGGCAAAATGTGCAGAACTCCGCTTTACTGGGATGAAGTTGATGAGAGACAATTTCTAGGGCCAGAATTGGTACAGCAGACATCAGAAATAGTCAAAGTGATCCGAGCACGACTGGTAGCGGCTCAAGATCGACAGAAGAAATACGCTGACCCACATCATAAAAATATCGAGTTTGAATCAGGTAGTTATGTTTTCTTGAAGGTCTCTCCCTGGAAAGGAAAGATCAGATTCGGAAAGAAAGGGAAATTGAGCCCAAGATTCATTGGACCCTTTGAAGTACTGAGAAGAATCGGTGAAGTAGCATATGAGGTAGCCTTACCTCCATCACTCGAGAATGTCCACAACGTCTTCCATGTGTCTGTGTTACGACCCTACAAGGCCGATTACAAGCATGTAATTGAATACGAACCCCTGCATTTTGAGAAAGACTTATCTTACGAAGAAATTCCTGTCCAAATTGTCGACCGAAAAGAACAAGTTCTCATAAATAAAGTTATACCTTCTGTTAAGGTAATTTGGAGGAACCACAACGCTGAAGAAGCTATGTGGGAACTCGAAGAGAATATGATGCAGAATTACACTCAATTATTTACTTAATTATGTGTAAGCGATTCTGGGGACAGAATCTTTGTAGGGGGGAGAATGTAACGGGTCAAAATTTTTGAGTCGTGATTCTGGGGACAGAATCCTTTTAAGGAGGGAAAGATGTGACGAACGATATTTTTATAATTTAATTTTAATATTTATTGATTTAAATAAATATTTTTTTTTGATGATTTAATTATTGGATTAAATAATTAATTGATACAATTGTGGTAGATTAATTTAATTATATGTGTTACATTTATTAAATTAATGTGGAGAATATTTATTATTCAAGTATGTAATTATGTGAGCTTATTGAATTAAATAAATTATTTAATTAAGCATGATGTTATTCTAATTAATTTATTTATTAATTAGAGATTTAATAATTTAATATAATTAATTAATGAGAAAATTAAATATATGACTATGTGAATTTATGAGAAGTTATTATATTTTATTTATATTAAATAAGATATATGAATTATTGTGCAAGTGGGTGTGACATGAATTAAATTATATGATAAAGCTTTATTAAATTAAGGAGTTTTGAAATCTATTATGCTAGCCAAACATGGCCTTAGTAGGGGTTACTAGCAGTTACCCATGATTGGGTTAACTGACCATTATTGCGCGTCAGTCGAGTTCTTATAATACGATGTTTTCTTTTCTTTTCTTTTATTATTCTAAGTCTGGAAAAGCAGAGAGAGAGAGATTGAGAATTTATCAGAGAAAATTTGTGAGAATTAGAGATATTGTGAGTGTGTAATCATCAGGTAATTGTGAAAGGATCATCTTGGATCACCTCTTCTTAATCTATACTCTGGGTAATTTGTCCAAACCAAATTCTATTTTTACGTTATTTGAGTTTTATGAAAATGACTTTCATTCATACTGTAAAGCTTCTGTAATTGAGATAGGAGTAATGATTATGGGTTTTGTATATGTTATTGCACATCATATCGTATTTAATTATATATATTTTGTAAACCATATCATAAGTTTCATAATGCGATGACTTGCTATTTCAAAATTTACAGAGTTTGGGTTTTGACCATATGGCCTTATACGTGGTATTTCATGCGTTGATCATATATTATCCCTAAATTTTACACTTGTATTTTATTATACATGTTGATACGAAGAGACCAAACTTTAAACAAACGGATTCAGTGTTATAATGAATCCGTAGTGACAATTTTCATGTTTTATTTTCAAAACCTTCAAGAACGTCAAAGTTAGTGAAATTATAGATTTTAATTATGTGATTATATGTTTTAATGGGTTAAAATCATTCTATAAATATTGGGTAATGATTATATGCGAATTCTAACATGTGGATATGATTTAATCCGTGTAAAAATAAACTAATTTGGAAGTTATGACCATATTCTGTGTTCTTCACAGAACGTATAATTTTACTTGTGATTGTTTTTTGGCCTAATTTGGCTTGTTATGTTCGTGAACTGCAGAACTGTAAAAATTGCAGAAAATGAGCATGGGTAACCCCGTCTCCGGCGGGCTTGGTTAAAAAAAATAAAAAAATAAAAAAATAAATTAATAAATAAATATTCGATAAAAAATATTATTAAAATATTTATAAAATAAATTAAATATTTTAATTGAGATATTATGGAATAAAATAAATATTTGATGAAAATTATTATTAAAATATTTATAAAATAAATTAAATATTTTAATTGAGATATTTATGGAATAAAATAAATATTCGATGAAAATTATTATTAAAATATTTATAAAATAAATTAAATATTTTAATTGAGATATTTATGGAATAAAATAAATATTCGATGAAAATTATTATTAAAATATTTATAAAATAAAGTAAATATTTTAATTTGAGATATTTATGGAATAAAATAAATATTCGATGGAAATTATTATGAAATAATTTATTCGAGTGTAATAATAGTAAGAGAATGAAAATATTCTAATTTAATTAAGTAATTAAATTAGAAGGGTAATGATTTGTTAAATAAAGTGGAGTTTATATTAAATAATTAAGTAAAAATGTAGCTAATGAATGTCGTGAATACATATGGTATGTGTGTAGGATTTGTGGTGAACGGAAGTAGTAATCGTGTAGCCTACGCACGAGGCAAGTTTCTACCCCTACTTGTTATCATTGTTCAAGTTTATTATTTATCTTGAGTAAATTCTCATTACTATTATTCAAGTTCGAATTGTTATATTAAAGATTTATTATCCTTTCAAAGTATGAATTTGTTATACAATAATTGTTCTATTGTATACTTCTTGAGATTATTATTCAAATTGAATATCATTATTGTTGAACCTTGTTAGACTAGTGAACCTTATTGATTCGACTAGTCCATAGTTGATGAACGTTCTAAATTTCAGAACCCTTATTGAATTATCCAAACCAAACTTCCTTTGGTGCAGACTCGAATGTCAAACTGAGATGAAAAACCCTGCAAAGGGATTTACTTATGCGTTAGTGTTAAGATATTGTGCACAGTATGGTACTAAGGGCTGATCCCCCCTAAGTACGAGAAGAAAGGTCCATAGTCTTATGACTGTTAAAGGTTTCAAGTATAACCCTTGATAACCTAGGACATAGTTCAAGGTCTTATGACTCTCAGAAATCTTTTGATTCTTGTTATTCATTCTTGATTCAAAAGTTGAGCTTTATTTCAGATGTCTTTGATTCACTTGCATGTTATTATATTGTTATTTCATTTTTATACTTGTGGGCAATCATGCTCACTCTTGCGTAATAATAACATTACAGTTAAGAACGAAAGAACCGACGAACCTTCCACTAGTAAAGACAAGGGTAAAATTAACAAGTGATGAAGACTTGTTATTATATTTGTTGAAACGTTGAATTTATGTATTAAGCTAATGATGTTGTTTAAGACTTATTTTTTTATGTTTTCGCACAGATATTTAAGGTTAGTTTAACACTGGGATTATGTTTGTTATTCAGATGTTGTAACCCCATAAGGGGAAGATATTTTTCTATCTATTGCATGGTTTGCAATTATTATGGGTAGATAGATAGATGATATTTGTACAGTGAACACCAAATCCCGTGGAATCGAAGTACCCAGATTTGGGGGTGTCACATCAGAGGTGATGATAGGGTTGACTTCTGTCGTCGAGAGGGTCCTACTGATTTCAGCAAGGATGACTGATGGTTGATTTGTCAGAAGATGAAGAGTCCAAAGACTCAGGTTCCACATACATAAGCTTTTTCATTTTTCTTTGTTTGCGAGAAGGTCCGGCAGTCAATTGAGGAGGCACCAACATCTGATCATCGTCAGAATCAATTATTGAACGCTTGTGTATCCGAGTTCTCATGGTGTTTTTGGTTTGAAGATACAGATAGAGAAGATGAGTATAAAGTGAGAGAAAAACAGAGCCAGAAAACAAAAAGTTTGAGATGTGAAGAGAATGGAGAGGGATAGAGAGTCAACTAAGAGAGACGGATGCATGTATGTACACCCCTATACACTTACGTTTCCCAAGAAACCCCAGCTGTCCTATCTTTTTGATTTTCAAAAACCATTATGATAGATACTTAGAATACTGCGTCCATGAATTAAGGATTTAATGAGAAGCCGTAAAAGCATACTATTAATTATCGTAAGTATAACAGTTAATAAGAAAAGAATGTAAAATTATAAATACGGTAAAGATAATGCAGATTTTTTTTATAAAAAAAAAATTCAACAAGAGTTATGCTATACACATTCCAAGTTCTCTTCATAACATACAAAATCTGTCTTCACTTAACGGTTTAGTAAAAATATCTGCGATTTGATTTTTAGTAGGAATAAAAATTAATTTAATTAAACCTTTTGATACATTATCTCTTAAAAAATGATGTCTTACTTCTATATGTTTTGTACGCGAGTGTAACACAGGATTTTTAGAGATATCTATAGCACTAGAATTATCACAGTATATAGGCACAAATTCACATAATATATCAAAATTACATAGGGTTTGCCTCATCCACAAAATCTAAGAACAATAACTTCCTGCAACTAGGTATTCACCCTTAGTAGTTGAAAGAGCCACTGAGGTTTGCTTTTTACTATGCCATGATATGAGACTTTATCCCAAGAAAGTACAAGCACCACTCGTACTTTTTCTATCGATTTGACACCCTACATAGTCAGCATCTGAATAACATATTAGTTCAAAGTGATTACAAATTGGATAAAATAACCCTAAGTTAATAGTACAACTTAAATATTTCAAAATTCTTTTAACAGCATTTAAGTGTGATTCTTTGGGTTTAGCCTGAAATCTTGCACACAGACAAACGCTATACATTATATCAAGTCTAGAAGCAGTTTAGTATAGTAAGCATCCAATTATATCTCGATATTTTGTTATATCAACATCAATACCTTTCTCATCAGTGGTGAGCTTTATTGATGTGCTCATGGGTGTACCTTTCGAGTTAGATCCTTCAAAGCCAAATCTCTTGAGTAATTCTTTTGTGTATTTGGTTTGATGGATATACATTCCTTCCTTTGTTTGCTTGATTTGAAGTCCCAAAAAGTAATTAAGCTCTCCCATTAAGCTCATGTCAAATTCTTTATGTATGCACTTGGAAAACCACTTACAAAGAAAATCATTAGTAGCACCAAATATTATATCGTCTACGTATATTTGAACAATAATGATATCTATATTTTTATGCTTAATAAATAATGTATAATCTATTTTACCTCTAACAAATCCGTTTGACAAGAGATACTTACTTAACCTTTCGTACCAAGCCCTTGGAGCTTGTTTCAAACCATAAAGAGCTTTCTTCAATTTGTAAACATGATTAGGATACTTTTCATGCTCGAATCCAGGAGGCTGTTTGACATATACTTCTTCATTGATGTACCAGTTGAGGAATGCACTTTTTACATCCATTTGATAAAGCTTAAACTTTTTGTAGCATGCAAAAGCCAACAAAATTCGGATTGATTCCAGCCTTGCCACTGGTGCATAGGTTTCTTCATAGTCGATCCCTACTTGTTGGTTATATCCTTGAGCTACTAACCTTGCTTTGTTACGAGTGATTGTCCCGTGCTCATCAAGCTTATTCTTGAATACCCATTTAGTACCAATGATGGAAACATCTTTTGGAGGAGGCATAAGTTCCCACACTTAGCATCTCTCAAATTGTTGAAGTTCTTCTTGCAATGCCAATAGCCAGTTTTCATCAAGAACTGCATCCTTTACATTCTTTGGCTCAACCTGTGACAAAAATGTAGAGAATGCACAATGAATTTGTAAACCTCTTCGTGTGGTTATACCATTATTGATATCTCCAATGATATTTTCAGGAGGATGATTCTTGATATATCTAGCTGTTCTTGGCATTTGGATATCATGTATAACTTCCTCTTGATCATGAGACTCATCTTTAGCATCTTGCAAATTTTTAGGTTCACATTCATGCTGGTTATCAATTTCAGTTTCCTGAAACTGTTCATTTGGTCTCCTGTTTTGTTCTTTTCGGTTTGCTGAATTCCTGACTATCTCCAAATTTCTTGCATCATCTTCACTTTCTTTTGGAAGATCATTGTTAGTCTTATTGAAAGTGATATGAACAAACTCTTCTACACATAATTTTCTAATATTGAAAATACGATAAGCCTTACTATTTTGAGAATAGCCAATGAATATTCCTTCATACGACTTAGCATCAAATTTTCCTAAATTATTACTTGCATTTAAGATGAAACATTTAGAAGCAAATACTTTGAAATAACTTATGTTTGGAATTTTATTATTTAAAAGCTCATAAGGTGCTTTCAAAATAATAGGACGAATGAGTACTCTATTTAAAACATAACATGATGTACTTACTGCTTTGGCCCAAAATTTCTTTGGAAGCTTACTTTTTTGCAGTAGAGTTCTTGCCGTCTCTTGTAGAGTCCTATTCTTCCTTTTCATCACCCCGTTTTGTTGAGGAGTCCTTGAGGCTGAAAATTCATGGCTAATACCTCTTTGACCACAAAAAGTTATGAAATCTTTTTGAAATTCAGTACCATGATCACTTCTAATTCTAATGAGTTAGTAGCTATACTTTGTTTCAAGATTCCTTATTAATTTTTCAAACTCTTTAAATGCGTCATCCTTAGTTCTCAAAAACAATACCCATGTGTATCTGGAAAAATCATCAACTATTACAAATGCATAAAATTTACCATTAATACTAGAATGTCTTTTCGGTCCGAATAAATCAAGATGAAGTAATTGTAAGGGAGAGGAGGTTGATACCATATTCTTTGCCGTAAAAGATGTTCTTACTTATTTTTCCAGTTGACAAGGAATGCATATTCTTTTCTTTTCAAACCTGATTTTTGGCAGTCCTTTTACAAGACTCCTTATAGATAGCTTCTTGATTAGATCCATATGAACATGTCCCATCCTCTTATGACATAGATAAGCTTCATCTTGTACTGAAGTAAGACATAGTTCTTCATCCTTTTGCTCAAAATCAAGAATATATATATTTTCTTCTCTTTGTGCAACTAGAGCAGTATTGTTAGTACCATGAAATATTGTGCATTTATCTTTTTTAAAATTAATTTGATGGCCATTATCCATTAATTGACTGATACTAATTAAATTAAATTCAAGACCGTTAACAAGGTGAACATTATTTATACTTACCTTGCCATTATAAATTTATCTTTTCCGATTATTTCGCAGGTTCTATTGTCTCCAAACGTGACCGTTCCATTCTTCTTCTTGATATCTAGTTCCATGAACTTTGATTTATCACCTGTCATGTGACGAGAACATCCGCTATCAATAATCTATTTTTGAGATGGAACTTTTGCCTTTAAACATACCTGTCAAGAAAGAACAATTCATCCTTTTGGTACCCATATCTTTTTGGGTCCACTTATGTTAGTAGCAAGTAAATCACCCTTTTTAATCTACACCTTTTTAACCTTGTTTTGTTTCTTAAAATAATTTATATCTAAATGACCTTTAATACCACAATGTTTACAAGTTGTGAAAGGAGAACAAAAATTTAATCTAAAACTTGATTTTGATTTTAACATTTTTATATCTCCCTTTTTGTAAGTGGGATTATAGCCGATTCCTTATTTTTCAAAACTAGGTCTTTGTTTTCCCAACATAACAGCAAGATTTTCTTCTCCTTGAACAAATTTAGCAAGTGTTGATTTTAGTGACTCATTTTCCTTTTACAGTTCATTAATTAAAATAGTCGTACAGTGAGATTCATTACTTAATGCATCAATACATACATCTCTCATTTTTAGTAATTTTTCAACTTCCTTATTTAGATGGTTAACTTTGTTGAAAAGTATTTTGTTAAAATTGTCTAAGTAGTCATTTTTTGCAATCAAAATATTTTCATCTTTACATGATGACTCTTTTTCAATTTCTTTCTTTTCATCTATTAGTGAATCTACTTCACTCATTAATGTATTAACTAAACCTTTCAAGCATGCATTCTTTTATTTTAACTTCTTATTTTCTTGCTCTAATGAGTTTAGTTCATTAAGAGATACCTGATTAGAGTCACCTTCAATTCCCACGAAGCATACTTGAGCTATCTCATCTTTAGCATTGATCTCAACTTCGAATTCCTCATCACTCCAAGTAACAAGGACTTTGTTCTTTTTGTTGTCTTTGTATTTTGTCTTTCCTTTGTTCTTTAATTGAAAACAATCTTTCTTGAAGTGACCAGGACGTCCACATTCAAAGCATGTCTCTTCAGTTTGTTTTCCTTTGAACTTATTCAAATTGAAAGTGTTTCTTCTCTTGTAATTCCTTTGTAGTAGCCCCTTGCACTACAACAAAAAGGCTTATCAGCGACCGCACATCTGCGACCGCATATAGTCGCAGATGGGTATCAGCGACCGGATGCAGTCGCTAATAGTAGTCGCAGAAAATCTTGTCGCTAAAAAGACATCAGCGACCAACAATAGCGACCGCATTATTAGCGACCGCAATCAGCGACCTCAGCTGTCGCTATTCTGACTCATGCTGAGTCATGCGTCAGACGTGATGTGGTACACGTGTCATCGACTGATAATAGCGACCGCATGCGGTCGCTGAAGTAGACGAACCTTACTGGGTCGCTAATACTGTATCAGCGACCGCACGCGGTCGCTGACTTTGTTTTTTTTTTAAAATATTTTTCCTGTTTTATTGATTTCCCAAAAATAACCTGCTTTGTACCTGCTTTTTATCCCAACACACAGCAGTATATATAAGCATCCATCCATGATAACTACTATATGATAAACATCCATCCATACATACAGTCCAAAGAATGAATCTAAATCAACACAACACAATACAATCGTAAACATCCATATAATAGAATCGTAAACCAATACAGTCCAAAGATAAGTAGTTTAAAAGATTACAAGGCTTTAAAAATCTAAAAAACAAGTCTAACAAGGCTTTACAAATCTAACATGCATGACTGGTCTAGCTCTTCATGGATCATTCAAATTAGTACCCTGTAATTAACAAAAGAATAAAACATATATGTTACATGTGTTGATACTGCTATGACTTGGGGAAAGCTAAATAATAGACAATGTACGTAATGAAACATTAAAAGTACCTGGTCGCCACCCTGATGCTGTGATGCTGCTGCTTCCGCCACTGCCTTTGCCAAGTCATCAGGATTCAGAGAATGCAGATGCCCGCCCAGTATAAGAAGAAGATCACGATTTTGACAGATCGCTCTCACATAGTCAGCAGGAGTATGATAGGCTGGATGACCTGATGACTGTGTAGACTGTGTAGACTGGGTAGCAGAGCTGCCTGTGCCACTGATGGTCGGGCGTCGTCTTTGTCCTTGACCTTTAACATAATTTTTCTTCACGACGGACGCCCTCTCCCACAATTCTTGATCAATCGCCGGACGCGGGGTGCCTTCAGGATAGCGCTCGTTCATTAAGCCCTTATAAGTGTCCTGTCAGAAGGTCAACAAATAAATAGTTAAAAATAAATACAAAATGCTAAAAAACATGACTATAATATATTTAAAGTTAACTTATTACCGCTTTCTGAACAGCATCAGGCAGACCATCACGGGTGGCCACATACACATCTAACCAATTGATAGGTTGACCTTGAGACTCAGACTCCTACAGTTCATGTTCTCATATTAATATGTAAACATATGATATTTTAGCTACAAAACATGACTGTAAACATAAAGACAAATAACTAAGCCAATAAGCTTGTTATACATACGTACCCTAGCAGCAATATGTTGCAGCTGAGATATACTGCCGCCCTTGTACGTGCCTTTTGCCTTTTCGCCTTCAGATACACCTGAGGATCTGTTCGAGGCGGCAGTCTTACGTCTCTTGACCCAGCTCTCAGCTCTCCACTGCTCACACATCTGCACCCATATGGGATGTGCGCACCACCAGGGGCAATGCTCATGCATATACTGCTCACCCTGTCCTGGATGGTCAATCTCAGCATTGTGCAGGGCTTTCTGTCGTTCTTTGTTTAGATTATCTTTAGTCCGGACGGCGCACTTCTGCCAGAACAGTGCTTGAATAACTGATGCATGTGCGTCGTCCCATCTATACCGCTTCTGCAAATAAAACAACAATAATAATATTAAAACTACTATAATACCATAATCCAACATTACTAAACTATTAGTTGATTAACTATGTATTATCTATCAGAGTGATTAAATAAATATACCTGAAATTCAGCCCAAACTGCATCCTTATGGGCGAGAGGTGTGCTCGCCCATGTAATCACTGGCGTAGGCCAGTTCTGTAAGCATAATTGTGAAATGCACTTCACAATTTTACTATCTTGAAAATCACTACAATATACAATAATTTACATTAAAATATATTTATAACAATGGAAATATTAAACCCTTATATATACACGATGTTTAACTTACGTGCTTTCTGGAGGAGGATGGATTTGTATAAGAATGCGATCATCCGGATTAGCCGGGGCCTTCGGCACATGATTAGGGCCCCGACCCAACCCGCGCTTTCGTGCAACAGGTTCAGAAGACATCTATAAATAAAAAAAATTAGGATGTTAGTATGAAATTATGAATGACAATTAATTGTATGAAATAGTTAACTACGATTACCATAAGTGAAAGGTACATAAACATGACTGCAAAATAGTTAACTACAACAACTATAAATGATATAGTTAAGGATATAGAGAACATTCCTATATAGAGAACATAAATGAAAGGTACATAATTATGAACTAAACATGAACATGAACATAAACATACATTTTGTACAATTAAAACTAAACATACATTTTAATGAAAATCGTTGTCTGATGAGTCAGAATCATTTTGTACAAGTATCGGAGATTCATAACCATCTTCTTCAGATTCTGTGTCAGTGTCAGTCAATAACTCTTTCTCAATATCACTGTCATCCTGCACAATAACTGTCTCGGGATCCAATTCATCAGGTTCATCTCCACCCTCTAACTGGATTACATCATTGTTGTCCTCTATATTTATTATAGGAGGTCTCTGAAGCATTTCCTCTTGGTAGAAATCCCCGTCTATTACTTGGACACGACTACGCGCGGGAGTATGAATTACAACTTGCCAATCTGTAGGCGGTCTATCCCTTTTCCTAACTGGACTAGGAGTATAGTATACTTGTATTGTTTGAGTTGGTAATACAAACGGTTCGTTGGAGTACGCAGACCTATGGAGGTCAATATCGACGATTCCATGTCTGTCAACACGTATCCCTTTTTCTGAATCAAACCAATGGCACTTGAACAAGTGAATATGACCACCGTACGTGCCCTTGTACGACAACTCTACGATTTCCTCCAACTCCCCATAAAAGGCACGACCAAGCTCATTGTAACAATCTCCTTGGACACACACTCCAGAGTTCGTTGTTCTTTTACCGTGCTCATATGCCTTTGTGTGAAATTCACAACCATTTATTTTGTAACCATTGCGGGTGACTTGGTCCCTGTCTGGTCCCATAGCTAGGACTTGTACATTAGCCGGAATCGTTGATCCCTTAGTCAAAGCCTACAAAAACTCCATCTTATTAAATGAAGTCATAGTTAACATGGAGTATATATATATATATATATTACGTGCTTAAAAATTAAACTTACTTTGTCCTTTAGCCAAAGTGCAAAGTTTTTATCCCGATTGATTTGAACATCTTTATCAGTTATGCCGGGATGCTTCACTTTTAACTCGTCATCGTACAATCTATACCATGTTATAAACATTAACATATTGGAATAAATTGTCAACTTAAAAGATAAATTATCAAGTTTACATGTGTACCTCACAAATTCGTCAATCTCCTCGCAATTGAGAAGAATGTAAGTATGTGCAGCATGTAATTCTTGCTCAGAGAGGAATATGCGCTTCCCTTTTCCATAAGTGCGGCCCGATAGACCAAATACAGATAGTCGACCATTTAGTTCAACATTTCCCCCATCATCATGTCTCGATACTCGATTGGCCTTTGTCAAGACTTCGTCCGGAAAATAGTCTGAGACAAACGTAGATATCTCATCGAAACTGTATGCCTCGCATATCGACCCCTCGATATAAGCTCTATTCTTAACCTTTCTCTTAAGGTTTCCCATCACCCTTTCGAAAGGGTACATCCATCTATATTGAACTGGACCCCCAACACGAGCTTCATAGGGAAGATGGATTTGCAAATGCTCCATGGAGTCAAAAAAACCAGGTGGGAATATTTTTTCCAGTTTACACGTGATCTCTATGATGTTCTTCTCAAGTACAGACATGTCCTTCTCATTTAATGATTTTGAACATAAGTCTTTGAAGAAACGACTAAGATCCGTCAAAGCATCCCATATTGGTTTATCAAGCAGATCCCGAAATGCTATAGGCATGAGCCTCTCCATGAACACATGACAGTCATGACTCTTCATCCCTTGCAATTTCCCACCCGTAACACACCTTGCAATGTTTGATGCATATCCATCTGGTAGTTTCAGAGACTTAACCCATGTGCATACATCTTCAACTTGCTTTTTGGACAATGTGTACTTTGCATGCGGTTTGACAATCTTACCATTAGGAGATTCGTAAAGTTCTAATCCGGGACGCTTACAAATATCTTTCATGTCCAAACGTGTCTTATCGTTATCTTTTGTCTTCCCCGTAACATTCATCACAGTGTTAAACACATTGTCAAACACATTCTTCTCAATATGCATCACATCTAGATTATGACGAATCAAATTTGTAGACCAATAAGGCAGTTCCCAAAAGATGCTTCTCCGAACCCAGTTATGAGATTCGCCAAACCCATTGATTATATTTGTGGCATCAACCTTACCAAATGGGATAACCGGCAATCTCATCACACGATCTCGCATCTCCGTTCCCGAAAATCGCGGTGCAGGTATATCATTGTCTACTTTCCCTTTCCTGAAGTGTTCTATATTTCTTCGAAATGGGTGATCTACCGGTAAGAACCGACGATGACAGTCAAACCAACAAGGCTTTCGACCTTTTGATAGATTAAACGACTTTGTATGCTCCATACAATACGGACAAGCCAACTTCCCGTGTGTACTCCATCCAGCTAACATACCATAAGCTGGGAAGTCACTTATAGTCCACATAACCGCTGCCCTAAGGTTGAAATTTGTTTTCGTTGCAACATCCCAAGTCTGTACTCCATCCTCCCACAATACCTTCAACTCGTCTATAAGAGGTCTCAAGTAAACATCTAAGTTCTTTCCAGGACTCTTAGGACCAGGAACCAAGAGTGAAAGAAATAAGTATGGCTGTTTCATACACATCCAAGGTGGCAAGTTGTACGGAGTAACAATCACAGGCCAACATGAGTACGGAACAGCTGAGTGGCCAAACGGATTGAAACCATCGGTGGACAATCCAAGCCTCACATTTCTAGGTTCCAATGCAAATCCAGGATGTGCTAAGTTGAAATCTTTCCAAGCCTTCCCATCTGCGGGATGATTTAGTTCTCCATCTTTAGCTGGAGATTTCGCATGCCAACTCATATGTTCAGCTGTTCTTGAAGACATGTACAATCTTTTTAGCCGATGTGTTATTGGAAAATACCTTAGAATCTTAAACGGTATACTTGATTTTTTTGTAGTCACACCCTCTTTATTAGGCCTAAACCGATCATGACTGCAAAACGTGCACCTTGTCATCTGTTCATTTTCCTTATAAAACAACATGCAATCGTTGGGACATGCATCGATCTTTTGGTATCCAAGACCCAACTTCTTCACCATTTTCTTACAAAAGTAATAGTTACCAGGTAATTTCTCACCGTCAGGCAACATACTCTTAATGGCCTTCAAGAGCGACTCAAAACACTCATGGCTCATGTTGTGATCAGCCTTGATGTTAAGTAATGTCGCCACTGCAGACAATATAGTGTGTTTGGTGCAACCATGCCACAATGGCTCGCTACCCTCGTTTAACAACTTAAAGAATTCTTTGGCATCAGAATTCATAGGTTGTTCTCTGCCTTGCTCCCAATCAAAATCTGGCCATGCAATATCATGAACCATTTCATTCATACGATGAGTACTACTGCCAGAATTATGTACTTGTGTGATGCCACCATCTCTTCTCTGCCCATGTGCCCACCAGCATTCTTCGTAATTTCTCATGAACCCAGAAACAAGTAAATGATAGTTTATCATGTCTCTATCCATATAATTTACATTCTTACACTTCAAACATGGACATCGTATCTGCGACTTACCATTCATACATTCCGGGTGACTATACGCATACTCCAAAAATACTTGGCAACCAGCTCTAAATTCAGCTGTAGCACCTATCTGGGCACTTGACTTTCGTCGTGCCATCCAACTACGGTCTAAATAGAGGTCCATGATTGCACGGTACCTATGTTGACATGAATTTATTGTATTCCCTTGTTAGAGATTTACAATTCAGCTCAATCCCATTTATGATGCTTATAAATACATATAGATGTATATATACATATATAACATGAGTGTGCATCATATATGATTATTCGGGAATTGAACAAGGATACATGCCAAAACAACCTAAAGACAATAGATTCCTAGGGGTAGAATATGAATCATTGCATCATGCATGGTCTGCATATGATAGGACATTAGGTGATGAAAATATCTTGATGGTCAAGTTTGAAGAACAACCAATGGAATTTGAAATGTGTTCTAGAAACTATAACGATGCGTATATCAAGATTGCAGAAGAAGGCATACTATTAGCCCCTGTGAATACGAATGCATATATGGCCATTTAACTTATATATGAAGATTTAGACAAGTATGTCTTCTCGACTGTGAATTATGGATAAACTTCTTTGAACCTTCTTCTTGATTGAATTATGGATAAACTTAATTCCTAGTTATGTTTTATGTCATACTCATGTTCAAGTTATTGGATTGGTATAAGTATGATCATATATTACAACCAAGGTTTTGGGTTAAGCCCTAATGTTCAAGTTATATAGCCATTTGACTTATATATGAAAAAATTTCGGCAGAGTCTCCCCTATAATATGAATTATCCACATGCACGAGGGCATGCATACTTGACCAATTTCAGGGCATAATTTAGGAGAATCCAATATTAGTAACAACAATAAGAAGCCCAAAAATTGTCCCAATTTCAGCAATATCAACAACAATTTATCTAAATTTCAGCAACAATATATTCAACAGTAATGTTATATTCAAAATTTTTCCAAATTTCAACAACTGTTATTCAGTAATAAAAAATTATCCAACTTTAGATAATCTCATATTAAAACATGAAACCTAATCATGCATGTTCCCAAATTATTCTTGTGGTGTAAAGTGTGTGTATATACTTACAAAATTATACATATATGATGTATGTGTGTATATATATACATATAGGTATCAATCAACTCATAAAAGAATCTCTCTTTTTAAATTCATTGATTATCCCAAAAGTTTCATACCCATTAGGGTTCTACCCATTTTGAACAAGACACTGTAAATTTACCCATTTTGAACAAGTCACTGTAAATTAAACTGGATTTTCAGTCAAACCCATTTGGATTTTCAGTCAAACTCAAATTAAACCCAAAAAATTCAAGAAAATGGCATCTAGAAGCAGAACATCAACACATTCACATCTTCAGAAAAACAAATCATGCCCATTCAATCAAAAATAACAGAAAAATAGTTTAATTTAGGGATTAATTAAAGGGGTTACCGGCGGTGGTGAAGGCGTCAGCCGGTGATGTCGGTGGTGAAGGCGTCGGCAGTAGCGGTAGTTTTCCTCCCTCTTCTCTTCTCTTCTCCTCCTACTCCCTCTTCTCCCTCTCGTCAGTGTCTCCCCCTCTTTTTTTTTCTTTAGTACTGATCGAGCGAACTGCTGAACTTGATTAAGTTCATGAGAATCAGCGACCGCCATCAGCGACCGCATGCGGTCGCTAATATTTAATGACGTGGACATATCAGCGACCGACCGTGGTCGCTGATAGAGAGTGGTCGCCCCGCCAAAGTTTCGCACCAAATTTTAGGAGGGAAATTCATATCAGCGACCGAACAGCGACCGCATGCGGTCGCTGATATGAACTAGCGACTAGAATCCTATCGGTCACAGATAGCAGTCGCTGTTACTATTATCAGCGACCGGATACGGCGGTCGCTGATATTATTGGTCGCAGATGGCGCTTTTTCTTGTAGTGTTGAGTCTTCTTGTCATCATGGCTATTTCCTCATCCGAGTCATCATCAAGCACCTCCTCATTATCTGCTGTAAGAGCTAAGACCTTTCTTCAAGGAGTTTCCTCCTCCTCATCATATCTCTTTAACTGATGTTCATATTCTTCTAATTTACCAAACAGAGTTAAAGTGTCCATGGAAGAAATAGTAGCAGAATCTTGAAGAGTAGTGATTTTAGAAGTAAACCTTTTGGGCATAGCCCGAAGTAACTTATGGTTGATCTCACTTTGAGGAATAGTCTTGTCCAGCAATTTCAAGGAGTTTATAAGGACTAGAAATCTTGCTTAATATAGCTTAATGGTTTCATCTTTTTCGAGCTTGAACATTTCATAATCGTGCATAAGCATGCTTAGCTTGACTTCTCGTACTTTGGAGGTACCTTCATGACTTACCACTAGAGTATCCCATATCTCTTTAGATGTGTTGCATGAAGAGACTTTATCTATCTCGGATTGTACCATGCCGCTGAGAAGTGTGTTCATTGCCCTTGAATTATATGAGACCATGTAGGTTTCGATTAAATCCATTTCTAGCAGAGTCTTTGGTGTCCCATCATCTTTTGGTGGAATAACCAATCCGTTCTCAACGACCCACCATTCCCAATGATCCCTTTTAAGATAGATCCTTATCCGGAACTTCCAAAAATTGTAGTTATCGATTCTATGCAGCAGTGGTGGTCGGTTGGTTGATTGACCTTCTTAATTGTTGTTCCCGAACTGTGCTATGTCAGAATCTTTTCCTACAAGTCACCTTTAAGACCAAGATAAGTAGAGCCACGCTCTGATACCAAATGAAATTTAAATAGGCACATTTAGAAGATGGGGGTTGAATAAGTGTTCGAACAACTATGGTCAATTTTTATTTTACTTCAAAACTTTTGCTTATTTCAGCTTGCTGAAATAATTAACTCGGTTTCCTTAATTACAAAAACTGTTTAAATACTTTAGAATTCAGTATGCTGAAATAATCAAATATATATCTTAAGTTTCAGAAAATCTTGTTTATATATTAACTTATTATATTAACTTTAATTCTTATTATCAATAAAATTAAGCACAAATAATTAAATGAACATCAAGAATTTTTTAGTGGTTCAACTACTACCCTCTATAATAGTAGCCTAATCCACGTCTAATACCAACTAATATTGGAGACTCACTTTATTTATTTCTTTATAAATAAACACTGATTACAAAACAGATTCTTACAACAATTAATTTCTCTTGAGCACTCTTGCTCCTTGTGCACCTATGCACTCCTCAAGCACCTTTGCTTCCTTGAACCTGTTTATAAACCTTTTCTTTAATCCACCAGGATTAACACATTTAGACTACACTTAGTCTAAACAGAAAATTAAATACAAATATAGAGGTCTATGATCAATGCAAGAATAATCAATTTAACAATTAAAGGCTCAACTAAATGCAATGATCAATTAGCACGGAAAGATATTCAATTAAATCTTACCAATTACTAGCTAAAAAGATATCAAAAATATAATTGCTCAGCTGATCAAAGTTGCACCAATTAAATCAAGTTGCTCGATAATATCAATAATTAATGCAAAGAGTATTTCGTGAGTTATAATTAATTCCATACATGAAATACGTTTTATATAGCCCATAAAATAATTACCGTTTATTCCAGATAACATCGGTTTCATTAGTCCTCAAAAACCAGCTTGATAATATCTTACAGATCATGGAGAAATCCCACAACGGTAAAGAAGATGCATGTTTAATAATTATCCAGTTAATATAACTTCTTCAAACAACAACCTTTTTTTAGTTATACTGTTTGGATAAATTAAAAGACTCTTTAAAAGATAACCCACTAAAAAACTTTGACTTTAACTCTCTATCTTAAAGTGGCGTTGGCGTGTAAAAGCAATATTGCAATCTTCCTTTATCTTTCCATGATTCAAGGTATTATAGTTCCAAGGTAAATATCCCTTGAAAACTGCACACACACGTCATATCACAGCCAAAATATGTAGCTAGCTTCCTTTTAGCTACTAGGTATGCACACGTGATACATATATATGCACTCGTATATACCATAAGCAAAGTTCAGAATATATAACCCAATAATATTTAAGTATCGATTTAAAACTTTAAACTCTTTTGTACTTGATAACATATATTTAACCTAATCTCAAGTAATTTATTTTAGAAAAAACCTTTTTCATAAGATTTAAATTACATTTCATTTAAGACATATAAAATTAAATGCCAATGATATGTCCTAGAACCTTTAAATGAAAAATCAATTATTATGCAATTGACCTTACACTTTGTTTCCTAGTAAAGAAAAACTCTTCAACCACTTGAATATCCCACCAATGTTCTTTATCATCAGATACCTGAAATGCCATAAAACAATTTAGTATATGAACAATTCATCATCAAAACTTAAGGATGGAATATGACTAAGTCAACAAATGCCGCTTAATACAATTCTCCATGTTGAGCTGTTTGATGTTTGGGGCATCGACTTTATGGGACCATTCCCATCGTCCTTCAATAATCAGTACATACTGCTAGCCATAGATTATGTTTTGAAATGGGTTAAAGCCGCTGCATTACCCATTAACGATGTCAAGGTAGTACTACGATTTCTGAGAAAGAATATTTTCACCCGATTCGGTACATCGAGAGCGATAATCAGTGATGAGGGAACTCACTTCTGTAACAAGCACTTCACCAAATTGCTTGCTAAGTATGGGGTCAGACATAAGATCGCTGCATCATATCATCACCAAACCAATGGTCAAGTAGAAGTTTCAAATTGGGAAATTAAGCGAATCTTGGAGAAAATTGTGAATCCGTCTCAAAAAATTAGGCAATGAGATTAGATGATGCCTTATGAGCCTATCAAACTGCTTACAAGAATCCTATCGGAATGCCACCATATAGAATGGTTTATGGAAAAGCGTGTCATCTTCCGGTAGAGCTGGAACACAATGCATATTAGGCTATTCGTAAGCTAAATTTTAACTTACAAGCATCCTGTGAGAAACGATTACTGCAGCTGAATGAGATGGAGGAATTCCGGTACAATGCCTATGAGAATGCCAAACTATATAAAGAGAGAGTCAAGACATGGCGTGACAAGAAAATCCTTGATCAGAAGTTTGAACCGGGATAAAAATAATTATTATTCAACTCTAGACTGAAATTATTTCCCGGGAAATTGAAGTCTCGCTGGTCTGGCCCTTTTGTGGTAATATCTATCGCTCCACACGGAGCCATTGAGGTGGAGGAGCCAAATGCAAAGCGAACATTCAAGGTGAATGGTCAAAGGCTTAAGCATTAATGGAGTGGTCCCATCGATCGACAACTAGCGACAGTTCATCTCAGTAATTTAATGGATAATTGATCAAAAAAGCAAAGTCGGACTGATGACTATAAAGCAAATGCTATGAGGAGGCAGCCCCATGATTTCATTCAGTATTTTAGTTAGCTTATTTAAGTAGTGTAGCAATTTAGTAAAACATGAGTAGAATTTTTTGTGTTTTATTACTATTAATCATACCCTTGCATGATATTTTAGGTAAAACAGTCAAGATGGAATCACAACTCAGAGGACAGCGCCCCAACGCTCAGAAATCAGGCCAAAATAGGGCCCCGACGCTGTCATATAGGGGCTGTAATCATCTCCAGTGCCCCGACGCTGAAAAAAGAGAAGAAAATAGCGCTCTGACGCTCTCATACAGGGAATTCAAGATAAGACAGCGCCCTGACACTCCAATTACAAAGGGAGACAGCGCCCCGGCACTGAGCAGTGGCCAAGTCTCTGTATACCAGCGCCCCGACGCTCTATCATGTTCAAATCCTAGCGCCCCGGCGCTGGGAGGTCAGGTTAGAAAAAAAAAGGGCATTTAAGCCCGTTCAGGTACACAACTTTCCCAACTTCTCCTAATTTCTCTCCCCCACTTCCATTCCATTTCATAACCCCCCCCCCCACTTCTCTTAATCCTTCTCAAATTCAAATACATCCCAATACACCCCCTAATCTGATTTTGCTCTTCTCACGAAAAGATTGGACCATTCAATTCTCTTCATCATCATCTCAACTTTAATCTCTCAAGGAAAAGGTATGCAGACCCAATTTGTATTTCGATTGTTCAAGGCACTATGAATATGAAATGACTTATTGGCTGTGTGCTAATTGATTGAAACTTGGCATGCAGAAGTTTGGAAAAGTCACGGGTTTCATAAGTTTACATCATAGTAGTTTTCTATAATGCTTTCTAGGTGTTTCATAGAATTTCTGTGTGAAGATGTTTTGTAGAACACTTGTCTTCTGGTACAAGTTAATTTAACATCACACGAATCTTGCACTCTACAGAACACCTTAACTATTTCTGCATGTTATTGATAACTATCACGGCTATTTGGTTTCATATTGGTAACATAATGATATTGTGTGGATAAACAAACTCACGGGCCTCATTGAAAATTGAGTCCTTACCTCAAGTTTGGGGGCGTAGTGTTTACAGTTGGTTCCTTATGATGACTATGATGTATTATAATAACCTTGGCTAACAATTGCTTATTTTCGATTGCAGATTACTATAATGGCACCAAAGCGTCAATGGGGTGACGGTTCTGGTTCGTCCTCGGCTCCTACGAAATTTGACAACAAGAGATTCGTTAGTGTCGAAGCTTAAGAGAGATATAACCGAATGGCAACACGATCTCTAATTCTAGAGAGGGGTCTAAGGCCCGACCACATAAAGGATGGGGAGATAGTTGTTATGATCGTCTAGCGTAATTGGTTTACTTTTACCGATAAACCTAATCTGGCGGTCATTACGGTTGTAAAAGAGTTTTACGCAAATGTGAACGGGCACTTCCACTATGGCATCTATGTGAGGGGCAAAACTGTAGAAATTAGTGAAGATGACATTAATGGATATTATTAGCTACCTACTGCGGGTCAACGAAATCAATACGCTAGTTTTGTGAGCCAAGGACCAGATTATGAACTGATTATTCGCGAATTATGTCAACCGGGCACAAATTGGACTATGCATGAGCGAGGGAGCATGACTTTCTATTGATCGATTTCGCTATCGCTAAATCGCGCGCAAGCATACGTGGTCCACATGTAATATATGATAAGTTGAGTGTCGTATCCACGAGGACAAAGTCTTACTAGGTAAACAATTACTAAGGTGATGTCGTTATTTATCTTATCTAAACGAGTAAAACAAGATGGTTGGTTAACCTATGTGATTAAAAATGTAAGAATAAGAGAAGTAGATGTCCTAGGAAGTCAAGATAGGATTACAATTTCCCTAATGCATCGCTTAATCTCCTAACTATCCAAATTACAAACGAATCTAGGAATGGTCAACCGAGAACAGTAAATACGCAAGAGTTTCTGTTGAAGGTCAAATGCATATCCCTAGCCAGATAAATCACAATATATCTATTGGTGAAAATAACTAGGCCAAGTTCATTAAGCTAAGTCTCAAGGCTGCACAAGGTGAATAGATATATGTCTATCCTATTAGCAATTTAAACACACATTCCATTGGCAAGGTCATAACAGGCGTTGCTGTATTTAAAAGCTAGATAATAACATCCATTTGTCAATATCCAATATTATCAATACCAAAAACTCAGTCAAGAAATCAGTCATTAAGTACTAAATACAACAACCCATTCCAAAATGATTCATTATATAAAATAGGAGAGAAAGTTGATCAAGCTAAACAAAAGGTTACATTGCAATCCTAAAAAATGGAGTTAGTACATAACTATGGTACTAACACAAATTTTTAATACATTCAACATTATCAGTAAAACACAAATAAATGGGAGATTTGGAATAAGAAAACCCCTGTTTGAAGTGTTCTTCCTCCAAATCTTCTCTTTCATGCGTAGCTACTGAGATTCTGTCGGATGCAATAACTCTCTTTCCTTTAAACACAACTTCTTTCTCTTCTAGAAATTAAAGACGACAATAAAACCTAGTCTAAGCTATCTGTAATAAGTTCTCTGATATTCCTCGATATTGAATGCAGGCGACTCATCTATCCTAATATACTGCTCCCTTCTTTCTTTAGGTCATTAAAGGCTTTCTACTGTTTGGGCAATGGAGCCTTTGCTTCGCAAGTGGCGCTACGGCGCCACGTAGACTTAAAAGGACCGGAGGTCGCGCTGCGGCGCGACTCCTTAAGTAAAGCACGGCGCTGGGGCGCGAGGAACATGGATGTTGGGACGCCAATGATGGCGCTAGGGCACCACTGTCCAGTAGCTACCAAGGTGGTACGGCGCTGCGGCGCGAGCTCTAAACATAACACTGGTGCTGCGGCGCCAATATAGCAAGAAATGGCCAAAATGCCTATGAAAGCTAGAAACGATCTGCAAAGCCCTGCATAATAGAACTTAGACATAATAACAATGAAAATATAAATAAAAGCTAACTAAGAGACTGAAAATAGGTAATAACTTAAGCCATAAAGGAACTGATTCGTAGGTATAAATCCCACTCATCAAATACCCCAAAACCTAAGCTTTTGCTTATCCTCAAGCAAACTAACAGACATCCATACCCATATTGCAAGATAAGAATGAAGACTAATACTAAAGACTAATAATATGGCCTCTAAGCACAATCATAAACATCCTCTAAGAATAGGGCAAAAACGCATGCGAACGAGGGCTTAAAGTCTAAAAACAAACCTGAGATTGTAATAGATCCATTCTGTGTGTGTACAGACCATACATCTAAACTAGCCATAACCCAAATTAAGATCATACAGTCGACCGTGATAACCAATAAGCTTACTATGCAACTCACATAATTCATAAGCATTAAGACAAGACACAAAAACACGAAAGGCTCAAAAGCTCTAAAATAAAGAAGTAAATTCTGACTCAGACAGTACTTGATTACTTTTAGGCTAAACAGAGCACCCATTAGCAAGCTTTCGATCAATAACTCCCAAGCCAGAAGACTTTAGGGCACTAGGTATAGAACACCCCTAAGAATCTAATAACTCAAGCACAAAGGCCACGTAAACAACATAAGTCCAAAATAGATTTTACCAGCCTGCGTTTATGGGCGAGTGCGTTTCCACGCTCCATCTCAACCCACCGTAGGACTGTTATTATAATAGTTTTTTTTACATAGAACTAAAGAGCTGAAAGTGCCAAAGCTTCTAAGTCTTTTATTCTTGAAATCAACAGAGTATTTAACAGCGCACAATATTTTCAACACAGTAAACAGACAACCTGAAACTGGACAAATAACTAGAGAGATGATTGGTCAGTGCTCACTAAACGGATGGTTCCAAAACAATCTCGATTTATCTAAAACACACGCCCCAAATTCACATAGATTTGTCACTAGTCTTAGAAAATGATATAATTACTTGGCGCTCGTGAAAGGCCACAAACAAAACTTAACGCTAAACTACCCTAACCCAGCATATAGACAGTTACAGAATGGGGGTTAGATTTAATCAAAATGTAATAAGCAAAAACTATAAACTATAAAGTACCATTTTCAACAAAGGGCAAAGCCATAACACATGGCATCAAGTATACCAATTAATCAGTGCAAAACCCAAAAAGTGAGGCTTTAGGCAAAACAATAGCTGACTTAGTCAAGATATTCCCAAGGAAAAGATATAAAACCAAAAGCATGCACTCATATGCGACATAAAATACTACTAAACAAAAACATGCATCTAAAAACCAAAAACTTTACCACAATAGTAATCAACAATAGATAAAATAATATTAAACAATACGTCTGGGGCTATCAAGCCCAAATACCATACTTCAAATCTCACACCCTAACATCATTAAACTTACACATCATAGCATAGAAGTTGAAATATAATAAAACTAACACAATTCATATATAAAAATAAATAACAGGAAGTCTTCCCCCAAACTTGGAATATAGCCAGTGTCCTCACTGGCCTCCGGGCTGCATCATCAAACATCAGTAGCATCTCCGCCTTCATCACCATCACGATCAAGATCTTCATCATCGCCGAACACCTCAAGATCGTCATCATCTCCATCATCATCCTCTTCATCATCATCCTCCATGTTTACTGGCTCATTTGCGAGGGCCTCCTCAGCAGGCGAAAATTACGGCGGATAAGAAGCATAAATTAGAGGCGTTGGAAATGGAAAGGACATGAAATCAGCATCGTCACCACCCTGAGCAGCATGAATGTTGGAGAGTGTGTTGGCGAACTCTGCATAGAAATGGTGGAATTGATTCTGCCATTGGGAAACACGGTCTATCTTGCAGTGTAGGAAGCTTAGGCTGTTCATAATCTGTGCAAGGGCCCTAGAATCAACGGTTTTAGCAGAAGGGGGGACTGGCGCTTGAGTGGAGGTTCCCGCCTCAGTAGATGGCTGTGGATCATCGGATGATGGCGGCTGAGGACTCGACAAAAATACTTCTCCTCGGGGATGCAATGGTTCTCCCTCCCAGACTACATAGCGGCTAATGAGATGATGATCAATGACCGACATTAGAGGCAGGGTGACATCTTCCTTCTCCCACTGAACACCTGCCCTTTTGCATAGAAGGGTAATAAGAGACGGGTGCGGGAGGCCAGACATAATTTTCTCTTAATAGCCTTCTTAATGGACTCATTGATCAATACCCCTACATCGACGTTTAAACCGGTAACAATGGCATAGAGCAGAGTCACCCTTTCCTAAGTTACATCACTCACATGACGCGTAGGCTGGATATTTACACAGATAAAAGTGTACCAAGCCTTACCATAACAGCTAAGGGCCTGCTAGAGGAACGACATTCTTTCAGCAGTGTACTCGTTCGTTTTCCACACCGTCCTAGGCTTATAGAGTTTGCTAATAATCTCGTCAGTGTGGTAACTCCAAATCCCATTTTCTCGATAATCCCACCCGTCAAAATTGGGAGTCCCATAAACTGCATTGATAGCCCTGCTATCGAATGGGATTAATTTTCCTCGCACTGGTGCAGCCGGCGGACCATCAGGAAATGGCATTAGCATAGAATTCCTTCACCACCGCGACCACGACGGATTCCAGCGGTTTGGTGAAATGCACCCATTTCATTTTGGATATCATAGCATTCATCTGACCATCCAATTTATCATCAGGCCTAAGCCCTCACTTAGGCACCAAACTTCGAGACAAGAAATTTTGAGTATACCGCTGATATGCTTCTTCTGTTGGAAATTTCACTGCATCCCAAGTCTGAGCACGAGAGTGGGAAGAGGATGGCGAAGGAGGGATAATACTAGTTTTAGGACACTTAGAAGCCATAATTGATTTTCAGAAAAATATTCTAAGGCACGCTCTATAGAAATTTTAGAAGCCAACAGTATAACACAACAGCGTACCGTGCTTGACTTTTAAAGATGAAGGCATGAACTGGCAACGGCAAGAAGAGGAACTGTGAAGACTGTTGGGAACCCAAACCATAATAAACTAATGTCGGTTGGGCTTTCTAACGGCTCTTGGAGAGGAAAAGGCATTGTTTGGAGAAAGATGCAACTAATATGAGAAGAGAGAAGAATTACGCTGCAATTTAAGTGAAAACGCCTCATTTAAACAACTAAAATTCGCTGGTGGCGCTGCGGCGCGATGCATGGCACCGGGGCGCGAGGTCAAACCCACTCTGGCGCTGGGGCGCAAATGGCTGGTTAAGAACTGGCGCTGGGGCGCCAGTTTACAGTACGTTAACACTTTGCCCGGTGCTTGAGCGCAAATGGTTGGTTAAGAACTGGCGCTAGGTCGCTAGTTTGCAGTACGTCAACACTTTTCACGGTGCTGCAGCGCGAATGCCAGTATAAACATTGGCGCTGCGGGGCGGAGCCTATCCTTCTGGTACAAAAGCAATCCTGCACATGCTAAAATCTATATCATCAATCAATAAAAACACAGCAAACACAGTATTGACAAGTTCTAACTAAGGACAACCCTGAAACACATACTAACTGACATGCACTATACAGACCACATGTTATGTTAATAACCACAGATAGAAACTAAAGACAACCAAAATAATACTAAAGTTACTAAAAATAAAAGCAATTTATTTGATACTAAGATAGGGGTGCCTTCCATCAAGCGCTTGATTTAGAGTCGTCAGCTTGATTATTTTTCCGTCTTACACCGGGTCTTCCAATGTAATGGAGGTATTCTGCCGGTCTACCTCGTCGCCCTAGTAATGTTTCAACCGTTGACCATTAAGCTTGAAGGGTTTGTCAGAATTGGGGTCCTCAACCTCTACTGCCCCATACGGATACACCTCGACAATTGTGAATGGCCCCGACCATCTGGACTTTAGCTTCCCTGGAAATAACTTCAGACGGGAGTTAAAAAGGAGAACCTTCTGACCCGGCTCGAAACTTCTTTCGAGGATCTTTTTATCATGCCACCTCTTTGTTTTCTCCTTATACAACTTAGCGTTTTCGTATGCTTACAGACGAAACTCGTCCAATTCATTGAGTTACAAGAGTCGTTTCTCACCGGCTACTTCTAGATCAAAGTTAAGCTTCTAAATAGCCCAATAAGCATTGTGCTCAAACTCCGCTGGAAGATGGCATGCCTTACCATAGACAAGCCTATACGGAGACATTCCGATAGGCATTTTGTAAGCTATGCGGTAAGCCCACAAGGCATCGTCAAGCTTCTTAGACCAGTCCTTGCGATTGGAGTTGATAATTTTCTCCAAGATTCACTTTACTTCACGATTGGAAATTTCGGCTTGCCCACTAGTCTATGGATGATAAGCGGTGGCTATCTTATGGGTCACCCCATACTTAGCTAGAAGGGCTTCAAAGTATTTGTTACAAAAATGTGACCCTTCATCACTGATAATAGCCCGAGGCGTGCAAAAACGAGTGAAGATGTTTCTCTTAAGGAACTGGAGCACCACCTTAGCATCATTTGTTGGCAAGGCAACTGCTTCCACCCATTTGGAGACATAATCCGCCGCCACTAGAATATAAAGATTGTTGTAGGAGGACGGGAATGGACCCATGAAGTCGATACCCCATACATCAAATAACTCCACCTCCAGGATATTCTGCAATGGCAATTCATGTTGTCTTGATATGGTGCCCACCCTTTGGCATCTGTTATAGTGCAGCACATGTGTTTGTGCACCTTTGAACAGGGTGGGCCAATAAAATCCAGACTGAAGCACTTTAGTTGCAGTTCGTTGACCTCCAAAATGCCCTCCATAATGTGAAGAGTGGCAGTGATGTTGCACACCATCAATTTCCTCATTCGATAAGTATCTTCTCAGAATTTGATCAGAACATTGCTTGAACAAGAAGGGCTCATCCCACAGATATTGCTTGGCTTCTTTTAGGAATTTCTTCCTTTGTTGATAGCTTAGGTTTGGAGGAAGCACTTGGAAAGCGAGAAAATTCGTAAAGTTCGCATACCACGACACTTTGTTTTGGACGACAAACAGTTGTTCGTCCAGGAAGAAGTTATTTATGGCTTTGTTAGCATCTCCCGAATGTGGGGTGTTCTCTAACCTAGATAAGTGATCCGCTACTTGATTTTTTGTTCCCTTTCTGTCTCGGATTTCTAAATCAAACTCCTAGAGAAGCAGAACCCACCTTATTAATCTCAGCTTAGCATCCTTCTTTTCAATCAAATACTTGATGGCCGAGTGATCGGTGTATACAATCACCTTCGTTCCAATGAGGTAGGAATGGAACTTATCAAAAGCATAGACTACTGCCAGCAGCTCCTTCTCAGTGGCAGTATAATTCAACTAAGCATCAGTTAATGTCTTGCTGGCATAGTATATAGTGTGGAAGACCTTCTTCCTTCTCTGGCCCAACACTGCCCTGATTGCAAAGTCGTTGGCGTCACATATTAGCTCAAAAGGGAAGGTCCAGTCTAGAGCTACCACAATAGGTGCCAATACAAGTCTTGTCTTTAATAACTCAAAGGCACTCAGGCAGGCTTCATCAAATTGGAAAGGCATGTCCTTTTCTAATAGTGAAAACAACGGCTTGGTTATCCGCAGGAAGTCCTGGATAAATCTTCTATAAAACCCCGCATGCCCAAGGAAACTCCTTACTCCTTTTACTGATGTCGGTGGTGGGAGGTTATTAATCACATCAATTTTTGCCTAATCAACCTCAATGCCGCCAGCTGAAACCCTGTGACCTAGAATAATGCCCTCTTCAACCATGAAGTGGCACTTCTCCCAATTCAAAACAAGGTTAGTCTGAACACATCTGTGGAGAACGACAGTCAGATTCCTTAGGCAATTATCAAAAGAACTCTCAAATATCGAGAAGTCATCCATGAAGACTTCTAAGGTCTTTTCAACCATATCAGAAAAATCGACATCATACACCGCTGAAATATTGCGGGAGCATTACATAGCCTGAAAGATATTTTTTGGAAGGCAAAGGTCCCATGCGGGCATGTGAACGTCGTCTTCTCCTGATCTTCAGGAGCAATTAAAATCTGATTATACCCCGAGTAACCATCCAGCAGACAATAATATTCATGCCCAGCTAACCTGTCAAGCATCTGATCAATAAATGGAAGAGGGAAGTGATCCTTACAGGTATATTTGTTCAATTTCCTATAATCCATGCACACCCTCCACCCAGTTACCGTTCTGGTGGGAATCAGCTCGTTGTTTTTGTTGGGCACTATAGTCATTTCGCCTTTCTTTGGCACGCATTGGATAGGACTAACCCAAGGACTATCAGATATGGGGTAGATGATACTTGCATCCATCAATTTTATAATCTCCTTACGAACCACCTCTTTCATAATGGGATTCAATCGCCGCTGATGTTCAATAGAAGGCTTAGACCCTTCCTCCAGTAAAATTTTATGCATGCATAGAGTCAGACTAATCCCTTTGATGTCAGCAATTGACCACCCCAGGGCCGTTTTGTATTACTTGAGCACAAGCAGCAACTTTTCTTCCTGACACTTAGTTAGAGAAGCAGAAATTATCACAGGTAATGTAGATGAGTTCCCTAAGTAAGCATACCTCAGATGATTGGGCAAAGGCTTTAATTCTAAGACAAGAGGTTCCATGATCGACGGCTGAGCCTTGGAAATTGATGCCTCATCATCATTTAGAGATTCAAACTATCTTTGAAACTATTTGGATCTTTGGGGAGCATCAAGCCATTTGGCAAATTCAACATTAGTGGGCTCTTCAGTAGTGCTGGCCCCTGTCAATGTGGCTTCCAAAGAGTCAGTAATGCAAGTTTCTGAGAACACTTCCCTAACTAAATTATCAATTGCATTAATCTGGAAGCAGTCCTCAGGAGTGTTAGGATATTTCATTGATCTGAAGACATTGAACGTCACTTCTTGATCCTGAACCCTCATTGTTAACTCCCCTTTCTGTACATCAATTAGGGTCCTCCCTGTCGTCAAGAATGGCATGCCCAATATTATAGGGACCTCTCTGTCCTCCTCAAAATCTAGGATAATAAAATCAGCTGGGAAGATGAACTTGTCAACCTTGACAAGCACATCCTCTACTATCCCCTTTGGGTACGTGAGAGATCTATCAGCCAATTGTAAGGTGACACTTGTAGGTTTGGTTTCATTTAGCCCCAACTTCTTATAAATAGACAGAGGCATCAAGTTGATGCTAGCCCCTAGATCACATAAAACCTTGCCTATGAATTGATCCCCAATAGTGCAAGGAATTATGAAGCTTCCTGGATCTTGAGCTTTGGCGTAAGCTTATTTTGTAGAATGGCACTGCACTCCTCTGTCAGAGCCACTGTTTCATAATCCCCTATTTTTCGCTTCTTAGATAATATGTCCTTCATAAACTTGACATAACTTAGCATTCCCTCCAATGCCTCCGCAAATGGGATGTTTATGTTAAACCTCTTGAATACCTCCAAGAATTTAGAAAACTGCTTGTCCAGCTTTTGTTTCTGCAGACGCTGGGGGAAAGGCAACTGAGGGAGAGGAAAATTGATTGTACTCGTTGGAGGGGTTGGTGTTGTAGGGCTAACTTGAGTACTATCCTCACCCCTTAATGTCTCATTGGTCTTCTCCACTTCTAGTTCCCTTTTAGTAACTACTTCTTCCACTGGAGAACTCTCTTCACTTTGTTCATTAATAGTTCTCCCACTTCTGAGTGTCACTGCTTTGCATTGTTCTTTACCTTCCCGTTTCAGGTTGACATCAGTGTCTATAGGCAATGTGCCTTGTGGACTACTGTTTAAAGCAGTGGCCAATTGTCCCATCTGTACTTCAAGATTCTAAATTGAGGCTTCTTGATTGTTACTCCTTGTTTCATTCTGGATGATGTACCACGACAGGAGATCCTCCAAACTAATCTTTCTCTCCTGTTGAGGTGGTGGATGGTGGAACTGATTTTGAGAGTTCTGCGGTTGTGGATTGTATTGATTCTGAGATTGAAAACTAGGAGGGTTAGAATAATTCGGCCTGGTTGATGAGGGTTGCGCTTGATTGGGGTTGTTGTTGTTGTTATTGGCCCAAGAGAAGTTAGGATGATTTCTCAAGCCCTGGTGGTAATGAGTGGGAAGATTAGCATTTTGTTGTACCCCGTAGTTGGAAACAAAGTGAACTGACTCAGGGCTTATTGCACACTGATCAGTAGGGTGGCTCCCTTGACACAACTCACACTGTACTACGACACTCTGCACATTCTGTACTGCTGATGGTCCCATGGTGTCTAGTCGTTTTGTTAGCGCTGCAACTTGAGCCGCTAAAGATGTGAATGAGTCAACCTCATATACCCCCGCTGCTCTTTTGGGGGCTTGCCTATCATTCGGCCATTAATAATTATTGGCCGCCATTATTTCCACTAGTTCGTACCCGGCTGTGTGATGTTTAGCCATGAAGGCCCCTCCAGACGCGACATCAATACTCAAACGAGTTGATCTGGATAGCCCATTATAAAAGGTTTGGATAGGAAGCCATTCTGGAAATCCATGGTGAGGGCATTTCCTTAGAAGATCCTTAAATTGCTCCCACGAGTCATATAAAGATTTTGAATCGAACTAGATAAATGAGGTAATTTCATGTCTGAGTCTGGCGATTTTAGCGGGCGGGAAGAACTTCGCCACGAACTTTTGAGCCAAGTCAGCCCATGTGGTGATGGTTCCTGGCGGGAGTGAGTGCAGCTAGCTCTTTGCCTTGTCCTTCAAGGTGAAAGGAAACAACCGGAGTCTGATGGCATCGTCAGACACTCCGTTGGTTTTAAACGTATCACAAATCTCCACAAAGTTTATCAAGTGATCATTGGGATCATCATTCGATAGTCCTCCAAACTGAATGTTGGTGCACATTTGAAAGGTGCCCAGCTTTATCTTAAAGTTATTTGCTTGGATTGTGGGCCTAAGAATGCTTGCCTGGAGATCGTTGATTGGAGGCATGGCATACTCCCTTAGAGATTTCTGAAGTTCCTCAGCCATTCTGATAAGAGTAGGCCTGTCTCGAGAATTTTTTCTTCGCAGTCGTCTGTATGTTCTATCAACCTTAGGATCGAGAGGTATTATATTCCGTCCCCTTTGAGGTGGCATAAACAGTAAAGACTACCTGAAAAGAGAGTTAAATAGAAGAATCAGTTTAAATTAAGATTGTAATGACTTAGTGTTAATATTGAATAACAAATAATACTAAGTCCCCGGCAACGGCGCCAAAAACTTATTGATCGATTTTGCTATCGCTAAATCGAGCGCAAGCATACGCGGTCCACAAGTAATATATGATAAGTTGAGTGTCGTACCCACGAGGATAAAGTCTTACTAGGTAGATAATTACTAAGGTGAAGTCGTTACTTATCTTATCTAAATGAGTAAAACAAGATGGTTGGTTAACCTATTTGATTAAAAATGTAAGAATAAGAGAAGTAAATGTGCTAAGAAGTCAAGATAGGATTACAATTCCCCTAATGCATCACCTAATCTCCTATCTCTCCAAATTACAAATGAATCTAGGAATGGTCAACCGAGAACAATAAATACGCAAGAGTTTCTGTCGAAGGTCAAATGCATATCCTTAGCCAGATAAATCACAATATCTCTATTGGTGAAAATAACTAGGCCAAGGTCATTAAGCTAAGTCTCAAGCCTACACAAGGCGAATAAAGATATGTCTATCCTATTAGTAATTTATGCACACATTCCATTGGCAAGGTCATAACAGGCGTTGCTGTATTTAAAAGCTAGATAATAACATCCATTTGTCAATATCCAATATTATCAATACCAAAAACTCTGTCAAGCAATCAGTCATTAAGTACTAAATACAACAACCCATTCCAAAATTATAAATTATATAAAATAGGAGAGAAAGTTGATCAAGCTAAACAAAAGGTTACATTGCAATCCTAAAAAATGGAGTTAGTTCATAACTATAGTACTAACACACATTTTTAATACATTCAACATTATTAGTAAAAACACAAATAAATGGGAGATTTGGAATAAGAAAACCCCTGTTTGAAGTGTTCTTCCTCCAAATCTTCTCTTTCCTGCGTAGCTACTGAGATTCTGTTGGATGCAATAACTCTCCTTCCTTTAAACACATCTTCTTTCTCTTCTAGAAATTAAAGACAGCAATAAAACCTAGTCTAAGCTATCTGTAATAAGTTCTCTGATATTCCTTGATATTGAATGCAGGCGGCTCATCTATCCTAATATACTGCTCCCTTTTTTCTTTAGGTCATTAAAGGCTCTCTACTGTTTGGGCACCGGTGCCGCAGAGCCTTTGCTTCGCAAGTGGCATTGTGGCACCACGTAAACTTAAAAGGACCGGAGGTCGGGCTGCGACGCGACTCCTTAAGTAAAGCACGGCGCTAGGGCGCGAGAAATAGGGATGCTTGGGCGCTAATGATGGCGCTGGGGCGCCACTGTCCAGTAGCTACCAAGGTGGTACAGCACTGCGGCGCGAGCTCTAAACATAACACTGGCGCTACGACGCCAATACAGCAAGAAATGGCCAAAATGCCTATGAAAGCTAGAAACGATCTGCAAAGGCCTGCATAATAGAACTTAGACATAATAACAATGAAAATATAAATAAAAGCTAACTAAGAGACTGAAAACAGGCAATAACTTAATCCACGAAGGAACTGATTCGTAGGTATAAATCCCACTCATCACTTTCCCCTACTCGCACCTTAGCTTATATGGGAAGGCTTGGTATGCCTTTATTTGTGCCAAATTAATGTCGTGTACACATATCAGTGACGTCACTAAAGAAAGAGTTGTGTTGTTATATTATCCGATTAAAGGAAAAAAGATGGACGTCGACATGATCATTCAACAGTCAATCATACAGGCTGCGAGAGGGAGTACCATTAGAGGTTTGCCACACCCCTCTCTTATTTGTGCTCTCTGTGCCAAATTTGGTGTCAAATAGAAGTCGGATGAAATGATTCAACCCCCTATGCCGGTGTTAGACCATAAAATGATAAGGAGGTACCGTGTGTGGACAGGTGGTGCTAATCATCCCCGAGGCTTAGGATTTCTAATTCCACAAGCAGATACACAACAAACTCTTAATCCTACGATTTTAGGTTCCTCGTCAGCTGTCCCTCGTGGTGTAGTTGCAGATGCAGTTCAACGTGAAATTGATGGTTGGTTTTATAATATTGAATCCTAAAATGTCCGACTGGCTAAACATCAAGATATTATATACGGGTTCGTTGTCGACTAATTTACTGTACAAACGAATATATATGATCGGCTACACCCTACTGTAGATCCTAGCCAGTTTCTGACTGCTCCTGTTTTGCTTGTGTTTCCCCCTTCCGATCAAGAGATGAGTGAGGATGAGGAGGTTACGCCCGATGAGTGACCTAATCAGGGAAGTCCTCAGTTCTAATTGCTATATATTTCACATGAGGACATTGCTCAATTTAAGTTTGGGGGTAGTTTTCCATGTGTGGTTTTCATTTTCATTATAGGGTTACTTGTTCGTAGTAGATTGTTGCATCTAGGCTGTGAATATGTGTTAGTTGTATAGTATCTGCATTTACATACCTTGAGCATGATGAAGCATGAAATCTTTAGCTGGCCAATGATAAAAAATTGTGAATTAAGTTATAACTTAAATGAATGGGATAATGAAAGTATAGGGTAGCTTGAGGTTCGTATTGATTTGATTTATTGAAGAAAACCCTATTTTTATTGCACAACGTCAATATGTTAACGTAACCTGAGTTAATCGAACTGAAAGGATTTTGGCTGAGGACAAATATAACCCTCCCTCTATAATATAGTTAGCTTTGTGTTTTGAAATCCATTTATATTATAAAAAAAGGGACAAAAAAAAGAATAAATTTTAATTAAGTTATTTTTGTGGCCTCTGTTACTCGAATAAGTACGCCCTTGGGAGTGTCTCTACACTTAGAGCCCTAAAGCCATCTGGTTTGGGAGTCGTTGGTCAAAAGTTCACTACATGGGTAACTTTGAATAGCCTAATAAAGATTAAAATTGCACAAGTCAAAATAAATAAGTATAAATAAACACTTGGCTGAGTTTAGTTTTGTGTCCTTTGCTATTCGGGTTATTAGATCCGTAGGGGTGTCTTAACACCTAGTACCCTAAAGCCAGCTAGTTTGGGAGTTGCTGGTCGAAATCTCATTACGTGGGTAGCATTGATTGCCTAAGAAAACTAAACATTGCACTAGTCGAGCTAATATATATATATATATATATATATATATATATATATATATATATATATATATATATATATATATATATATATATATATATATATATATATATAGAGAGAGAGAGAGAGAGAGAGAGAGAGAGAATAAAAAGGTTTAAAATGTGAAGCGACCAATATATTGAGGGGGAGTAATACATGTCATATATCTATATTTATCTGTTTGTGAGCCTTTTAATTTTCAAGTTTAGTTGCAATATGGCACGATTGATATATTGATACACACACACTGTGGGTTGGAGATAGATCAAATTGATCATATCTTGAGTTAATTAAGGTTTAATTTTGAACATTCATTTGAGTTGGGTTTAAGAATCTTTGAGGCTATTATGAGATATTTTTGTTGAATCATGCTTAAGTTGTTAATTCCTGTCGTTAGTTAGTTAATTGCATTCGTTCGGTTAGTTGTTGGCATTGCTTGAGGATAAGCAATAGTTCAAGTTTAGGGGTATTTGCTGAATGGGTAATATACCCATGAACTAGGTATAATTGGACTTAATTTATTGTCGTTTTAAGTATATTAGGATGGTTTTTATTTGTTATTTTCCAAGTTAGAGCAATTCAAGAATTTCAGCATCATTAATGGCATAATTGTAGTTTTTTGAGATTTGCCAACGTCGGGGCGCTATTCCTAGTATTAAACCCAGCACCGGTGTGACGCCCCCAAAATTAGGTATACATCACCCATCTTGGGTCGTCAGATACATAGTACAGAATACAAATATAACTTACTAATACAACTGTCGTGTACAATACGAAAAAATATAAACTGTGAGTTTGAATACAAATATTATCTTCTAGAGAGTATTCATACTCAAAAGGAGTCCTCATTACATTTATTAACACACTATTACATAGAATAGTGAGGACTACTAACTAATACTATCATTCAGACCATCACTCCGTTTCCCGACTTGCCCCAGCTACGTTCTCATTTCCTGAAGAAAACAGTGAAAGAAAGGGTGAGCTCAACTAGCCCAGTAAGAAATATTATGACTAAGATAATGCAGAATAAATTATCATTAGCCTTCAACAATGTTAAACTAATAAAATATAATAGACATCAAGTTTAACTGTAGCGGAACAAACAATCCATTAAAAGAGTCAAGTAGAAAATAAAATCTACTACCTTTTATGATTTAAAAGGTTTTTCAACACTGTTATTGCTGGGACTCAGCTTAATAAAATAATCCACATCATCGAATCACCCCTGCACTACGACTAAGGATATTCGTGTATTCATTAATGGTCATGATCATGCCAATAACTGTCCATCAATGCACTACGGGCCAATGAAGATTTTTACCACATTATTTGTAACATTACGATCATGATTATACCGAATAATCCCTGGTCATAATTATACCAAGTCCATCTATGCACTACAGGCCACAGATGACTTTCAACATTTTATACACATGAGGATGATGACAATGATATAAGAATTCAATAAAACAAGTCCAAGAATTAATTAATCCAAGAATTAACAACGTCCAAATTGTCAACATGATACTGCTTTGTGGAGTAAAATTCAAGAATGCTTAGAAAAATATTTTCACGAAAAGATACTGGATGAACCGCAATTATCAAGGATATTCCACTAATTTCATGGAGTATAGAAGTTAAAACTTAACCAACTGAGTATAGTAAAGAATGGAATAACAAAAGAAATCACCCGGCATGCGATAGACCGCACAGACAGGTTATTCCAACAGAATAATAAATAATAGAACCAGGTCCGGCGTAAACGCACAGACAGGATATTCCGACAGAATAATAAATAATGGAACCAGGTCCGGTGTAAAACACACAGACAGGATGTTCCAACAGAATAATAACAAGACGGAACCAGGTCCGGTGTAAAACACACAGACAGGATGTTCCAACAGAATAATAATAAAAATGAAACCAGGTCCGGCGTAAAACACACAGACAGGATGTTCCAACAGAATAACAGAAGAATGTCACCAAGTATAGGGTAGACCGCGTATACAGGTTATTCCAACAGAATAATAAAAAATAAAATAACAACAGTTCTCTTCATGAATAAGAAAGAATAACACCCCTTACCATTTTTAAAGAAGAGCTGAAATAAGGAAGTAGTTAAGTAGCAGAATACTCTTCTTCTCTCTCTCTCTCTATAGTTTCTCTCTATAGTTTCTCTCTCTAGAGTTTAGTGAATTCGTAAGAAATAATGAAGGAATGAGCTGCTATTTATAGAAAAATAGAATGCATAGTAACTAATCCATGAACGGTCCAGATTGATTACTTTAATCTGACGGTCCATATTTAAAGAAAAATCTTTTAAATAAAATATAATATATTCTATTTATAGAATAACTTTAATAAAGTATTCTGTTTTATATAAAAAGATGTTTCTGTTTTATTATGTTAATAATACGAATAAAATAAAGCGTCATTATCGCTAAATAATGCATATTATTAACTGACAATAATTGAATCAAACTGAGTGACTTCTCACATAAGTATTAATAATTAATACCGTGTGCTACTATGCAACCACACGTATTATTGTACTTTTACTACCGAGTAGTTCAACAGTATCAATGGTAAAACTTCCGCCGTTATTTTTAATAAAATATTTTTGTCGTTTTCTCAATCCGACAATAATTTCGTTGTGGGGTCCACCAATGATTGTGCCATTGTACGAATATTCCCTGTTAAAATGAATATTCCCCGACCAATCGAATATTATATAACAACTTGCGTACTTTGCAAAATTTATAAATATTACCCACAACTATACCATTATATCAAATTAACTCCATAATATTCAAAAATGATATTTATAGAAAATTCATCTTTATTTATAAGTTGGGGTCTTACAGCCGGGGCGCTGGGGTACAAACAGCATTAACGAATTTTGGGGAAAGAAGGAAAAAAAAGGAGAATTCAAGTCAGAAAAGGATTTGATAGGAGGCTGACTCGAAGGGAGACTTAAAGCTATAAAGAGAAGGGAAGCTTTGGATAAAAGGAGGAGAGACGTAATACACATTCGTTGAGACAGAATCTGAATCTGAAGACTAACTTGGAATTGTAGAGGAACGTTGCAAGGAGATTCAAATTGAAGATTGAAAATTGAAGATTGGAGAACTTACATAGAGGAATGTTTTCTATGGAATTTTTTGTTTTAATTTTCAGCATTAACTAATCTTTTAATTAAGGCTATAATGGAACCTTTTATGTGTATGAGTTATGTAAGACCCCAATTTTTTTATAAATAAAATCGAATTTTCTCTAATTATTATTTTGAATAATAAGGTGTTAATTTGATATAATACTTTGGTTATGGGTGAAATGTGCAAATATTTCAAAATAAGCAAGTGGTTATAAAATATTCATTGTTGTCGGGAAATATTCGTTTGGTCGTGGAATATTCTTGTTGTCGGGAAATATTCGTACGATGGCGCAGCCATTTGTGGGCCCCATAACGAAAAACGGTCGGATGAAAAAAACGACAAGTTTGAGTTTTTATAAATAACGGCGTAGTAGTTACCATTAACACTGTTAGAATACCCGGTAGTTAAAATACAGTAATACGCGTGGTTACACAGTAGCACACGGTATTGCACAATATTATTGAATTATTGATCTTTACGTAAGAAGGCACTACTCAATAATTGTTACAGTAATTACTATTCAATATTTTATTTTATTGATTCAATAATTGCTACGTTGATATTTTATATTATTGTTGTTTCAATAATTTTCACTGCACAATATTTTTCATTATCAAATCAATAATTCATATTATTTGAATAATATTATTAGATAGTATTATTGGCAATATCTAAGAAAATTCTGTCTAAGGAGAGGTTTGGTCACCTAATTGCGCGCCAATAAGGAGAAATTCTTATTAAAAAGCCCCCTCTTTCTTGGGAATGACCTGGTTGTCATAATTGTGATTCTGTAATATTATTTATGAATAATTAATTATTGATTTATATGATAAGAAAATAATTATTTTATGTAGATATAAATGATGGATATATTTATTTTATGTGGATATAAATGAAAGAATTAATGTTGAGGTATTTTATCAGTATTTTATCGAAATAGAGGTATTAAAAATCGTCCATATGTGTATTTCGGGCATTTTTCGTTTGGAATTTAGAAAAACTAAAGCTACAAAGTTGTAGAGAATTCGATTTCCTATAGAATGGACATAAAATTTTTTATTTTTATGATAAAAGGGCTATTTATTATGAATTATTGAAGTTTTGGAAATTAAATATTTTTATTAAAATTAAGGGTGGGACTCACTTTTATTTTTTTTGAAAACATGTGGGCTGAAAATTCTTCCAAGTTGGCATGCTCAGCTTTCAAAATGGGTGGGAGTAGAATGAAGAAAAAAAATATATTATTAATTTAGTCTCCTTTGGCGTTCTAGCATTTTCCTATAAATAGGGTGTTTAGTTAGAATTGAAAATCACACCAGAAACAAATTTTTTCTCTCTATATTATCGAGCGTATTTTGTGAGTATTTAGATACTTTGAGAGTTGTTATTCAGTACAAGTTTCATTCGGCTTTATATTCGATATTCCGATCAAAAATACTGTTATTCTGAGGTAAGGGATGTTATTTTCTTTGTAAAGAATATTATTTCCTTCAATATAATTATACCAAAATATTAGTATGGATTTTATTGTGGAATTTCTACCTTTTTCATGTCGGGGTTACTATTCACGTATACAGCACCATTCACGTATACGATACTATTCACGTATACGGCATTATTCACGAATACGGTACTATTCACAGAAAAATAAAAATTTTCTTTCTTTGTCCAAGTTATCTATTGTGGTTACTATCTTTAATTGTATTCATGTTTTGATCTTTATTTTTGAATTCTGCCCCACAATTGATTATTATGGAGTATTTTTGAACTTAGATAAACTGTTTTATGACTCCCTAATATTTGTCCTTTTGTCTCACTAGATTCATTTTTTTAAGATATTTTTCATCATCCTCAGTCCTAAATGATGATATTACTGAATATCTTTGGCCTGTAGTGCAAAGATGAATGATTAACTAATAAATCTCTTTGGACCGTAGTGCAAAGATGAACAAGTGTTTAGATGAACATGACTAACTAGTGATACAAATGAATATCTTTGGCCTGTAGTGTAAATATGAATATTTGATTCAAGATGTATATTAATTAATGTTACAGGGATAAAATATTGATGATGGACTTTTAAATCTTAGAAGATAGTAGAATTCATTCTCTACTTGACTCTTCTAATAGATTGTTGTTTCTGCTGCAGTTATTGATCTGAAACTTGTTGTCTATTATATTTTATCAGATTTTTTTCCTGTCGAAGACTAATGATAATTTGTTATATATTATCTTAGTCATAATATTTGTTTACTGGGCTAGTTGAGCTCACCCTTTTCCTTTTTGTTCCTTTTTTCTCAGGAGGCGAGAATATAGCGGGAACTAGTCGGGGTGTGTAGTGATGTTTCCAGTCAACTGTGTTAGCAGTCCTCACTATTTTGTAAAATAGTGTTTCAATACTTGTAATGAGGACTTATTTGAGTGTGGATATTGTCTAGAAGACAATATTTGTATTTAAATTTATAGTTTATGTGTTGTCATATTTTGCACGACAATTATAGTAATGATGTTGTATTTATTTCTGTACCATATTTTTGACGACTCAGAATGGGTGATGTATACCTATTTTGGGGGCGTCACAATTGGTATCAGAGCTTAGGGATATGGTCTCTGGCTGAGATCGGGAAATAGAACTAGGAGGGGAGAGACGAGTAAATCCTTCGCTAGTGTGTCCTACCTAAGCTTATTTATTGGTCAATCATAATAAAGGGGTATTATGTGGTATGTCAATTTCTTTAATTAACCCTTATTTTATGGAAGTATTTGAGAATGGCAGCTAAGAATGTTAACAATGGAGTGAATGAGACCGTGGAGACACCTATAATCACCAATCAAGGGAACGTGCAATAGGTAGGCAATATTCCTCCTGTAAACAACACTACCGAACAAACGATGAATGATGGAATGTTTAGAAACTTTTTGTAGTTCATGCAAAATCAGACGAGGGAGACTCGTGTACAAAATACGGGTAGAAATGATAATAACGCGCGGCTTGTCACAGCCAAGCAGTTCAAAGAGTTGGGACCACCAGAATTTGCGGGAAAGTCGAATCCAATCAAGGCGGAGACGTGGGTTAAACAAATTATCAAGATATTTGATGTCTTGGGATGCACGGAGGAACAGAAGGTTCCATTCGCCACCTTTATGTTCCATGGTGAGGTATATTACTGGTGGAAATCTATGAAGCGTACCCAGCTTGCCGCACTCAACATGTCTTGGGAAACATTTCAAAAACTGTTCAATGATAAGTATTTTCTTGAAAGTATTCGTCATATGAAGGAGGTAGAATTTATCATATTGGAACAAAACAACATGATAGTGTCCTAGTACGAGGCGAAGTTCGCAGAGTTATCCAGATTTGTACCTCATTTGGTAGAGAATGAGGAACGAATGACGAGGATATTTCTGAGAGGTCTAAAACCTGATATTCAGCAATATCTTATCTCTCATAAATTTTCTTTATATTCAGATGTTGTAAATAGGGATCAATTATTAGAGCGAGATAATGAGTATGTTCAACCGAGAGACCACAACCAGGGTCATACCGGTGGCAGCAATCATCGGAGCAATGACAACTAGCGGGGAGGAAAATATTCGGACAAAAGCGGTAACCACTCTGGTGGTAATCGTGGCCATGATAGTAGAAGAAGCGAGTCGGGGGGAGATTTCAAAAAGAGAAGGTACAACAATGATAACGTGAAGAAGTCAACACCAGCATCAACTATTTCTAGGGGAGGAGAACGATCACCGGTCGTTTGTTACAAATACGGGAAAGAGGGACATATCAGCCCAAACTGCCCACAACAGTTCAAGGTATGTTATAACTGTGGAAAAGAAGGTCATATAGCTCGAGATTGTTCTGTAGCAAAACTAAGTCCAGCGTGGATGATGACTCCAAAAGCTGTTCCGGACAAGTCAAAGTCAGTGGTTCCTAGAAGAACGTTTGTCGTGACTGGCCAAAACGTTAGGAACCCGAATGAGGTGATCATGGGTAAGCTAATCATAAACTCTTGCGAAGTTTATACCTTATTAGATACTGGTTCTACCCATTCTTTTATCTCTCCTGCTTGTGCTGAACGTTTAAACTTGACTCCGGAGAAATTAGACTTTGACTTATCTGTTGAAACTCCGTTAGGAGAAACTTTCGTTACATCTACTGTTTATAAATCTTGTTTGATCCAAGTTGGTACCATCACATTACTTGTCGATCTTATTTCTTTGAAAATACTTGCATTTGATGTGATTTTAGGGATTGATTGGTTAACTATTCATCATGCCAAAATTAATTATTTTCGTAAGGTTGTTAGTTTTTATATTCCTAACCAACCTGTTATGCGAATTCAAGTAACCAAACCAGTAAAGTCAATCACTGTCATATCAAGCCATAAAGCTATTTGTTTATTGAAAAACGGATGTCAAGCTTTCTTAGCCCATGCCACGGACTTGAACAAAAATACTTCAGATTTGAATAATATTTCTATTGTTAGTGAATTTCCTGACGTATTTCCTGAAGAACTTCCCGGTCTACCCCCAGAACGTGAAGTTGAATTCTTTATTGACCTTAAACCTGGTACAAAGCCCATTTCTAAAACTCCATATCGAATGGATCCTATTGAACTTCAGGAGTTAAAGGTTCAACTACAAGAGTTGTTAGACATCAGTTTCGTTCGTCCTAGTACATCTCCTTAGGGTGCTCCTGTTTTATTCGTAAAGAAGAAAGACGGGAGTATGCGACTTTGTATCGACTATCGAGAATTGAACCATGTTACCATCAAGAATAGGTATCCGCTACCTCGCATTGATGACCTATTTGACCATTTGCAAGGAGCATAATTCTTTTTAAAGATCGATCTTCGTTCTGGATATCATCAGCTGAAGATTAAAACTAAGGATATTTCGAAGACTGCCTTCAGAACTCGGTACGGGCATTATGAATTCTTAGTCATGTCTTTTGAATTGACTAATGCTCCTGCTATTTTCATGGATATGATGAACCTTGTGTTCAAAGAATATTTGGATCAGCTCGTTATTATCTTTATTGATGGCATCCTCATATATTCCAAAAGTCGTGAAGATCATGAGCAACATTTGAAGCTAGTACTTCAAAGGGTTCGCGATAACAAGCTATATGCCAAGCTGAAGAAATGCGAGTTCTGGCTTGAGGAAGTAGCATTCCTTGGGCATGTGGTGTCAAAACATGGAGTATCTGTTGACCTAGCGAATATTGAAGCCATACAAAGTTGGGAGCAACCGAAGTCGGTGACCGAAGTACGTAGCTTTTTGGGCTTAGCTGGTTATTATCGGAGATTCGTGGAAGGATTTTCTAGAATCGCTACTCCGTTAACTCAGCTGACTCAGAAAGATACAAAATTCGTATGGAGCGAGGAATGTGAGAAGAGTTTCCAAGAGCTCAATAGGAGACTCATTTCGGCACATGTTCTGATAATACCATCTGGTTCGGATGGATTTGTTATCTACAGCGATGCTTCAGGCAAAGGGTTAGGGTGTGTTCTCATGCAACACAGGAAAGTTATAGCATATGCCTCGCGACAACTCAAAGAATATGAGAGAAATTATCCTATTCATGATCTGAAGTTGGCAACAGTCGTTTTCACGTTAAAGATCTGGAGACACTACCCGTATGGGGAGAAAGTGGAGATTTATACGGATCATAAGAGCCTTAAATATTTCTTCACTCAAAAGGAACTCAACATGTGGCAACGACGTTGGCTTGAGCTGTTGAAAGATTACGATCGTACTATCCAATACCATCCTGGAAAAGTGAACGTAGTAGTTGACGCATTGAGTAGAAGATCATATGCGGGTACGAGTGCGATATTGTCAATGCAAAGGCCCATTTTGTATGACTTACAAAGGATGGAGATAGAGTTAAAGACTCCAAGTACCCACGTGATGATATCAAATATACGAGTAGAACCGACTTTAGTCGATAAAGTTAAAGCTGCTCAAGCTACGGACCTGGAGCTGATACGTATAAAGAAGAAAGTCCAAGAAGGTGTTATTCCAGAAGCAAGAATCGATGAAGAAGGAATACTTCGAGTCAACTCTAGACTTTGTGTTCCTAAAGATTCTGACTTGAAGCACAGAATCATGATAGAGGCATACAACACACCGTTTGTAATCCATCCTGGGAGTACCAAAATATATCATGATCTTCGACATACATTTTGGTGGAGCAATATGAAGAGAGAGATCGCGGAGTTTATCTCGAGGTGTTTAACTTTTCAATGTGTAAAGGCGGAGCATCAAGTGCCAAATGGTCCATTGCAACCACTTGAGATTCCGAAATTAAAGTGGGAACACATTACTATAGATTTCGTTACGGGACTTCCCAAGGTTTCTCAAGGCATAGATGCGATTTGGGTCATTGTTGATAGATTAACCAAGTCTGCTCATTTCTTGCCTATACGGGAGACTTATTCCCTTGAACGTCTTGCTCGTATGTACGTGAATGAGATTGTGAGATTGCATGGCATGCCAGTATCCATAGTTTCGAATCGTGACCCAAGATTCACTTCACAATTTTGGGTTAGCTTGCAGAAAGCTATGGGCACGGATTTACGATTCAGTTCAGTATACCATCCTCAAACGGACAGGCAATCAGAAAGAACTATTCAAACTCTTAAAGATCTATTAAGACTCTGTGTCCTAGATTTCAAAGGGAGTTAGGATAAGTACTTATCATTGGTGGAATTCTCCTACAACAATAATTATCAAGCAAGTATAGGCATGGCTCCATTCGAGGCGTTGTATGGAAGAAAATGTCGTTCTCTAGTATGTTGGGACGAGGTGGGTGAAGCAACATTGTTGGGACCAGAATTGGTACGTATGACTACAGATAAGATCCAAATGATCCGACAACGTATACAAACCGCACAGGATCGACAAAAGAGTTATGCGAATCTTCATCGGAAGGACGTGGAATTTAATATTGGGGATCATGTATTGTTACGTATTACTCCATGGAAGGAAGTTACAAGATTCGAGAAAAGAGAAAAGCTCAATCCACGATTTGTTGGTCTATTTGAGATTCTTGACCGAATAGAAAATGTGGCCTATAGACTTGCATTACCTCCAAGCATGTCTTGTATTCATAATATTTTTCACATATCTATGCTTCGTAAATATGTGAAAGACCCGAACCACATTATTGAGTTAGAACTAGACGAGATAGCCAAAGATTTAACGTACGAGGAGGTACTTGTTAAGATCTTGGATAGGAAAGAACATGTCCTACGCACCAAGGTTATACCACAAGCTAAGGTTCTATGGAGGAACCATACTATTGAAGAAATGACCTGGGAGTTGAAATCAGAAATGAAAGCGAGGTACTCTCACCTTTTCAAAACACCAGGTACGTACGTCAATTTTGAGGACGAAATTTCATAAGGAGGGGAGGTTGTAAGATCCCAATTTTTTTATAAATAAAATCAAATTTTCTATAATTATTATTTTGAATAATAAGGTGTTAATTTGATATAATACTTTGGTTATGGGTGAAATGTGCAAATTTTTTAAAATAAGCAAGTGGTTATAAAATATTCATTGTTGTCGGGGAATATTCGTTTGGTCGTGGAATATTCTTGTTGTCGAAAAATATTCATACGATGGCGCAGCCATTTGTGGGCCCTATAACGAAAAATAGTCGGTTAAAGAAAATAACAAGTTTGAGTTTCTATAAATAACGGCGTAGTGATTACCGTTAACACTGTTAGAATACCCGGTGGTTTAAATACAGTAATACGCGTGGTTGTACAGTAGCACATAGTATTGCACAGTATTCTTAAATTATTGATCCTTACGTAAGAAGGCACTACTCTATAATTATTACAGTAATTACTGTTCAATATTTTATTTTATTAATTCAATAATTACTACATTGATATTTTATATTATTGTTGTTTAAATAATTGTCACTGCACAGTATTTCCCATTATCAGATCAATAATTCTTATTATTTGAATAATATTATTAGATAGCATTATTGGCAATGTCTAAGGAAGTTATGTCTAAGGAGAGGTTTGGTCACCTAATTGCGCGCCAGTAAAGAAAAATCTTTATTGGAAAGCCCCCTCTTTCCTGGGAACGACCTGGTTGTCATAATTATGATTCTGTAATATTATTTGTGAATAATTAATTATTGATTTATATGATAAGAAAATAATTATTTTATGTGGATATAAATGATGGATATATTTATTTTATGTGGATATAAATGAAAGAATTAATGTTGAGGTGTTTTATCAGTATTTTGTCGGAATGGAGGTATTAAAAATCGTTCGTATGTGGATTTCGGGCATTTTTCGTTTGGAATTTGAAAAAATTTAAAGCTACAAAGTTGTAGAGAATTCGATTTCCTATAGAATTGACATAAAATTCGTATTTTTATGATAAAAGGGCTATTTATTATGAATTATTGAAGTTTCAGAAATTAAAAATTTTTATTAAAATTATGGGTGGGACCCACTTTTATTATTTTTGAAAACATGTGGGCTAAAAATTCTTCCAAGATGGCATGCTCAACTTTCAAAATGGGTGGGCATAGAATAAATAAAAAAAATATATTACTAATTTAGTCTCCTTTGGCGTTCTAGCATTTTTCTATAAAATAGGGTGCTTAGTTAGAATTGAAAATCACACCATAAATAAATTTTCTCTCTCTTTATATTTTCGAGCGTATTTTGTGAGTATTTAGATATTTTGAGAGTTGCTATTTAGTGCAAGTTTCTTTCGGCTTTACATCCGATATTCCGATCAGAAATACTGTTATTTTGAGATAAGAGATGTTATTTTCTTCGTAAAGGATATTATTTCCTTCAACATCATTATGCCGAAATACTGGTATGAATTTTATTGTAGAATTTTTACCTTTTTCATGTCGGGGTTACTATTCACGTATACGGCACTATTCACGAATACGGCACTATTCACAGAAAAATAAAACTTTTCTTTCTTTGTTCAAGTTGTCTATTGTGGTTAATATCTTTGATTTTATCCATATTTTGATCTTTATTTTTGAATTCTGCCCCACAATTGATTATTATGGAGTATTTTTGAACTTGGATAAACTGTTGTACGACTCCCTAATATTTTTCTTTTGTCTCACTGGTTTCTTTTTCTTTAAGATATTTTTCATCATCCTCAGTCCTAAATGATGATATTACTGAATATCTTTGGCCTGTAGTGTAAAGATAAATGATTAACTAATGAATATCTTTGGCCCGTAGTGCAAAGATGAACAGGTGTTTAGATGAACATGACCAACTGGTGATACAAATGAATATCTTTGGCCTGTAGTGTAAAGATGAATATTTAATTCAAGATGTATATTGATTAATATTACAGGGATAAAATATTGATGATGAACTTTTAAATTTTAAAAGATAGTAAAATTCATTCTCTACTTGACTCTTCTAATGGATTGTTGTTTCCGCTATAATTGTTAATCTAAAACTTGTTGTCTATTATATTTTATCAGATTTTTTCCTGTCAAAGACTAATGATAATTTGTTGTATATTATCTTAGTCATAATATTCTTTAGTGGGCTAGTTGAGCTCACCCTTTTCCTTTTTGTTCCGTTTTTCTCAGGAGGCGAGAATATAGAGGGAACTAGTCGGGGTGTGTAGCGATATTTCCAGTCAGTTGTGTTAGCAGTCCTTACTATTTTGTAAAATAGCGTTTCAATAATTGTAATGAGGACTTATTTGAGTGCTGATATTGTCTAGAAGACAATATTTATATTTAAACTCACAGTTTATGTGTTGTCGTATTTTACACGATAATTGTAGTAATTATGTTGTATTTGTTTATGTACCATATTTGTGGCGACTCAGAATGGGTGATGTATACCTATTTTGGGGGTGTCACAAGTTAATTATCTAATCTAACACAATTATTTATTCATATTGAGTTGTCTAGCATATTCCATGTTTATTGTTTAATTATTTAGCCAATAATTACCGTGTTACACTAGATGAATTCGGGAGATGAAATCTCTTGTTAGAACTGAATGTAATAGTGTGTATTCTTAACTATTTGCATGAAATAAATAATTAGGGTTGTGAATTGAATATGAATAATTCTTTTCACTGCATGTAACAATTAGAAATTGGGACTTAATGAATTTGATTCTTTGTTTTGCATAGGGATATCGCAGAATTAATTGAATTAAATAATTTTATTTGATCATTTGGAAAAGGGCTTTTAAATGCATTGAATTCCTGTTAACAACTCGAGTGAATTTAATAATTGAAAAAAAATTAGATAATTGATTTATATTGCATAATCGGGGATATTGTAGTCTTAACTTTTATCATCTGAATCAATTCTTTGAGTGAGTTAGTTTTAACTAGTTTAATTTAGATTTAATTAAAAATCACAAATTTTGGTTGTTTAAATAAAATTGAATTGATATAATAATAGTAGTTAGGATTTGTTGATTAGGATTCCTCATGGGTACAACACTCTACTTTACCACTCTATTACTTGTTGACCGTGTATACTTGAACGTATGCTTTAATTGTGAAATCGACCAACAGTGATCCACCAAGGAAGAACAAATATTCAACAAGATGGGTATTTGGCAAAATTTTAGAATCTATCTCTATAGAATTATGTGTACTCTCCCAACTCTTGGAATAAAGTGTGTAACATTTTTCCATAATAAGACTAATCTTATTTATAGATGTAAGGAACCCTCATTAACTACTAAGGAATTAGGTTTTATTTTAATTAAACTCCTTTAATTAATTAGGCTCCTAATCTTGTTAATAATAATTAATTAAACTCTTTTAATTAATTAGTCTCCTAATCTTATTAGAAATATATGAAAGTACATTTTTTAATTAATTTCCAAACTCTTTTAGGAATTAAATAATAATAATAATAAGACTCCTCTTACTAATTTATATTTAATATTTCCAAAATATTAATTTATTTAATTTATTCTATCACCATAGATTAAATTAAATACACTTAACTTATTATTACGATTATGTCATTTACTTCTTAAATAAATATTCTTTCTTTTATGGTGTGACCCTTTAGGTTCTCCATATTAAACCAATTGTGAATAAATCAATTAGAATAATTCTAATCTTATTTAAATAAATAGATTAATTTATTAATTTATTTAAATAAATAACATTTATTCTACAATAAAGATAAGTCTTCTTAGCGATCAACGACTTTCTAGATAATATAGATTTCAACATTAATCATAAAAGAACCTTTGAGTAAATAGTTACTGTACAATTCAATCCTTCCACAATATAATATCCTAATTAAATATAAGACATGGAATTACTGTCAAGTCTTATTTTATTTAATTATATGTATTTCGATTCTTAAATGCACAACTCTAAATAATGTAAATTAGAAACTCCTTTCTAATTTCATTCTACATTGTCTAAGGACTACTAGGTTGTCATTTATCAAATCACATAAGACATTCTCTTCTTTTACTAGAAGCGGTAGATTCTTTATTGATCATACATTATCTTCATGTATAACTTATTACACCCAAGCATACCCTTTGATATACCCTAAGGGTCTTAAGGAATATGTCAAAGTATAACTCATCATACACAAGATACAATGATGATCTCAAGTTTAAGGATCACTTATACTACTATCACTATAGGAATTACTATTGAAAGACAAGTAAAATTTTATTAGATATTCCTTAGTGAGCCACGTTCAGTGAACTTATTCTCCAATAAGTACCTACATACTTGCTTTAGTGTCTCCAAACAAATGATCACGTCACAATGACACCTTACATAAAGGTATAGTCAAAAACTGTTTTAGAAATTAAAATTTTTGGGAAGTGCTCAAGGAAACCCTCGTTCATGGGAGGCCATGCTTCTAGGTTATGATAGATATCATATGGCCACAGAATTATCCTTGGTTGACCTAATAGACCCCAAAGAAAAATGAGAAGATTACTATCATATTCTTTCCAATGGTGAGTCTTCTCTTGACATATCATTATCTCCACTGTCTCTAACTGAGAATTATACTTCAAACAAACACCAAGATTATATAGGTAGTGCTCGTAGATATACTCAGCAAGTGGATGTACACAACCATGTCTTATGATGACATGAGGTTGTATGTCGTTAGACATTTTATATGATAGTGGCAAAACACCCTTCCAACGTTGGGTACATCTTACCCTATTGAATTCACCAAATAAAACTACTAAATGAACTTTTCTATACTGCTTCGAGAGAACCTCCACAGCTAGAGACCACCGTTCTATTTTCCTGTTACCCTCGCTCGACCCAGCTATACTCTTATTACCTGAAAGGAATTGTGAAGCAAAAGAGTGAGCACAACTAGCTCAGTAAAGAATATTATGACTAAAGATAAATAAATTATCAATAGTATTCATCAGTAATAAATCAGAGATTTAGAACATATGGTAGATGATAAAACTTTTCAACCATAGTTGCAGCGGAACGAGCAATCCATTAGAAGAGTCAAATAGACTACAAAGTCTATTATCTTCTCCATGTTAAAAGTCCACCAACAATGTTTTATCCCTGTAACATCAATCAACAATTCTTGTCCACAATCACATGTATAACTCATAATCATATTTATAGTTCTAAATTCCTCTTCTCATCCAGAATAAGATAATTTTCATCACTTGTCTTTACCTGAAACATCAAAGATCATGGTTATATCAAATCACAGTTCCTGTTCATAATCATACTAATAATTTCATCTTTACACTACGGGCCAAAGATATTCATCAACAACTCATCTTTGCACTACAGGCCAAAGATATTCCTCAACAGCTCATATTTGCACTACAAGCCAAATATATTATTATTTCAAAGAAATATATAATCATTTCAGAATTTATTTAACCAATAATTATAACCACGTTGATCATTTCACCTTTGCACTTAAGCTAAAGATATTCAATTATAAATTCAATGGTCATGATCATACCAGTCAACAATTCAACTTTGCACTACTGGCCAAAGAGAACCCATAGTCATGATCGTACCAAAAATCTACACATCTTTACACTCAAGTCAAAGAGAAATATCATCATTAGGGTTATAAAAATGTTATATATGATAAAAAATAATATGATCAACATATAGTTTTAATCTCAAGAGTAATATTCATAAATCAACTATAATTTGCTTAGAAAAAGAAACCAATTTTGTCATGAATAGTAACTCGTGAATAGTAACCCGTGAATAGTAACTCGTGAATAGTAACTCATGAATAGTAACTCATGAATAGTAACTCGTGAATACTAACTCATGAATAATAACTCGTGAATAGTAACTCATGAATAGTAACCCCGACATAAAAAAAATAAGAATTTTACAAGAAAAATCCTACCAATATTCCGGTATAATGATATTGAAAGAAATAATATCATTGATAAAAAAAATAACATCCCTTACGACAATATCTCTTACTATCCCTTACAATCCCTTACAATCCCTTACTATCCCTTACTATCCCTTACCTCAAAAGAGCAGTACTCCTGACTGGAATAACGCTGAACGAACTTGCACCGTATAGCAACACTCAAGATATCAAAATACTCACAAGAATACATTCGATAATATAGAGAGAGAAATAGAGAGAAAACTTCAGTTTCTGGTGTGATTTTCAATTCTAACCTAAGCACCCTATTTATAGGAAATTGCTTAGAACACCAAAGCAGAAAATTGAATATAATAATAATATATTTATATAATTTTCCTTAGCCCACCATTTTGACCAAATAAATCAGCCACACATGTGCCAAAAGCAACAAAAACGTTTTTCTTAATAAAAATAAATAAAATTTCCAAAAATCAATTATTTCAGAACTTCAATAATTCATAATAAATAGCTCTTTTATCAAAAAATTCGAATCTCGCGACTTTTTATAGGAAATTCAATTCTCTACAACTTTGCAGAAGAAAATTTTTCCAAATTCTAAACAGAAATTGACCGAAATCCACAAACAGACTATTTTACAGTCTATAATAAATTTTCGGTCAAGAATTGTGTCCACCAACACACAAAACATGTGTTAAACATTTAATCCAACAAAAATACTCTTCCTCATTTATTTATATATCCCACATTCATTGTAAAAATATCACCATTAATATATTATTAAAATAATATATTTAAATGAATTATTTTATCAGAAAAAATAAAATATTAATTTTCAACAATTGTCACATTAAAATTTTTCTCCACCCATATCTACATAAAATTAATATTTTCCTCATCATATAAATTAATAATTAATTATTCACAAATAATATTACAAAATCACAGTACTGGCAACCAGGCCGTTCCCAGGAAAGAGGTGGCTTTCCAATAAGGATCTCTCCTTACTGACGCGCAATTAGATGACCAAACCTCTCCTTAGACAGAACTTTCTAGACATTGCCAATAATGTTATCTAATAATATTATTCAGATAATATGAATTATTGCTCCAATAATAGAAAATACTGTGTAGTGACAATTATTAAAACAACAGTAATATAAAATATCAACGCAGCAATTATTGAATCAATAAAATAAAATATTAAATAGTAACTACTGTAACAATTATTGAGTAGTGTCTTCTTACGTAAGAATCAATAATTGGTGCAATACCGTGTGCCACTGTATTTTAACCACCGGGTATTCCAACAGTATTAACGGTAACAACTACGCCGTTACTTATAAATAACTTATACTTGTCATTTTCTTTATCCAATTGCTTTCCATTATGGGGCCCACAAAAGACTGCGCCGTCGTATGAATATTCCACGACCAAACGAATATTCCCCGACAACAATGAATATTTTATAACTATTTGTGTATTTTGAAAAAAAATTCATATATCTCCCTTAACTTTAACATTTATCAATTTAACCATTTACTGAATAGTAATTATAAGAAAAATTGAATACTTTTATTTCATAAAATTCGGGGTCTTACAAAAGGTATAGTCAAAAACTGTTTTAGAAATTAGAATCTTTGGGAAGTGCTCAAGGAAACCTTCGTACATGGGAGGCCATGCTTCTAGGTTATGATAGATATCATATGTCCACAGAATTATCCTTGGTTGACCTAATAGACCCCAAAGAAAAATAAGAAGATTACTATCATATTCTGTCTAATGGTGAGTCTTCTATTGACATATCATTATCTCCACTGTCTCTAATCATGAATTATACTTCAAACAAACACCAAGATTATATAGATAGTGCTCGTAAATATACTAAGCAAGTGGATGTGTACAACCCTGTCTTATAATGACACAAGGTTGTATGACCTTAGACATCTTGTATGATAGTGGCAAAGTACCCTTCCAACGTTGGGTTCGCCTCACCCTATTGGATTCATCAAATATAACAACTAAATGATGACCACCGTTCTATTCCCCTGTTACCCCCGCTCGACCCAGCTACACTCGTATTACCTGAAAGGAATTTTGAAACAGTAGGGTGAGCACAACTAGCTCAGTAAAGAATATCATGTCTAAAGATAAATAAATTATCAATAGCCTTCAACAGTAATAAATCAGAGATTTATAACATATGGTAGATGATAAAATTTTTCAACCATAGTTGCAGCGGAACGAGCAATCCATTAGAAGAGTCAAATAGACCATAAAGTCTATTATCTTCTCCACATTAAAAGTCCACCAATAATGTTTTATCCCTGTAACATTAATCAACAGTTCCTTTCCACAATTATATGAATAACTCATAATCATAATTGTAATTCTAAATTCCTCTTCGCATCTAGGACGAAGATAATTTTAACCACATGTCTTTACCTGAAACATCAAAGATCATGGTTATACCAAATTACAATTCCTGTTTATAATCATACTAACAATTTCATCTTTACACTACGACCAAAGATATTCATCAACAGACCATCTTTGCACTATAGGCCAAAGATATTCAACAACATGTCATCTTTGCACTACGGGCCAAAGATATTCATCAACAATTCATCTTTGCATTATAGGCCAAAGATATTCCTCAACAGTTCATATTTGAACTACAGGCCAAATATATTCATCAACAGTTCATATTTGCACTACAGGCCAAATATATTCATCAACAGTTCATATTTGCACTACAGGCCAAATATATTAATATCTCAAAGAAATATATAATCATTTCATAATTTATATAAACAATAATTATAACCATGTTGATCATTTCACCTTTGCACTTAAGCTAAAGATATTCAATTATAAATTCAATGGTCATGATCATACCAAAAATCTACCCATCTTTACACTCAAGTCAAAGAGAAATATCATCATTAGGGTTATAAAAATGTTATATATAATAGTAAAATCAATATAATCAAAACATCTAGATTTAATCTCAAAAGTAATATTCATAAATCAACTATAATTTGGTTAGAAAAAGAAACCAATTGTCATGAATAGTAACTCGTGAATAGTAACTCGTGAATAGTAACCTATGAATAGTAACTTTGTGAATAGTAACTCATAAATAGTAACTCGTGAATAGTAACTTCGTGAATAGTAACTCGTGAATAGTAACCCTGACATGAAAAAGGTAGAAATTTCACAATAAAATTCGTACCAATATTTCAGTATAATGATATTGAAATAATAACATTTCTTAAACTTATAAATAATTTATTTTAATTGTTTACACTTTACTAAAGAATGCATTTAATCATCCTAAAATGTCAAATTCATAAGATTTCATCACCAATAGCCAAAACCTTCATAAAAAATCTGCATATACCTCATATAGGATTTTCAAGCCATAAAATCCTATTTTCCAATTTTATTACTTCACATAACATATTTAATTCATTTACTCATAACTAGTCCATTATTGTGAAAAATTCCAAATCAGTACAAACAAATTTTCTTTTCTGGAATTTAGCAGAATATAGTTCCATATTGAAAATATATTTTTCTCAAAATTTTTAAAATTCATTTACTATTTTTCATATGGCCAAAACTGCCGAATATTTAGACATTTATCATAAATTGTACTTTTGTGCAAAAATTTCGAAATTTACAGAGTATACTTCTGTTATATACATGTACTCCCAATAAAAATTTTACCAATTTTGGAGTTAACCACGAGGAGTTATAAGAGTTTACTTTTAAAATAGTCATTTCCAATAAAATTCATAACTCTTAATCTATACATCCAAAAATTGCCATTTTTGGAGACAATCTAGAAAACTCATCAAATTATCATTTCAAATTTTTCCAAAATTTTTTAAGGTCGGAAAAATTACGAAACTGAAAAACATAACAACCCTTAAAATCTCATACTATCCCTTACCTCAAAAGAGCAGCACTTCTAACTGGATATCGGATATGACGCTGAAGGAAACTTGCACTGATTAATAGCAACTCACTGAGTATCTAAATACTCATAAAATACACTCAATAATCTAGAGAGAAAAAGAGAGAAAAAGAGAGAAAACTTATGAATTCTGGTGTGATTTTCAATTCTAACTTAGCCCTCTATTTATAGGAAAATATTAGCCCACCGAAGCAGACTTGACCAGCAACCTGATGGCTTTACCTGTTACTATTTCACCCACCAAAAATCAGCCATTTTCCCTAACAACCAAAAGTGGGACCCACACATTTCTAGAATTTTTCACCAAAATCATTTATAAACCTAATTTCCGAATCAGTCACCTCTTAAAATTCATAACAAATTATACGTTCATTTTTAACGGTTCAAAATTTGTGGACATATACTCAACTTATATATGTATAACATATCCAAAAATCACAACGATCCAACGGTCGGATTAAATATTATAACTCACACAATAAAGCTGTAAGAACACCGATTTGATCTTTTAATACCTCCAATCCGACAAAATACTAATAAAACACCTTAACATTAATTCCTTCATTTATAACTACATAAATAAATCCATTATTTATATCCACATTAAATAAATATTTCCCTTATCATATAAATTAATAATTAATTATTCACAAATAATATTACAGAATCATAATAATGACAACCAGGCAGTTCCCAGGAAAGAGGGGGCTTTCCGATAAGGATTTCTCCTTACTGGCGCGCAATTAGGTGACCAAATATCTCCTTGACAGAACTTTCTAGACATTGCCAATAATGCTATCTAATAATATTATTCAAATAATATGAATTATTGATCTGATAATGGAGATATTGTGCAGTGACAATTATTAAAACAACAATAATATAAAATATCAACGCAGCAATTATTGATTCAATAAAATAAAATATTGAACATAAATTACTGTAACAATTATTGAGTAGTGCCTTCTCACGTAAGAATCAATAATTGAAAAAAACACTGTTCAATACCGTGTGCTACTGTGCAACTACGCGTATTACTGTATTTTAACCACCGGGTATTCCAATAGTGTTACCGGTAAAAATTACGCCGTTTATTTATAAAAACTCAATTTTGTCGTTTTCTTCATCCGACAGTTATTCTGTTATGGGGCCCACAAATGGCTGCACCTGAAAGTAGTATGCACACAAGCCAATCATATTTGATGATAAAGCATATACTTTGTAACAATCTTATTCATTTATTAATAAAAATTATTAATTTATTAAAGATTTTTAATTATCTACATGATGCTGTTTTATAATATGTGATAAACCCATAATTTTAAGCAATGCTTTTAGAATAATGATGATGATCATTCTAATGAGATCTAAATTCTTAGAAAGCTTAAAACTAAAATAGTTCCCAATCGTTGGATTACTAAATTGGGAATTAGTGAATCCCGATAGATTGGTACATACGTTGCTTGCTCATTGGATGAGGATGATTGATCTCATGATCATTTGTATGGAGACACTAAAGCAAGTATGTAAATGCTTATTGGAGAATAAGTTCACTGAACGTGGCTCGCTAAGGAATACCTAACGGAGTTTTACTTGCCTGTCAATAGGAATTCCTGTAGTGATAGTAGTACAAATGATCCTTGGACTTGAGATCATCATAGCATCTTGTGTATGATGAGTTATACTTTGACTTATTCTTTAAGACCCTTAGGGTATATGAAAGGGTATGCTTGGGTATAATAAGTTGTACATGGAGATAATGTATGATCAATAAGGAATCTACCACTTCTAGTAAAAGAAGAGAAATGTCCTATGTGATTCGATAAATGACAATCCAGTAGTCCTTGGCCAAGGCAGAATAAAATTAGAAAAGAGTTTCTAATTTGTATTATTTGTTGTTGTGCATTTAAGAGTCTAAATACATATCATTAAATAAAATAAGACTTGACAGTAATTCCATGTCTTATATTTAATTGGGACATTGTATGGTGAAAGGATTGAATTGTACGGTAACTATTTACTCAAAGGTTCTTTTATGATTAATGTTAAAATCTATATTATCTGGAAAGTCGTTAATCGCTAGGGAGGCTTATCCCTATTGTAGAATAAAATTTATTTATTTAAATAAGATTAGAATTGTTCTAATTGATTTATTCACAACCAGTTTAATATGGAGAACCTAAAGGGTCACACCATAAAAGGAAGAATAATTATTTGAGAAGTTAATGGCATAATCATAATAATAAGTTAAGTATATTTAATTTAATCTATGGTGATAGAATAAATTAAATAGCTTAATATTTATTATTTAATATTTTGAAAATATTAAATATAAATTAATAAGAGGAATCTTATTATTATTATCACTATTATTATTATTTAATTCCTAAAGGAGTTTGAGAATTAATTAATAAAAGTACTCTCATTTATTCCTAATAAGATTAGGAGGCTAATTAATTAAAAGTTTAATTAATTATTCCTAATAAGATTAGGAGCCTAATTAATTAAAGGAGTTTAATTAATTAAAATAAAGCCCAATTCCTTAATTGTTAAGGAGGGTTTCTCACATCTATAAATAAAAGGAGTCTTATTATGGGTGTGAGAGTTGTTGTTAATTTTTTGACAACATACGTAATTCCAATAGTTGGAGAGTACGTTCTTTTTCTATGAGAGATAGAAAAATTAGGGTTTTACTAAACACCCATCTTCTTAAATCTTTCTTCTTCCTTGGTGGATCACCTCTAGAGGCCAAACACTTGGGTGGTTAACGTTGATCAAAGGAAGGAACCAAACCCGGTGGATTCAAGTTGAACGCGAAAAAGATTTAGAGGTAAACTTGTACCTGAGGAAGCTCGAATCTTCAAGGGTATGATTCTTGTCCTTCATATTTTCGTTTAATTAATAACTGTGCATAAAGGGTGATCCGGGTATATGGTTTATAAAATTTTAAACTATGATTTTTCACGTTTCCGCTTATTTTATACAATTTGATTGTGTTCATGAATATTATAAACCTAACAGTGGTATCAGAGCCAAACCTTTATGCGAATTATTAATTATTTTAATTTGATATGTATATTGATATGTGTTTAGAATAATTTAATTGGACATAATTTGTTGTATAAAAAAAACATAATCGCGAATTCCGATTTTACTTTTTTGTTGAATCCGTGGTTAGTAAAAACTTGCCAGGTGATTCTTTCTTAGTTAATAAGGTAATAAGGTTTCATGCTTATATCCTGTTAACTTGTAAATATATATATATATATATTATATATATATATATATATATATATATATATATATATATATATATATATATATATATATATATAACATGTTCTTGTAAATTCATATTATATATATTAAAAAGGTAGCCACGAAAAAAAAAACTGGTGATTCACTTGAATAAGAATCTTCCTGTTGCGGCAAGTGACATGGGAGAATCCCATACGTTTTTTTATAATATTATAAATAACGTACGAATATTATATATATATATATATATATATATAATATTTTAATTTTTTTAATTAAAATAAAAGCTTATTTTAATCGTAAAATAAAAAAGTTTATTTTAATATTAAAATAAAAAGTTTATTTTAATTTTAAAATTAAATTTCATGCTAACTAATTAGAGTTGGAATTTGATTCCATGATAACTAATTGGAGTTAAAATTGGATTCTATGTTTCCTTAAATAAAGGAGTTTATTTAGATATGAAATAAGATTTCATATTATTCAAAATAAAAGAGTTTATTTGTGAATAGGAAAAAGAATCAGTCTTTCCTTAAATAAAATAGTTTATTTAGATATGAAATAAGATTTCATATTATTTCAAATAAAAGAGTTTATTTGTGAATAGGAAAGAGAATCCGTGTTTCCTTAATAAAGGAGTTATTTTTTTTATTTGGAATTGGATTACATAATTAATTAAAATAAATGAGTTTATTTTAATTAAAGATTTTGATTAAAATAAAATAGTTTATTTTATTCAAAATTGGATAAATTAAAATAAAAAGGATTTTATTTTGATTTAAATTTAGATTAAAAATAAAGGAGTTTATTTTAATTCAAAAATAGATTTTATACTAACTAAATTTGCCCATTAAATGATATCAATATATATATATATATATATATATATATATATATATATATATATATATATATATATATATATATATATATATTGAATATTTATTATTCATTAGATGAATGTTATTTATTGATGCATATGGTGATGTGTGTGATAATAAATAGAATTGATTATGGACTATTGGCCAATGTGATTGGATTTTATTTTAGTTGGATGCATGAATGTATGAGTTTTATTAAATGGGGTCTGCGTACCTCGTATTCTTTAATTTTTCTTAATGTAAATTATATCTCCCTCCTATGTACTTCCCCTTGACTGCTGATCAAGGTTTCTATTTATTTTAAATAGTTTTGTAATAGGAATAGTTAGAATTAATTTTGAAGAATTGGAGATCAAGGAGCAAGGAGCGCTTGAAGACCCGTTTGTAATTGAGATCTGGTTTAAACGTAATAGTTATATTTAAATATTAATTCTTGCATCCCTAGGGTTTAACCTTTTTGGTTCAATTAGTGGCTCTAGTGAACCAAACTAGAATAAAAGTTTATAATCAATCCAGGTAGAATATATTATTCTATATGTGCATGCTTATACTATATATATTATATATTATGCAAACATGTTTCCCATGTTAATTAATATGACACGTATTTTATATATATATGTGCATGCGCGCTAAACAAGATGAGACATTTTAATAACAAACCCCTCAAATTTTTATATTAAGTCCTAAGCGTTCAAAGATATTTGGAATATCGAACGTCGCCTTCTAGCATGATAAAATTAATAGAGTATTAAATATTTAATATGAGTTTGTTGTGTCACCACAAGGATTGAGTATTTAAGATGTTAATTTATCACATTTGATGCTTATAAAGAAAATTGAACAATATTATTTTGTTGTGTCACCACAAGGACGATATTTTTCTTTTTTGAATATATGGATTGCTAGGCTGGACTTAACTTGGATCATTTTAGTTCGGATGTGCACACACTTGACCATTATGATCTAAGAGGCAAAATACAAGGAGTTGCATAGTTGATGTAATTGACAAGAGTTGTCTATCTATTTATTTATATATAGTTTGTTGTGTCACCACAAGGCTATATACATTTGAAATGGGATCCTTATTCTCACTAGCAAATCTTTAATTAGATTTTGTCGAACTATATAAGTGAGGGTAATATAGTTTGAAGAAAATATTGGGAGATACCAATTTAAAACAAGACCTAATTATTTTGGTAATTAATAAAAGAATGTATGCTAAAATGTTGTTAATTACAAATTCATTTACAGAATTTTACAATGTCTAAATTACTATAACTGCGAAGCATATTAGATGTTAAATTAACCAGACCGAATTAAATGAATTGGCTAAGAAAATTAAGAATAGTTCTCACGGCTGAAAAGCTATCTTATGTCCTTAATACGCTTATCCCTGCAATGGTTGCAGACAATGCCTCTGAGGAAGAGATTGCTACTTTTAGAAAGTGGCAAGATGATGCACAGTTGACTCAATGCATCATGCTCGCACCCATGAGTAATGAGCTTCAGCGTCAGCATGAAACTATGGATGCTCTTACTATATTCTTGCACATCAAGTAGTTGATGGTGAGGAAAGTAGGACTAATAGATATCAGATATTTAAGGCGCTCTTCCGATCTAGAATAACCGAAGGCACTACAGTACAGACACATGTTCTAATGATAATCAATTTGATTGATCAATTAGGACAACGAATTTTGTCATGGATGGAGAGTTGAGCCAAGATTTGATCTTGCACTCACTCCCGGACTCCTTTCACAAATGTTGTAAAATTTTCATATCAACAAGCTAGATATCAGCGTCGCTAATTTGCTTAACATGTTGAAAATGTTGAGTCACTTTCCACCGAGAAAGACCAAGTCTTACTAGTAGGGGTCAAAGGATCTTCTGAAAATAAGAATGATTCTAAGAAGGTAAATAGAAAAGGCCAAAACAAAGGATAATAAGAACAAAATTGATACGGAAAGCAAAGGAGTTTGCTTCCACTGTAATAAGCCTGGACACTAGAAAGAAACTGCGAGAAGCATCTCGCAGAGGCTAACCAAAGAAGCTTAGTGAAGTTTCAGTTACAATACAGTTTTTGTTCATGATTGAAATAAATTTTCCTAAGTCAAGGTTCTACTTGGGTATTGGATACTGACTTTGGTTATCATAAATATAGATTTATGAAGGGACCAAGTAGAAGTAGAAAGTTAAACAAAGATAAGTAATATCATGTGTAGGAAATGAAGAAAAGGTTGCTGCATTAGCCATAGGAACTTATAGTTTAGCACAGCCTATGGGCAAATCTATTAAGTCAATTAGTTGTTATTGTATTCCAGTTCTCGTTGGAAATATTATTTCATTTTATTGTTGGACAATGAAATCTTTGGTATTATATTTAAGAACAATTGTTGTTCTATTTATAATAATAATAATATTTTGTATAGAACTGAAATATTACTTAATGGATTTTATATACTTGACTTACGTAAAAATAATTTTGCAAATTGAACAAACTAGTATAAAAAAAGGAGATAATCATTCAAAGAGTTGAATGTATTTGTTGAAATATAAGTGTGAATTATTTAAAAGGTTCAAAGAATTTAGAAGTGAAATAAATTGACAAAGTATTAAGATTCTTTAATTAGATAAAGGAATAAATACTTGTGCAATAAGTTTCTAGATCATCTTAAATAGTTTTCTCATAATAGACGCCTCCTGATACGCAATAATTGATTGATGTATCTGAATAGAAAAATCGTACCTTGTTGGACATGGTGCAGTCCATAATGATTTTACCGACATTCCAGTATCCTTCTAGGATCATGTCCTAGAAATGACTGCATATCTACGAAAAGGTAACCTCAAAATCCGGCCCCAAGACTCCATAAAAAGTTATGAACAGGGAGGATTCCTAATCTTAAGTATGTTAAGATAAGGGGTTGTCCAACTTATGCGAAAAGGTTTCAAAGGATAAGCTTGGGACAAAATTTGACAAGTACAGATTTGTGGGACATCCTAAAGTAAGTTTAGGGTATATGTTCTATAATCCTACTTAGCAAAAGGTGTTTGTTGAGAAACATGTTGCCTTCTAAGATAAAGATGTTTATCATTAAAGGGGCTAGTGGGAGGATAATAGATCTTGAAGAGTTCAAGAACCACAAATCACTATGAGTCAAATAAGAGGAACTTGTAGATAGACCTATTGTACCACAACCGAATCGTAAATCTAGAATAGTACCGAAGATACCTAGGAGGTATGGATTCATCATAGATGATGATGATGAGGTACGCATCATAGAAAATGATGATCCAGAGTTACATACGATGAGGTAAGAGTTCTAGTGTGTACAAAAGGGTCAGTGGGAGCGTTGTGACATTTCTAGTATTATATGTTGATATACTACAGATAAGGAATGACTTACCAATGCTACAATCAGTAAAGATAAAGTTGTCTAAACATTCCTCCATGAATGATTTGGGAAGAGTATCGTAATTGGGGATGCAAATCTATATAGATATATTTAAAAGGATGCTCAGCTTAACCCAAGGAACATATATTCATTTGATGCTAAAGTTGTTTAGCATGGCAAACTCCATGGGATGTCTCATGTTGATGAGCCCTTGAAGTGTATCTCTCTCAATAGTCCCCATAGACTCTAAAAAGAGAGATTGCATGAGTAACTATCATGTATGCAATGAAATGTACAAGACCTGATGTTGATCGGTCATATTCTGGAGAAGTTCACTATAATTCAGTGAAAAACATCTTAAAGTACTTAACCGGCATTAAGGATGTGATCATATATATGGTGGTTCTGAATTAAAACTAGAGAGCTTAACAGACTCAAGTTTTTTTTCAGACAGACCAAGATGACAGAAAATACACTTTAAGGTAAAGCGTTACCTTGAACGGTGATGCAGTGAATTGAAAAGGTTCCAAACAGCAAACAATTGCTAGTTTAGTGATAAAGACAAAGTGAATAGCTATAAATGAAGCTACAAGTTGATTGTTTGGATGAAAAGTTCATTACAGAATTAGGAATAGTTCCTAAGTCTCATCTTAGAACTAAACATGTGTTGTGACACTTTCACTTGATTATAGGAATCATTGAAAGATGGAAAATCACTATAGAGATAGTGGACTCTCAAAAACAACATTACATATCTATTAACTAAAGATTATCCAACAGCAGGATAATCGTCACTTAGAGAAGAAGAGTATGAGATACCATGGCGATTGACTTTAGTGCAAATGGGAGATTAAAAATAGTATGCACACAAGTCAATCATGTTTGATGATAAAGCATATACTTTGTAACAATCTTATTCATTTATTAATAAAAAGTATTAATTTATTAAAGACTTTTAATTATCTACATGATGTTGTTTTATAATATGTGATAAACCCATAGTTTTAAGCAATGCTTTTAGAATAATGATGATGATCATTCTAATGAGATCTAAATTCTTAGAAAGCTTAAAACTAAAATAGTTCCCAATCGTTGGATTACTAAATTGGGGATTAGTGAATCCGAATAGATTGGTACATACGTTGCTTGCTCATTGGATGAGGATGATTGATCTCATGATTATTTGTGTGGCGACACTAAAGCAAGTATGTAAATGCTTATTGAAGAATAAGTTCATTGAACGTGGCTCGCTAAAGAATACCTAATGGAGTTTTACTTGCCTATCAATAGGAATTCCTGTAGTGATAGTAGTACAAGTGATCCTTGGACTTGAGATCATCATAGTATCTTGTGTATGATGAGTTATACTTTGACTTATTCCTTAAGACCCTTAGTGTAAGACCCCGAATTTTATGAAATAAAAGTATTCAATTTTTCTATTCAATAAATGGTTAAATTGATAAATGTTAAAGTTAAGGGTGATATATAAATTTTTTTCAAAATACACAAGTGGTTATAAAATATTCATTGTTGTCGGGGAATATTCGTTTGGTCGTGGAATATTCTTTCTGTCGGGGAATATTCGTACGACGGCGCAACTATTTGTGGGCCCCATAACGAATAACTGTTGGATGAAGAAAACGATAAATTTGAGTTTTTACAAATAACGACGTAGTTGTTACCGTTAACACTGTTGGAATACCCGGTGGTTAAAATACTGTAATACGCGTTATTGCACAGTAGCACACGGTATTGTACAGTATTTTTGAAATTATTGATTCTTACGTAAGAAGGCACTACTCAATAATTGTTACAGTAATTACTGTTCAATATTTTATTTTATTGATTCAATAATTGCTACGTTGAAATTTTGTATTATTGTTGTTCAATAATTGTTGCTGCACAGTATTTCCCATTATCAGATCAATAATTCATATTATTTGAATAGTATTATTAGATAGCATTATTGGCAATGTCTAGAAAGTTCTGTCTAAGGAGAGGTTTGGTTATCTAATTGCGCGCCAGTAAGGAGAAATTCTTATTGGAAAACCCCATCTTTCCTGGGAACGGCCTGGTTGTCATAAATGTGATTCTGTAATATTATTTGTGAATAATTAATTATTGATTTATATGATAAGAAAATATTTATTTTATGTGGATATAAATGAGGGATATATTTTTGTGGTTAAAAATGAAGGAGTTAATGTTGAGGTTTTTATCAGTATTTTTGTCGGAATGGAGGTATTAAAAATCAGGATTTTTGAGATATTTTGCGGGGGTTATAATTTTTAATCCGACCGTTGGATCGTGGTAATTTTTGGATATGTTATACATATATAAGTTGAGTATATGTCCACAAATTTTGAACCGTTAAAAATGAACGTATGATTTGTTATGAATTTTACGAGATGACTGGTTCAGAAATTGTTGAATTTTCGGAGTTAATCATTTTGGTGGAAAATTCTAGAATTGGTGGGCTCCACTTGTGGTTGGTGAAGAAATGTGTTGAATTATATTTTAAATGTGGTGGGTGGGAATAGTAGCAGGTAAAGCCATCAGGTTGCAGGTCAAACCTACCAAAATTTTCCTATAAATAGAGGGCTAAGTTAGAATTGAAAATCACACCAGAAACATAAGCTTTCTCTCTTTCTCTCTCTATATTATGAAGCATATTTTGTGAGTTTTTAGATACTTGGTGAGTTACTATTCATTAGTGCAAGTTTTCTTCAGCATCATATCCGATATCCAGTCAGAAGTACTGCTCTTTTGAGGTAAGGGATAGTAATGGATTTTAAGGGTTGTGATGATTTTCAGTTTCGTAATTTTTCTGATCTTCAAAAAAAATTATGGAAAAATTTAAAATGATATTTTGATGAGTTTTATTGATTGTGTCCAAAAATGGTGATTTTTGGATGTATAGATTAAGAGTTATGAATCTTACAGGAAAAGACTATTTTAAAAGTAACCGCTTATAATTCCTTGTGGTTAACTCCAAAATTGATGAAATTTTTATTGAGAGTACATGTATATGATAGAAGTATACTCTGTAAATTTCAGAATTTTTAGACAAAAGTACAATTTTTGATAAATGTCTAAATATTCGGCTATTTTGGCCATATGAAAAATAGTAAATGACTTTTAAAAATTCTGAGAAAAATATATGTTCACTATGGGACTATAGTATGCTAAATCCCAGAAAAGAAATATTTTTGGAACTGATTTGGTATTTTTTATGAAAATGGTCTAGTTATGAGTAAATGAATTAAATATGTTTTGTGAAGAAAGAAAATTGGAAAATAGGATTTTATGGCTTGAGAATCCTATATGAGGTATATGCAGATTTTTGATGAGGGTTTTGGTTATTGATGATGAAATTGTAAGAGTTGACATTTTATGATGATTAAATGCATTAATTAGTAAAGTGTAAACAATTAAAATAAATTGTTTATAAATTTAAGTAATGTTATTCTTTCAATATCATTATACCGAAATATTGGTATGAATTTTATTGTAGAATTTCTATTTTTTGTGTCGGGGTTACTATTCATGAGTTACGAATATTACTCTTGAGATTAAAACTATATGTTGATCATATTATTTTTATCATCATATATAACATTTTTATAACCCTGATGTTGAAATTCTTTTTCACTGGAGTGTAAAGATGGGTAGATTATTGGTATGATCATGACTAGGGTTCTCTTTGGCCTGTAGTGCAAAGTTGAATTGTGACTGGTATGATCATGACCATTGAATTTATAATTGAATATCTTAAGCTTAAGTGCAAAAGTGAATTGATCAACATGGTTATAATTATTGTTTATATAAATTCTGAAATGATTATATATTTATTTGAGATATGAATATATTTGGCCTGTAGTGCAAATATGAACTGTTGATGAATATCTTTGGCCTGTAGTGCAAAGATGAATTGTAGATGAATATCGTTGGCCTGTAGTGCAAAGATGACATGTTGTAGAATATCTTTGGCCTGTAGTGCAAAGATGAATTATTGATGAATATCTTTGGCATGTAGTGCGAAGATGAACTGTTGTTGAATATCTTTGGCCCGTAGTGCAAAGATGGTTTATTGATGAATATCTTTGGCCGTAGTGCGAAGATGGATTTATTAGCATGATTATGAACAGGAACTGTGATTTGGTATAACCGTGATCTTTGACGTTTCAGGTAAAGACAGGTGATGATAATATTCTTCGTCCTGGGTGCGAAGAAAAATTTAGAGTCACAATTATGATTATGAGTTATTCATATAATTGTGAAAAGGAACTGTTGATTAATGTTACAGGGATAAAACATTATTGGTGGACTTTTAATGTGGAGAAGATAATAGACTTTATGGTCTATTTGACTCTTCTAATGGATTGCTCGTTCCGCTGCAACTATGGTTGAAATTTTTATCATTTACCATATGTTCTAAATCTCTGATTTATTGTTGATGAAGGCTATTGATAATTGAATTATCTTTAGTCATGATATTCTTTACTGAGCTAGTTGTGCTCACCCTTTTGCTTCACAATTCTTTTCAGGTAATAAGAGTGTAGCTGGGTCGAGCGGGGGTAACAAGGGAATAGAACGGTGGTCATCATTTAGTAGTTATATTTGGTAAAGAAAATAGGGTGAGGCGAACCCAACGTTAGAAGGGTGTTTTGTCACTATCATACGAGATGTCTAATGACATACAACCTCGTGTCATCATAAGACAGGGTTGTGCTCATCCACTTGCTGAGTATATCTATGGGCACTACCTATATAATCTTGGTGTTTGTTTGAAGTATAATTCTCAATTAGAGACAGTGGAGATAATGATAAGTCAAGAGAAGACTCACCATTGGGAAGAATAGGATAGTAATCTTCTCGTTTTTCTTTGGGGTCTATTGGGTCAACCAAGGATAATTCTGTGGCCATATGATATCTATCATAACCTAGATGCGTGGCCTCCCATGTACGAAAGTTTCTTTGAGCACTTCCCAAATATTCTAATTTCTAAAACAGTTTTTGACTATACCTTTATGTAAGGTGTAAGACCCCAACTTTTATAAATAAAGATGAATTTTCTATAAATATCATTTTTGAATATTATGGAGTTAATTTGATATAATGTTATAGTTGTGGGTAATATTTATAAATTTTGCAAAGTAAGCAAGTTGTTATAAAATATTCGTTTGGTCGGAGAATATTCTTTTTGTCGAGGAATATTCGTACGACGGCACAATCATTGGTGGACCCCACAACGGAATTATTGTCGGATTGAGAAAACGACAAAATATTTTATTAAAAATAACGGCTGAGGTGTTACCGTTAAAACCGTTAAAACTGTTGAACTACTCGGTAGTAAAAGTACAGTAATACGCGTGGTTGCATAGTAGCACACGGTATTGATTATTGATGCTTACGTGAGAAGTCACTCAGCTATACTCAATTATTGCTACAGTAATTGCTGCATCATATCTCTTAAATTATTGTCATAGTATCATCTGTATAATATGTTATATTATTAAATCAATAATTGAGACGTTGTGGTAAGTTTGGTTATTTTATGGGGGGCCATATGTCATCATCTAAGAGTCTCTTCGTCAATAGTAATTACCGTCGTCAATAATAATTACCGTCGTCAATAGTAATTACCGTCGTCAATAGTATTTACCTTGGTCAATAGTAATTACCTTCGTCAATAGTATTTACCTTGGTCAATAGTATTTACCTTGGTCAATAGTAATTACCTTCGTCAATAGTATTTACCTTGGTCAATAGTAATTACTTTCGTCAATAGTAGTTGTCCCTTCAATATTACCAAGAGTCATTTGACCCTTCGTTAAGACCAAGAGTCATTTGACCCTTCGTTAAGACCAAGAGCCACCCTCAGTTTTTCTATAAATAGAGGCCTAGGGCTTCATTATTTTTCACGAATTCATTCAAGCTATAGAGAGAGAAAGTATAGAGAGAATAAGAGAGAGAGAATAAAAGTATTCTGCTACATCACTTTTCCAATATCCAGTTCTTTTAAGGTAGGGAATATTATTTCTTTTATATTCATGAAGAGAACTTCTGTTATTCCATTCGTTATTATTCTGTTGGAATAACCAGTATACGCGGTCTACCCTATACTTGGTGACATTCTTCTATTATTCTGTTGGAACATCCTGTCTGTGTGTTTTACACCGGACCTGGTTCCGTTTATTATTCTGTTGGAACATCCTGTCTGTGTGTTTTACACCGGACCTGGTTCCGTTTTTATTATTATTCTGTTGGAACATCCTGTCTGTGTGTTTTACACCGGACCTGGTTCCATTATTTATTATTCTGTCGGAATATCCTGTCTGTGCGTTTACGCCGGACCTGGTTCCATTATTTATTATTCTGTTGGAATAACCTGTCTGTGCGGTCTATCGCATGCATGGTGATTTCTTTTGTTATTCCATTCTTTATTATACTCAGTTGGTTAAGTTTTGACTTCTATACTCCATGAAATTTGTGGAATATCCTTGATAGTTGCGTTTCATCCAGTATCTTTTCAAGAAAATATTCTTCTAAGCATTCTTGAATTTTACTCCACAATGCAGTATCATGTTGACAATTTGGACGTTGTTAATTCCTGGATAAATTAATTCTTGAACTTGTTTTATTGAATTCTTATATCATTGTCATCATCCTCATGTTTATAAAATGTTGAAAGTCATCTGTGGCCTGTAGTGCATAGATGGACTTGGTATGATTATGACCAGGGATTATTCGGTATAATCATGACCGTAATGTTACAAATGATGTGGTAAAAGTCCTCATTGGCCCGTAGTGCATTGATGGACAGTTGTTGGCATGATCATGACCATTAATGAATACACGAATATCCTTGGCCGTAGTGCAGGGGTGATTCGATGATGTGGATTATTTTATTAAGCTGAGTCTCAGCGATCACAGTGTTGAAAAACCTTTTAAATCATAAAAGATAGTAGAGTTTATTTTCTACTTGACTCTTTTAATGGATTGCTTGTTCCGCTACAGTTAAACTTGATGTCTATTATATTTTATCAGTTTAACATTGTTGAAGGCTAATGATAATTTATTCTGCATTATCTTAGTCATAATATTTCTTACTGGGCTAGTTGAGCTCACCCTTTCTTTCACTGTTCTCTTCAGGAAATGAGAACGTAGCTGGGACAAGTCGGGGTACGGAGTGATGGTCCGAATGATAGTATTAGTTAGTAGTCCTCACTATTCTATGTAATGGTGTGTTAATAAATGTAATGAGGACTCCTTTTGAGTATGAATACTCTCTAGAAGATAATATTTGTATTCAAACTCACAGTTTATGTTTTGTCGTATTGTACACGACAGTTGTATTATTAAGTTGTATTTGTATTCTGTACTATGTATCTGACGACCCAAGATGGGTGATGTATACCTAATTTTGGGGGCGTCACAGTTGGTATCAGAGCTTAGGGATATGATCCCTGGCTAAGATGTGAGAATAGAACTAGGAGGGGAGAGACGGGGAATTCCTTCGCTAGTATGACATACCTAAGTTTATTTGCATGGTATTTAATTGGTCGGTCATAATATAAGGATAATATATGACATATCAATTAATTTTTATTTTGTGGCAGTATCTGAAAATGGCATCTGAGAATGTTGAGAATAGCAATGGAGCACAGACGACTGTTGATTCACCACATATCAATAATCAGGATAATGTGCATCAGGAAGGTGTCAATCCTCATGCAAACAACAACACTGACCAAATGATGAATGATCAAATGTTCAGAGGCTTTATGCAATTCATGCAACAACAGGTGAAAGCGGCTCCTGTCCACAACGTAGGTGGAAATACTGGAAACTCTCTGGCGGTCACCGCTAAACAGTTTAAGGAGCTGGGACCACCGGAGTTTAAGGGAGAACCCAAACCACTTGTAGCTGAAACATGGATAAAGCAGATCACCAAGATATTTGATGTCTTGGGTTGCTCCGAGGAGCAAAAGGTTCCCTTTGCCGCCTTTATGTTGCGAGGAGAGGCAGATTACTGGTGGGAATCGATAAAGCGTACTCAACCTGCCGCACTGAAGATGTCCTGGGAGAAGTTCCAAGAGCTGTTTAACGACAAATACTTTCCCGAGAGTATTCGTCACATGAAGGAGGTGGAGTTCATCAAATTGGAGCAGAATAATATGACCGTGTCGCAGTACGAGGCAAAATTTGCGGAGTTATCCCGGTTTGCGTCCCACCTGGTGGATAATGAAGAAAGAATGACGCGGATGTTTTTAAGAGGTTTGAAGCCGGAGATACGTCAACATCTTGTTTCTCATAAACTGTGTTTGTATTCAGATGTTGTAAATAGGGCTCAGTTGGTGGAGCGCGATAACGAGACAACGCAACCAAAAGAGAGCAGCCGGCAAAATGATAATACCAGTGAGAGCAGTCATCGAAGCGGTGACAACAAGCGTGGAGGGAATCAACAGGCCAGAAATGGTAACCACTTCGGTGGTAATCAGGGCCAAAACAATAAGAATGGACATTTCAAGAAGAGGAGATTCAACAATGATGGAAAGACGTCAGCACCAGCACCTGTCGTTAAGGAAGGAGAACGACCACCTATCATATGTTTCAAATGCGGAGGGGAGGGGCACATCAGTCCAAACTGCGCGATGCCGTCCAAAGCATGTTATAATTGTGGAAGAGAAGGTCATTTAGCCCGATTTTGTCGTTTACCGAAGACAAATTCAGCTAGGATGGAGGCACCAAAAGCCGTCCCAGAAAAGTCAAAACCGGTTGTGCAAGGGAGAGCGTTTGTTGTGAACTCCCAGAGAGCAAGGAACCCGAATGAGGTCATCACGGGTAAGCTTATTATAAACTCTAAAGAAGTTTATACTTTATTTGATACCGGTTCAACCCATTCTTTTATTTCTCCTACTTGCGCTCATCGATTAAATTTGATTCCGGAGAAATTAGACTTTGACTTATCTGTGGAAACTCCGTTGGGAGAAACCTTCATTACCTCCACTGTTTATAAGTCTTGTTTGGTTCAAGTTGGTACCCACACATTACCTATCGATCTGATTTCATTAAAAATACTTGCATTTGACGTGATTCTAGGGATTGATTGGTTAACTACTCATTATGCAAAAATTGATTGTTTTCGTAAGGTTGTTAGTTTTCATATTCCTAATCGACCTATTATGCGAATTCAAGCAACCAAACCATTAAAATCAATCGCTGTCATCTCAAGCCATAAAGCTATTCGTTTATTGAAAAACGGATGTCAAGCTTTCTTAGCTCATGTCACAGATCTAAACAAAAATACGTCAGTTTTGAATGATATTTCTATTGTTAATAAATTCCCTGACGTATTCCCTGAAGAACTTCCTGGCCTACCCCCAGAGCGTGAAATTGAATTTTGTATCGATCTTGAACCCGGTACAAAACCCATTTCCAAAGCCCCATATCGAATGGCTCCTATTGAACTTCAGGAGTTAAAGATCCAACTGCAGGAATTGTTAGACATTGGCTTTATTCGTCCTAGTACTTCTCCTTGGGGTGCTCCTGTTCTATTCGTGAAGAAGAAAGATGGAAGTATGCGACTTTGTATTGATTATCGGGAGTTGAATCATGTCACCATCAAAAACAGGTACCCATTGCCACGTATTGATGACCTGTTTGACCAGTTGCAAGGAGCACAATTCTTTTCAAAGATCGATCTTCGTTCTGGATATCATCAGCTGAAGGTTAGAACTGAGGATATTCCAAAGACGGCTTTTAGAACTCGGTACGGGCATTATGAATTCCTAGTCATGTCCTTTGGATTGACTAATGCTCCTGCTGCCTTCATGGATATGATGAACCGGGTATTCAAGGAATATTTGGATCACTTTGTGGTCGTCTTTATTGATGACATCCTTATTTATTCCAAAAGCCGTGAAGATCATGAGCAACACTTGAGGCTGGTACTCCAAAAGCTTCGTGAATACAAGCTTTATGCCAAGTTGAAGAAATGCGAGTTCTGGCTGGAGGAGGTAGCATTCCTTGGGCACGTAGTATCAAGTCGTGGAATATCGGTTGACCCGGCAAAGATTGAAGCTATTCAAAGCTGGGAGCAACCTAAATCAGTGACCGAGGTACGTAGCTTTCTTGGTTTAGCTGGTTATTATCGGAGATTCGTGGAAGGATTTTCTCGAATCGCTACTCCATTAACTCAGCTGACTCGGAAAGATACAAAGTTTGGTTGGAGCGAAGAATGTGAGCAGAGTTTTCAAGAACTCAAGAGGAGACTCATTTCAGCACCTGTTCTAACAATACCATCTGGCTCGGAGGGATTTGTCATCTACAGTGATGCTTCGAGCAAAGGGTTGGGATGCGTTCTCATGCAACATGGAAAAGTCATAGCCTATGCATCAAGACAACTCAAGGAATATGAGAGGAATTATCCTACTCATGATCTAGAGTTGGCAGCTGTTGTCTTTGCACTTAAAATTTGGAGGCATTACTTGTATGGGGAGAAAGTGGAGATCTTTACGGATCATAAAAGCCTCAAATATTTCTTCACTCAAAAGGAACTCAACATGCGACAACGACGTTGGCTTGAACTGTTGAAAGATTATGATCATACCATTCAATACCATCCTGGAAAAGCGAACGTGGTAGCTGACGCATTGAGTAGAAGATCATATGCGGGTACAAGTGCAATATTAACAACGCAAAGGCCCATTTTGTGTGACTTGCAAAGGATGGAGATAGAGTTGAAGACTCCAGGGACCCATGTGATGATGGCGAATATACGAGTAGAACCGACTTTAATCGATAAAGTTAAAGCTGCTCAAGCTACAGACCTGGAGCTGATGCGTATGAGGAAGAAAGTGCAAGAAGGTGCTATGCCGGAAGCAAGAATCGATGAAGAAGGAATACTTCGAGTCAACTCCAGACTTTGTGTTCCTAACAACCCTGATTTAAAGTATGAAATCATGATGGAGGCGCACAACACACCGTTTGCAATCCATCCTGGAAGTACCAAAATGTATCATGATCTTCGTCATACATTTTGGTGGAGCAATATGAAGAGAGAGATAGCGTTGTTTATCTCAAGGTGTCTAACTTGTCAACGAGTCAAAGCGGAGCATCAAGTACCAAAAGGTCCATTGCAACCACTTGAAATTCCAGAATGGAAGTGGGAGCACATTACCATGGATTTCGTTACCGGTCTTCCTAGGGTTTCTCAAGGTATTGATGCGATTTGGGTCATTGTTGATAGATTGACCAAGTCTGCTCATTTCTTACCGATACGAGAAACTTATACACTTGAACGTCTTGCTCGTATGTACATAAACGAGATTGTAAGACTGCATGGTATGCCAGTATCCATAGTTTCTGATCGAGACCCAAGATTCACTTCACGATTTTGGGTTAGTTTACAAAAAGCTATGGGCACGGAGTTACGATTTAGTTCAGCATATCATCCTCAGACGGACGGACAATCAGAGAGGACTATTCAAACTCTTGAAGATCTATTAAGACTCTGTGTCTTTGACTTCAAGGGAAGTTGGGACAAGTTCTTACCATTGGTGGAGTTTTCCTACAACAACAGTTATCAAGCAAGTATTGGCATGGCTCCATTCGAAGCATTGTATGGAAGAAAATGTCGTTCTCCAGTATGCTGGGATGAGGTGGGCGAAGCAACGTTGTTGGGACCGGAGTTGGTACGTATGACTACAGAAAAGATTCAAACGATCCGACAACGTATAAAAACCTCACAAGATCGACAAAAGAGTTATGCTGATCTTCATCGAAAGGACGTGGAATTTGATGTAGGAGATCATGTGTTCTTACGTGTTGCTCCATGGAAAGGAGTTACGAGATTTGGAAAGAGAGGAAAGCTAAATCCTCGATTCATCGGTCCATTTTTAATCCTCGATCGAGTAGGAACTGTGGCTTATAGACTCGCTTTACCGCCAAGTATGTCTCGTGTTCATAACGTTTTCCACATATCCATGTTACGCAAATATGTGGAAGACCCGAACCACATTATTGAGTTAGAACCGGACGAAATAGCGGAGGATTTGACGTATGAAGAAGTTCCTGTTCAAATCTTGGATAAGAAGGAACATATTCTACGCTCCAAGGTTATACCTCAAGTCAAAGTTTTGTGGAGAAACCACGATGTTGAGGAAATGACTTGGGAGTTAGAATCAGAAATGAAATCAAGGTATCCTTACCTCTTCGACATACCAGGTACGTACCCTAATTTCGAGGGCGAAATTTCATAAGAAGGGGAGGTTGTAAGACCCCAACTTTTATAAATAAAGATGAATTTTCTATAAATATCATTTTTGAATATTATGGAGTTAATTTGATATAATGTTATAGTTGTGGGTAATATTTATAAATTTTGCAAAGTAAGCAAGTTGTTATAAAATATTCGTTTGGTCGGAGAATATTCTTTTTGTCGGGGAATATTCGTACGACGGCACAATCATTGGTGGACCCCACAACGGAATTATTGTCGGATTGAGAAAACGACAAAAATATTTTATTAAAAATAACGGCTGAGGTGTTACCGTTAAAACCGTTAAAACTGTTGAACTACTCGGTAGTAAAAGTACAGTAATACGCGTGGTTGCATAGTAGCACACGGTATTGATTATTGATGCTTACGTGAGAAGTCACTCAGCTATACTCAATTATTGCTACAGTAATTGCTGCATCATATCTCTTAAATTATTGTCATAGTATCATCTGTATAATATGTTATATTATTAATCAATGAGACGTTGTGGTAAGTTTGGTTATTTTATGGGGGGCCATATGTCATCATCTAAGAGTCTCTTCGTCAATAGTAATTACCGTCGTCAATAGTAATTACCGTCGTCAATAGTATTTACCTTGGTCAATAGTAATTACCTTCGTCAATAGTATTTACCTTGGTCAATAGTATTTACCTTGGTCAATAGTAATTACCTTCGTCAATAGTATTTACCTTGGTCAATAGTAATTACTTTCGTCAATAGTAGTTGTCCCTTCAATATTACCAAGAGTCATTTGACCCTTCGTTAAGACCAAGAGTCATTTGACCCTTCGTTAAGACCAAGAGCCACCCTCAGTTTTTCTATAAATAGAGGCCTAGGGCTTCATTATTTTTCACGAATTCATTCAAGCTATAGAGAGAGAAAGTATAGAGAGAATAAGAGAGAGAGAATAAAAGTATTCTGCTACATCACTTTTCCAATATCCAGTTCTTTTAAGGTAGGGAATATTATTTCTTTTATATTCATGAAGAGAACTTCTGTTATTCCATTCGTTATTATTCTGTTGGAATAACCAGTATACGCGGTCTACCCTATACTTGGTGACATTCTTCTATTATTCTGTTGGAACATCCTGTCTGTGTGTTTTACACCGGACCTGGTTCCGTTTATTATTCTGTTGGAACATCCTGTCTGTGTGTTTTACACCGGACCTGGTTCCGTTTTTATTATTATTCTGTTGGAATATCCTGTCTGTGTGTTTTACACCGGACCTGGTTCCATTATTTATTATTCTGTCGGAATATCCTGTCTGTGCGTTTACGCCGGACCTGGTTCCATTATTTATTATTCTGTTGGAATAACCTGTCTGTGCGGTCTATCGCATGCATGGTGATTTCTTTTGTTATTCCATTCTTTATTGTACTCAGTTGGTTAAGTTTTGACTTCTATACTCCATGAAATTTGTGGAATATCCTTGATAGTTGCGTTTCATCCAGTATCTTTTCAAGAAAATATTCTTCTAAGCATTCTTGAATTTTACTCCACAATGCAGTATCATGTTGACAATTTGGACGTTGTTAATTCCTGGATAAATTAATTCTTGAACTTGTTTTATTGAATTCTTATATCATTGTCATCATCCTCATGTTTATAAAATGTTGAAAGTCATCTGTGGCCTGTAGTGCATAGATGGACTTGGTATGATTATGACCAGGGATTATTCGGTATAATCATGACCGTAATGTTACAAATGATGTGGTAAAAGTCCTCATTGGCCCGTAGTGCATTGATGGACAGTTGTTGGCATGATCATGACCATTAATGAATACACGAATATCCTTGGCCGTAGTGCAGGGGTGATTCGATGATGTGGATTATTTTATTAAGCTGAGTCTCAGCGATCACAGTGTTGAAAAACCTTTTAAATCATAAAAGATAGTAGAGTTTATTTTCTACTTGACTCTTTTAATGGATTGCTTGTTCCGCTACAGTTAAACTTGATGTCTATTATATTTTATCAGTTTAACATTGTTGAAGGCTAATGATAATTTATTCTGCATTATCTTAGTCATAATATTTCTTACTGGGCTAGTTGAGCTCACCCTTTCTTTCACTGTTCTCTTCAGGAAATGAGAACGTAGCTGGGACAAGTCGGGGTACGGAGTGATGGTCCGAATGATAGTATTAATTAGTAGTCCTCACTATTCTATGTAATGGTGTGTTAATAAATGTAATGAGGACTTCTTTTGAGTATGAATACTCTCTAGAAGATAATATTTGTATTCAAACTCACAGTTTATGTTTTGTCGTATTGTACACGACAGTTGTATTATTAAGTTGTATTTGTATTCTGTACTATGTATCTGACGACCCAAGATGGGTGATGTATACCTAATTTTGGGGACGTCACATAAGGTGTCATTGTGAGGTGATTGGAACATGAGTCATATTTGGTATATACTTGTATCCAAACTCACAGCATATGTGTTGTTGTATTTTACACGACAATTGTTGTAATAAAGTTGTAGTTATTTTCTGTACCATGTAGTTGGCGACTCAGAATGGGTTGGATGGAATGGACCTATTTTGGGGTTGTCACAGGTGGTATCAGAGCTTAGGGATATGATCTCTGGCGGAGATCGGGGAATATAACTAGGAGGGGAGAGATGAGTAAATCCTTCGCTAGTGTGTCCTACCTAAGCTTATTTGTTGGTCAGCCATAATATCGAGATATTATGTGATATGTTAATTTGTTAAATTAACCCTTGTTTTGAAGCTGTATTCTAGAAAGATATCTGAAATACAGAAGATGAGCAATGGAGAAATCATAATGATAAGGAAGATGGAATCTGAAATGAAAGCAAGGTATTCTCAACTCTTTGAAATACCAGGTACGTAAATTTCGGGGACGAAATTTCATAAGGAGGGGAGATTGTAAGACCCCGAATTTTATGAAATAAAAGTATTCAATTTTTCTATTCAGTAAATGGTTAAATTGATAAATGTTAAAGTTAAGGGTGATATATAAATTTTTTTCAAAATACACAAGTGGTTATAAAATATTCATTGTTGTCGGGGAATATTCGTTTGGTCGTGAAATATTCTTTCTGTCGGGGAATATTCGTACGACGGCGCAACTATTTGTGGGCCCCATAACGAATAACTGTTGGATGAAGAAAACGATAAATTTGAGTTTTTACAAATAACGACGTAGTTGTTACCGTTAACACTGTTGGAATACCCGGTGGTTAAAATACTGTAATACGCGTTATTGCACAGTAGCACACGGTATTGCACAGTATTTTTGAAATTATTGATTCTTACGTAAGAAGGCACTACTCAATAATTGTTACAGTAATTACTGTTCAATATTTTATTTTATTGATTCAATAATTGCTACGTTGAAATTTTGTATTATTGTTGTTCAATAATTGTTGCTGCACAGTATTTCCCATTATCAGATCAATAATTCATATTATTTGAATAGTATTATTAGATAGCATTATTGGCAATGTCTAGAAAGTTCTGTCTAAGGATAGGTTTGGTTATCTAATTGCGCGCCAGTAAGGAGAAATTCTTATTGGAAAGCCCCCTCTTTCCTGGGAACGGCCTGGTTGTCATAAATGTGATTCTGTAATATTATTTGTGAATAATTAATTATTGATTTATATGATAAGAAAATATTTATTTTATGTGGATATAAATGAGAGATATATTTTTGTGGTTAAAAATGAAGGAGTTAATGTTGAGGTTTTTATCAGTATTTTTGTCGGAATGGAGGTATTAAAAATCAGGGTTTTTGAGATATTTTACGGGGGTTATAATTTTTAATCCGACCGTTGGATCGTGGTAATTTTTGGATATGTTATACATATATAAGTTGAGTATATGTCCACAAATTTTGAACCGTTAAAAATGAACGTATGATTTGTTATGAATTTTACGAGATGACTGGTTCAGAAATTGTTGAATTTTTGGAGTTAATCATTTTGGTGGAAAATTCTAGAATTGGTGGGCTCCACTTGTGGTTGGTGAAGAAATGTGTTGAATTATATTTTAAATGTGGTGGGTGGGAATAGTAGCAGGTAAAGCCATCAGGTTGCAGGTCAAACCTACCAAAATTTTCCTATAAATAGAGGGCTAAGTTAGAATTGAAAATCACACCAGAAACATAAGCTTTCTCTCTTTCTCTCTCTATATTATGAAGCATATTTTGTGAGTTTTTAGATACTTGGTGAGTTGCTATTCATTAGTGCAAGTTTCCTTTAGCATCATATCCGATATCCAGTCAGAAGTACTGCTCTTTTGAGGTAAGGGATAGTAATGGATTTTAAGGGTTGTGATGATTTTCAGTTTCGTAATTTTTCTGATCTTCAAAAAAAATTATGAAAAAATTTGAAATGATATTTTGATGAGTTTTATTGATTGTGTCCAAAAATGGTGATTTTTGGATGTATAGATTAAGAGTTATGAATCTTACGGGAAAAGACTATTTTAAAAGTAACCTCTTATAATTCCTTGTGGTTAACTCCAAAATTGATGAAATTTTTATTGAGAGTACATGTATATGATAGAAGTATACTCTGTAAATTTCAGAATTTTTAGACAAAAGTACAATTTTTGATAAATGTCTAAATATTCGGCTATTTTGGCCATATGAAAAATAGTAAATGACTTTTAAAAATTCTGAGAAAAATATATGTTCACTATGGGACTATAGTATGCTAAATCCCAGAAAAGAAATATTTTTGGAACTGATTTGGTATTTTTTATGAAAATGGTCTAGTTATAAGTAAATGAATTAAATATGTTTTGTGAAGAAAGAAAATTGGAAAATAAGATTTTATGGCTTGAGAATCCTATATAAGGTATATGCAGATTTTTGATGAGGGTTTTGGTTATTGATGATGAAATTGTAAGAGTTGACATTTTATGATGATTAAATGCATTAATTAGTAAAGTGTAAACAATTAAAATAAATTGTTTATAAATTTAAGTAATGTTATTCTTTCAATATCATTATACCGAAATATTGGTATGAATTTTATTGTAGAATTTCTATTTTTTGTGTCGGGGTTACTATTCATGAGTTACGAATATTACTCTTGAGATTAAAACTATATGTTGATCATATTATTTTTATCATCATATATAACATTTTTATAACCCTGATGTTAAAATTCTCTTTCACTGGAGTGTAAAGATGGGTAGATTATTGGTATGATCATGACTAGGGTTCTCTTTGGCCTGTAGTGCAAAGTTGAATTGTGACTGGTATGATCATGACCATTGAATTTATAATTGAATATCTTAAGCTTAAGTGCAAAGGTGAATTGATCAACATGGTTATAATTATTGTTTATATAAATTCTGAAATGATTATATATTTCTTTGAGATATGAATATATTTGGCCTGTAGTGCAAATATGAACTGTTGATGAATATCTTTGGCCTGTAGTGCAAAGATGAATTGTAGATGAATATCTTTGGCCTGTAGTGCAAAGATGACATGTTGTAGAATATCTTTGGCCTGTAGTGCAAAGATGAATTATTGATGAATATTTTTGGCATGTAGTGCGAAGATGAACTGTTGTTGAATATCTTTGGCCCGTAGTGCAAAGATGGTTTATTGATGAATATCTTTGGCCGTAGTGCGAAGATGGATTTATTAGCATGATTATGAACAGGAACTGTGATTTGGTATAACCGTGATCTTTGACGTTTCAGGTAAAGACAGGTGATGATAATATTCTTCGTCCTGGGTGCGAAGAAAAATTTAGAGTCACAATTATGATTATGAGTTATTCATATAATTGTGAAAAGGAACTGTTGATTAATGTTACAGGGATAAAACATTATTGGTGGACTTTTAATGTGGAGAAGATAATAGACTTTATGGTCTATTTGACTCTTCTAATGGATTGCTCGTTCCGCTGCAACTATGGTTGAAATTTTTATCATTTACCATATGTTCTAAATCTCTGATTTATTGTTGATGAAGGCTATTGATAATTGAATTATCTTTAGTCATGATATTCTTTACTGAGCTAGTTGTGCTCACCCTTTTGCTTCACAATTCTTTTCAGGTAATAAGAGTGTAGCTGGGTCGAGCGGGGGTAACAAGGGAATAGAACGGTGGTCATCATTTAGTAGTTATATTTGGTAAAGAAAATAGGGTGAGGCGAACCCAACGTTAGAAGGGTGTTTTGTCACTATCATACGAGATGTCTAATGACATACAACCTCGTGTCATCATAAGACAGGGTTGTGCTCATCCACTTACTGAGTATATCTATGGGCACTACCTATATAATCTTGGTGTTTGTTTGAAGTATAATTCTCAATTAGAGACAGTGGAGATAATGATAAGTCAAGAGAAGACTCACCATTGGGAAGAATATGATAGTAATCTTCTCGTTTTTCTTTGGGGTCTATTGGGTCAACCAAGGATAATTCTGTGGCCATATGATATCTATCATAACCTAGATGCGTGGCCTCCCATGTACGAAAGTTTCTTTGAGCACTTCCCAAATATTCTAATTTCTAAAACAGTTTTTGACTATACCTTTATGTAAGGTGTAAGACCCCAACTTTTATAAATAAAGATGAATTTTCTATAAATATCATTTTTGAATATTATGGAGTTAATTTGATATAATGTTATAGTTGTGGGTAATATTTATAAATTTTGCAAAGTAAGCAAGTTGTTATAAAATATTCGTTTGGTTGGAGAATATTCTTTTTGTCGAGGAATATTCGTACGACGGCACAATCATTGGTGGTACAGAAAACAACTACAACTTTATTACAACAATCGTCGTGCAAAATACAACAACACATATGCTGTGAGTTTGGATATAAAAATATACCAAATGTGACTCATGTCCCAACTGTGGACAACACCTCACAAAGACACCTTACATAAAGGTACAGTCAAAAACTGTTTTAGAAATTAGAATCTTTGGGAAGTGCTCAAGAAAATCTTCGTACATGGGAGGCCATGCTTCTAGGATATGATAGATATCATATGTCCACAGAATTATCCTTGGTTGACCCAATAGACCCTAAAGAAAAATAAGAAGATTACTATCATATTCTTTTCAATGGTGAGTCTTCTCTTGACATATCATTATCTCCATTGTCTCTAATCTTGAATTATACTTCAAACAAACACCAAGATTATATAGATAGTGCTCGTAAATATACTCAGCAAGTGGATGTGCACAACCCTGTCTTATAATGACACGAGGTTGTATGACCTTAGACATATTGTATGATAGTGGCAAAACACCCTTCCAACGTTGGGTTCGCCTTACCCTATTGGATTCATTAAATATAACTACTAAATGATGACCACCGTTATATTCCCTTGTTACCCCCGCTTGACCCAGCTACACTCGTATTACCTGAAATGAATTTTAAAACAGAAGGGTGAGCACAACTATCTCAGTAAAGAATATCATGACTAAAGATAATTCAATTATCAATAGCCTTCATCAACAATAAATCAGAGATTTAGAACATATGGTAAATGATAAAAATTTCAACCATAGTTGCAGCGGAACGAGCAATCCATTAGAAGAGTCAAATAGACCATAAAGTCTATTATCTTCTCCACATTAAAAGTCCACCAATAATGTTTTATCCCTGTAACATTAATCAACAGTTCCTTTCCACAATTATATGAATAACTCATAATCATAATTGTAATTCTAAATTCCTCTTCGTATCCAGGACGAAGATAATTTTCATCACATGTATTTACCTGAAACATCAAAGATCATGGTTATACCAAATCACAGTTCCTGTTATAATCATACTAACAATTTCATCTTTGCACTACGACCAAAGATATTCATCAACAGACCATCTTTGCACTACAGGCCAAAGATATTCAACAACAGGTCATCTTTACACTACGGGCCAAAGATATTCATCAACAATTCATCCTTGCACTACAGGCCAAATATATTCCTCAACAGTTCATATTTGAACTACAGGCCAAATATATTCATCAACAGTTCATATTTGCACTACAGGCCAAATATATTCATCAACAGTTCATATTTGCACTACAGGCCAAATATATTAATATCTCAAAGAAATATATAATCATTTCAGAATTTATATAAACAATAATTATAACCATGTTGATCATTTCACCTTTGCACTTAAGCTAAAGATATTCAATTATAAATTCAATGGTCATGATCATACCAAAAATCTACCCATCTTTACACTCAAGTCAAAGAGAAATATCATCATTAGGGTTATAAAAATGTTATATATAATAGTAAAATCAATATAATCAAAATATCAAGATTTAATCTCAAGAGTAATATTCATAAATCAACTATAATTTGGTTAGAAAAAGAAACTAATTTGGTCATGAATAGTAACTCGTGAATAGTAATATATGAATAGTAACTTCGTAAATAGTAACTCATGAATAGTAACTCGTGAATAGTAACTCCGACATGAAAAAGGTAGAAATTCCACAATAAAATTCATACCAATATTTCGGTATAATGATATTGAAAGAATAACATTTCTTAAACTTATAAACAATTTATTTTAATTGTTTACACTTTACTAAATAATGCATTTAATCATCTTAAAATGTCAAACTCATAAGATTTCATCACCAATAACCAAAACTCTCATCAAAAATCTGCATATACCTCATATAGTATTCTCAAGCCATAAAATCCTATTTTCCAATTTTATTACTTCACATAACATATTTAATTCATTTACTCATAACTAGTCTATTTTCATGAAAAATACCAAATCAGTACAAACAAATTTTTTTTCTAGTATTTAGCAGAATATAGTTCCATATTGAAAATATATTTTTCTCAAAATTTTTAAAATTCATTTACTATTTTTCATATGGCCAAAACTGCCGAATATTTAGACATTTATCATAAATTGTACTTTTGTGCAAAAATTCTGAAATTTACAGAGTATACTTCTGTTATATACATGTACTCCCAATAAAAATTTTACCAATTTTGGAGTTAACCACAAGGAGTTATAAGAGTTTACTTTTAAAATAGTCTTTTCCCATAAAATTCATAACTCTTAATCTATACATCCAAAAATCGCCATTTTTGGACACAATCTAGAAAACTCATCAAATTATCATTTTAAATTTTTTCAGAATTGTTGAAGGTCAGAAAAATTACGAAACTGAAAAACATAACAACCCTTAAAATCCCTTACTATCCCTTACCTCAAAAGAGCAACACTTCTAACTGAATATCGGATATGACACTGAAAAAAACTTACACTGATGAATAGCAACTCACCAAGTATCTAAATACTCACAAAATACACTCAAAAATCTAGAGACAAAAATATAGAAAACTTATGAATTCTGGTGTGATTTTTAATTCTAACTTAGCCCTCTATTTATAGGAAAATGTTAGCACGCCAAAGCAGACTTGACCTGCAACCTGATAGCTTTACCTGCTACTATTCCACCCATCAAAAATCAACCATCTTCCCCAATAACCAAAAGTTGGGCCCACCCATTTCTAGAATTTTCTACCAAAATCATTTATAAACCTAATTTCCGAATCAGTCACCTCTTAAAATTCATAACAAATTATACGTTCATTTTTAACGGTTCAAAATTTGTGGACATATACTCAACTTATATATGTATAATATATTCAAAAATCACAATGATCCAACGGTCGAATTAAATATTATAATTCACACAATAAAGCTGTAAGAACACCGATTTGATCTTTTAATACCTCCAATCTGACAAAATACTAATAAAATACCTCAACACTAATTCCTTCATTTATAACCAAATAAATAAATCCATCATTTATATTCACATTAAATAAATATTTCCCTTATCATATAAATCAATAATTAATTATTCACAAATAATATTACAGAATCACAATAATGACAACCAAGCAGTTCTCAGGAAAAGAGGGGGCTTTCTAATAAGGATTTCTCCTTACTGGCGCGCAATTAGATGACCAAACCTCTTCTTAGACAGAACTTTCAAGACATTATTAATAATGCTATCTAATAATATTATTTAAATAATATGAATTATTGATCTGATAATGGAGATATTGTGCAGTGACAATTATTAAAATAACAATAATATAAAATATCAACGCAATAATTATTGATTCAATAAAATAAAATATTGAACAGAAATTACTGTAACAGTTATTGAGTAGTGCCTTCTCACGTAAGAATCAATAATTAAAAAAAATACTGTTTAATACTGTGTGCTACTGTGTAACTACGCGTATTACTGTATTTTAACCACCGTGTATTCTAACAGTGTTAACTGTAACAACTACACCGTTTATTTATAAAAACTCAATTTTGTCGTTTTCTTCATCCGACAGTTATTCTGTTATGGGGTCCACAAATGGCTGCGCCGTCGTACGAATATTCCCCGACAGAAAGAATGTTTCACGACTAAACGAATATTCCCCGACAATAATGAATATTTTATAACCATTTACGTATTTTGAAAAAAAAAATTATATATCACCTTTAACTTTAACTTTTATCAATTTAACCATTTACTGAATAGTAATTATAAGATAAATTGAATACTTTTATTTCATAAAATTCGGGGTCTTACAGTTAGGGCTTAATTATATGTCAGCCATTGATTTTGGGCTTGACTGTGTTAGTGTTTAATTTATTTTTTTCTATATATGAAACTGATTTTGTGTTAGGGTTTATGTTAGCCACTGATTTTGTGTTAGGGTTTATATGTCAGCCACTGTGTTGGTTTGCTATGTTGCAATTTCGGGTGTTATATACTGCAATTTGGGTTTGATTTGCTGTAATTTGAATTTGATATTTATACTGCAATATCGGGTTTGATGATAATTATACTACAATATCGGGTTTGATGATAATTATACTACAATTTAGGTTTGATAATTATACTGCAATTTGGGTTTGATATATATGTTACAATTTAGGTTTGATAAAATTTGGATTATGTTTTGGTATAGCTGAGTAGTATATTTGTTATTTCTGACGGAATTCTCGACAGAATTTCTGTCAGAATTAATCAATTACAAAATTTGAAAGCATTGTGTATATATTTCTTATGTTTCCCAATATTAAAATTATCTAAGTAGAATTTACTTAGTTTCTTAATTAGTACTAACATAATTTAATAGATATAAAATAATTTAATTAAAATAAAATAATTTAATAAAAATAAATTATATTAATTTAATGTAATACAAAATAAAATAAAATAAAAAATTTAATTTTAATTTAATATATTATATCTAATAAATAAATAAAATAAAATAAATAATAAACTAAAATAAAATAAATAATTTAATATAATTTATTTAATTTAATATAATTAAATTTTAGTTAATTAATTTTAATTAATTTAAATAATTAATATGATATAATATAAAAAATAAAAATAAAATAAAATAATCTAAATTAATTAATTTAATTTAATTTAACTAAATATAATTAAATGTTACTTAATTAATTTTAATTAATTTAAATAATTAATATAATAAAAAAATAAAAAAATCTAAATAAATCTAAATAAATTAATTAATTTAATTTAATTTAACTAAATTAAATTAAATTAAAGTAAATAAAATAATATAATATAACACAAAATAGCCTAAAATAAAATAAATTAAAATACATAAATAAATCCAAATTTTATAAATATATTAAATTTAAAATAAATAAAATTAAATTAATAATAAACTAGAAAAAATTAAAATTTAAAAATTTAATTTAAGGTAATATAATTAAATGTAAGTTAATTTAATTTAAATAATATAATATGAAAAAATAAAATAATTATCTTAAACTAAGTAGCATTTGTTTAGTTTTTCATTACATAAAAAATATCCCGAATTAAATAAAATCAAAGCTAATAAATTAAATAAACATAAATTAAAATAACATAATATATTTGAAATAAATTAACATAAAATAAACTAATAAACTAAGTACAATTTGCTTAGTTTGCCATAATTTTCAATAAACTCAATAATGTCATGTGTTAAATCTTCAATACACTCAATTGACAATCAATTACGATTATACACTTTATAGTACATATATCATTACATTAACCTGTAAATATTGATTATAGGTAAGAGCTTAGAAACATGTTTGACATTCACTCATTAGGAGTGAATGTCGAATAGTCCCCAGTTTGGGACTGGTACTGGATGTTATGTCTCTCACTTAGGTCGGTGTCAATTCACAAGGTGCGTTTTTATAAACTTTTGAGGATTTTTCAGCTTGTGTCTCTACATGTTCTCCGAGTGCATACTTAGACTAAGTTGTCTTGGTCTATTTCGTGTACTTGGAGACCATGGGAGGACCTTACTTATACCGGGGGATAAGAGTCCTACAAAAAAATTAACGTGTACCTTAGGCCGTTAGTCGATGAACTTAAGATTCTGTGGGAAACAGGTGTTCAGACTTTTGATAAATATGTTGGGCAGAATTTTGTTCTGAAGGCAGCCTTGTTGTGGATTATCACTGACTTTTCGGCACTAGGGATGATTAGTGGTTGGTCGACTCATGGTAAGTTGTCATGTCCAGTCTGTATGGGAGATGTGCAAGGCACTCAACTACGTCATAGCCGGAATACTAGTTTCTTTGGAACTGCTCGTACATTCTTGCCTGCTAAGCACAGTTATAGAAAGATGTCTACACAGTTCAACAGAAAGACGAAGAAGAAGGGGTTTGTTGGTAGCTTGTCGGGCAGCGACATATTGGGCTGGCTAAATGGTCTAACATTTCCACTGTCTGGGAAGGACAAAGTTGAGAGCTATAGGATAAGGGAAAAGTCATAACTGGACACACTCACCGATTTGGTTTGAGTTTCCATACTGGGTCACACTAGCACTTCGTCATTGTATAGATGTTATGCATACAGAAAAGAATGTATTCGAGAACTTGTTTTACACCATACTAGATACGAGTGGTAAAACAAAAGCAATGATAAAGCACGCAAAGACTTAGAGGAAATGAATATCAGGCAGGAATTGTGGCTCCGACCTAACAACACAAAACCAAAAGCTCCATTTTGTCTTACCAAGCAACAGGTTGAAAACTTATGCAAGTGGCTTAGCGCATTGAAGCTCCCATATGGATATGCTTTTAACATATCTCGGTGTACAAAGGTTGAGCAGTTAAAAATTACTGGGTTCAAAAGTCACGACTGTCATGTAGTCATGCAGAAGTTGATTCCAATTGCATTTCGTGAGGTGTTACCCAGGAATATTAATGATACTTTTACCGCGCTTTCAAATTTCTTTCGGGATATTTGCTCAACTGTTATAAGGTATAATGATATGGAGCAGATGGAGAAAAACATAGTGTTGACAATGTGCAAGCTCGAAATGATCTTACCACCAGGGTTCTTTGACAGTATGGAACATTTGCCTATTCATCTGCCATATGAACTTAAGCTTGAAGGACCGGTGTAATATCGATGGATGTATCCATTTGAGAGGTAATATCACATACATTGTGCAATATCGACCATCTTTATAATTAACTTATCAGGTAATATCACATACTGTCATATTTCAGGTATATGCATCGATTAAAGCATAAAGTTAAAAACAAAGCTCGTGTAGAGGGTTCTATTGCTGAATGTTATACAGAGGAAAAGCTTGTCAACTTCTGCTCGTTGTACTTTGACGATGTAGTCGCAACGAAGCACAACCGTTTAAGTCGGAATGAGGTCGCCGATCCATTTGGTCGTACTGATGATGAGTTAGTTGTATTCACTTATCCAGCTAAACCATATGGACATGAGACGAAGACTTACCTAACCGATAAAGATTTAATGATTGTCTCTACATACGTGCTTCTAAATATGCCTGAATTATCATCGTACATCAAGTATGTATTATTACAAGTTGAAAATGATTTATCTAACCTTAATCAACAATTAAACAATTTTCATATTATTGTACGCAGTTCATTCAAATTGGAAGTGCATGCTTCTAACCCGGGGATGACTACATCACAGATAGAAGCATTCACTAATGCAAATTTTCACCAGTAGTTTAAGAGCAGGGTCGAAGAAGAGAACTCGTATGAGCATTTTAGAGATGTAATTTTAGGCCTGTACAAACTTATTAATTCATTTTCAGGCTGCATCGTGAATGGGTATAGATTCAAGGTTGATGGCGTGAATGAATTAACATCAGTCAACTCTGACGTTGTCGTGTTGGGAAGTTGTTTCGGAGATTCTGAGTCCTATTACTATGGATGATTAGAGGAAGTTGTTATGCTCAATTATCCAGGGGCCAACAAGGTCGTTACATTTAAGTGTCGCTGGCTTGATACTGGAAAGGGTAATAGAATCGTCACAGTAGATAAAAAAATCTAAGTTACAGTCTGATGACGTATTTGTGTTAGCCAGCCAAGCAACTCAAGTGTACTACGCCCCTAATGTCGTAAATTATAGAATCACATGGTATACAGCTGTGACAACAAAGACTCGATCATTTGATGATACTAATCTGTCTGGAACGAAAGACCTGTTGCAAGAAGAAGTTAGCAATCCCAGCCACGTATTACAATATGATGGCGACGTGTTGGTAGATGATGTCGTAGACGTACCCGATGTCGAGGAAGTTGAAGAAGATGTGGTTGTTAGTCTGTACGTGATGGTAGAAGATGATACTGAGAAAAAAATTGATATAGAAGAGGAAGAGACAGAATCAGAGGATGAAAATGATTTTGATTCTGACGGATTTGACGACTTACAACTTCTTCATAACTTGGTTTTTTTCAAATATTATACAACTAAAATAAATCATTAGAATAATTGCAATAAAATTTTACTAATGAAAATTTATGTCTGTTATTTCAGTAGTACAGCTATGCCTAGACATAGCGGTGGAGGCGACCGTGGTGGGGGCCGCGATGGATCGGGTGACAGCTCCTAGGGCGGGTCGTCTTCGTCAGCTAGTGAGTTAACACTTTTTTCATAACTTTATTAAACATTCATTTACAGAAACTATACTAATGTTATAACTATATTAATTAAACATACATATGTTAGACGTCGGCGTTCGCGAGGGCCTAACCTCGGTCTATTAGGTCGTCCGCCAGTGGTTCCTGGCATCTGCCCCGTTGATGTCAGGTCATCATGGTAGGTTTCAACTTTAATTTATCACTTATATATGTTCAATTAGAATGATATTATTATGTGATTAATAAATTAAAATGTTTCATACAAATTTTGTTTTCTAGTATTATGGAATCGGTCACTAAGTAGACCGTACACGCCATATGCCTGGCGCATCTCCCGACTAGCTGCATGCGATTTAGCCAGTACTCATGTTACGATGCCAGCTTTATGGTGACAGTGTTGCGGGAGTTTCACATAAGTCGAATTACATATACTAAATCAAGGTTCAAGTTATTTACATATTGTTTAAATAATTAATAATACGTACGTTATGTCCGTTTGATAAAGGTATTATAGATACGATCGCAGCATCACTGAGGCTGATGGTGACGCCATTATTATTGCGCGCATCTCGAAAAACTATTATGGTTGGCTGTACGAGATGCGTATGAGGGCATTCCGGGCAGTAGAAGAATCGCCCGGGACTACTATACGCTAGCATCAGCCGCCGGCAGTATCAGATGCAGCATGGGCTGCCATGTGTACATATTGGGATGATGTTACCTTCAAGACCAAGTCTGAGTAGATGAAGAAGAATCGAGGCTAGCTATGGATTGTACATACTTCTGGCTCGCAGTCGTTTTAGGAGGTTAAGTCGGTATGTGTATATATTTAGTTTAATTTAATATTAAACTACAACTATAGTAAAGTTTAGTAATATTAATTAAAGTACATGATTTAGGCCATGCGGAGTAGCTCGGGCTGACCTCCTACTATGATGGAGTTCTAGGATAGAGTCCATACGCCGAAGGATTCTACTTCAGGGTCGACGATGTCTCTCGCAGCACTAGCTATACGGGTAATACATTTACTATAATCTCTGTAATTTAGGATCATATTATGTAATTTATAGGATGATACAAAGTTACCTCACATGTATATATATTAAATTACAGGACCGATTTGAGAAGCTCCGCAGCCAGCATATAGCAAAGTTGAAGGCTGCTAGGGGCGATGCTGAGATGGATGATCCCACCGTCCCTCCGCCCGAGATTAGTTTATCTCAGGATACTCCCACTAGCACTACCGGCCGATATCGAGTGTTGGGGTTGCCGAGGATACCAGCCTATACACTGTCTAGAGGTATAATATTTTAGTTTATTTCTTGTTTATAAATAAAGTAAACTTAATTATAATATTATTCATGTTATATTTATTTTTGTAGGATCTAGCCAGCGTCTGTGTCCTAGAGCCCCCGTGGGACCATCACATATGGGCACTGGATTAGACGATGCTTTGTTCCAGCGGGTTATGGCTACCTGCTCGGAGAGGTTTGAGATGTATCCGTTATTCCGTCGTCGGAACCTGCCCAGTCGTTCTCGCCTCCATCAGCTTACGCAGGACATTACAGCTAGTGCCACCGTCAAGAATACGGGTATCCCTCCGGAGCAGTTCGCCACTCTATGCGACGAGATTGTTCGGATGGTGGTTACCTTACTACTGGACGCGTTTGGGCCGTTGCTGAGTCAGCCATCGACTACTCATGTATACTATTCATAATATAATTATATTATGCATGTTATATAATTTTCATTCAATTAGTTATCTTTAACTGCATTATATATATAGACTAATGAGTTATTTTATATTGTCTCAACAGGGTGACGATCTGGCTGACGATGCTAAACGGTTGGACGACGACGGCCCGTGACATAGTTTTGTAGTTTTGTATATGATTTGTACATATTTACTTAGTTTCTAGCTTAATGTGATGTAAATTTTAATAGTTTAGCTGATTTTCGACGTATTGTAACTTTTAATTATCATTACTTTAGTTTGACATATTTACGTTATTTTAGATGCATATTTCGTATACTTAAGTTGATTAGAACTTTAGTTTAATGTCATATTCAAGTTGGCCATTATTGTTGGCTTTGGATTATATTTGTGTAATATGTGTTGTTGGGGAAAAAACAGGTTTACAGGTACAAAAAATATGGGTATAAACCCTAGATATTGCAAAAACAAAAAAAATATTTTTTAAAAAAGGCCTAAAGTCGACGGAATAAGGATATCCTCGACGGAATTCCGTCGAGATTAAGCCCTTCTATTTTTTATGCGGTGCCACGTGGCAGCTTATCCTCGACTAACTACCGTCAACGGATATAATTCATTCGATAATAGCTTAATCTCGACCGAATATTCCTTCGAGGTTAGTCAGTCGAGGATATATATATCCGACTGAAATGTCGACGGACTTAATTTCGACGCTCTTATATCCGACTGCATTTCCGACCGAATATTCCGTCGGAATTAAAATAACCTCGACGGATTGTGCTTAATTCCGACAGAATATTTCGTCGAAAATTAGCCTTTTTGTTGTAGTGAATTTACTTTCACCGTTTGGGAGATTTGGATGTGACGCTTTCATTGTGGCTTGTTCATGAATTGTTGAAAAAGGATTATTCAGATTTGGATGTGACGCTTTCATTGTGGCTTGTTCTTCCGTTACCATGCTAAAAAATAGTTCGAATATGTGTATTCTAATATTATTTTGGGGATATGTGTGACGCCCCCATAATAGGTATACATCATCCATCTTGAGTCACCAAATACATGGTACAGAATATAAATACAAACTTAATTATACAACCATCGTGTAATATATGACAATACATAAACTAAGAGTTTTAATAGGAATATTGTCATCTAGACAATATCCATACTCAAAGGAGTCCTCATTACATTCATTGTCACACTATTTAACAGAATAGTGAGGACTACTAATGCTATCATCTGGACCGTCACTCCTTTCCCCGACTCGTCCCAGCTATATTCTCATTTCCTGAAGAGAACAGTGAAAGAAAGGGTAAGCTCAACTAGTCCAGTAAGAAATATTATGACTAAGATAATGTAGAATAAATTATCAATAGTCTTCAACAATGTTAAACTGATAAAATACAATAGACATAAAGTTTAACTGCAGCGGAACAAGCAATCCATTAAAAGAGTCAAGTAGAGAATAAAATCTACTATCTTTTATGATTTAAAAAGATTTTTCATCATTTTTATCGCTGAGACTCAGCTTAATAAATAAACCACATCATCGAAATATCCATGCACTACGGGCCAAGGATATTCATTAAATCATCAATGGTCATGACTATACCGAATAATCTCTGGTCATAATCATACCAAAAATTGTTCATCAATGCACGACAGGCCACTTAGGACTTTCACCACATCATTCGTCACATTACGGTCATGATTATACCGAATAATTCATGGTCATAATCATACCAAGTCTATTTATGCACGTAAGCCAAAGATGACTTTCATCACAATATAAGCATGAGAATGATGACAATGATATAAGCATTAATCAAACGAAAACAAGGATAAATATTAAAGACTTTAAATTTTTCCAAATATTATCAATCACTTAATAAACTCATAATCTAATATTATAACAACATTTTAATCACTTCTTAAACTTATAAACAATTTATTTCAATTGTTTATACTTTAACAAATAATGCATTTAATCATTCAAAAATGCCATACTCCAAAGATTTTATCACCAATGATCAAATCCCTTATCAAAAATCTGTATATACCCTATATAGGATTCCCAAGCCATAAAATCCTATTTTCCAATTTTGTTACTTCACATAACATATTTAACTCATAGGTTCGTAACTAAATCATTTTCATGAAAAATTACCAAATCAACTTGTTATTTTTCTATCCTTTGTCCAAACATATATACATATATTTCATATACAACAAGTATTTTTTTATAATTTTTTAACTCCCTTAAGTATTTTTCAAAAATCAATTTTTCATTAATTCCTTAAGAAATTAGCTACCTCAAGTTTAACTCCAGAAATTCCTAAATCTTGGCATGATCTTACACATATTACTGTGAGCTTCCAGTTTAAATTTCATGGTCATCGGAGTTATAGAACTCCGGTTATAGTATTTTTCGTCGAAAAAATCTAAATATTGAAATAGTCATAACTTGCTCATTTTAAGTCGGAATGAGCTCATTTTTGGAAATGAGGTACTTTATACCATATATTTTCACGTCCCAAAAGGTCGGAATTTATTTCATAAGCTAAGTGGCCGAAAATGGCCTTTTAAACTTCTGGGCAGTAGCCTTTTTGGTAATTTGTAGTTTTTGACTCCTTTAATAAAATCAGTCCACACGAAAATTTACAAAACCTTTTCCATTGATTCCAATTGGATAAGTTAGAAAACTCATAGATCTAACTCTAGAACTTGACCACACTCAAAAATTTGAAATATAATAGGAGATATGGTCAATTGAACCAAAATTTGATTTTCAACCCTTTGTGATTTATAAGAAACTTCCATGTTTTCACATAATAACCAACATAACTCATCATGACAATGACCTAATAATTCAATAAAATAAGTTCAAGAATAAGTTTTAAAGATTTATAACTTAATTTATCCTGAACTCAATAATGTCCAAATTGTCAACATGATACTGCTTTGTGGAGAAAAATTCAAGAATGCTCAGAAGAATATTTTCACGAAAAGATACTGGATAAAGCGCAAATATCCAGGATATTCCACTAATTTTAAGAAATATAGAAGCAAAAACTTTAACCAACTGAGTATGATAGAATGTATGACACTACAAATGAATTTTCACCCGTCATGCGGTAATCCACGTATACAGATCATTTCCACAATTTAATAAGAAATGAATACAAAGGATGTAAGACCCCAAATTTTATGAAATAAAAGTATTCAATTTTTCTTATAATTACTATTCAGTAAATGGTTAAATTGATAAAAGTTAAAGTTAAGGGTGATATATGAATTTTTTTTTCAAAATACGCAAGTGGTTATAAAATATTCATTGTTATCGGGGAATATTCGTTTAGTCGTAGAATATTCTTTCTGTCGGGAAATATTCGTACGACGGCGCAGCCATTTGTAGGCCCCATAACAGAATAACTGTCGGATGAAGAAAACGACAAATTTGAGTTTTTATAAATAACGGCGTAGTTGTTACCGTTAACACTGTTGGAATACCTGGTGGTTAAAATACAGTAATACGCGTACTTGCACAGTAGCACACGTTATTGAACAATATTTTTTTCAATTATTGATTCTTACGTGAGAAGACACTACTCAATAATTATTACAGTAATTTCTGTTCAATATTTTATTTTATTGAATCAATAATTGCTGCGTTGATATTTTATATTATTGTTGTTTCAATAATTGGCACTGCACAGTATCTCTATTATCAGATCAATAATTCATATTATTTGTAAGACCCCGAATTTTATGAAATAAAAATATTCAATAATTACTATTCAGTAAATGGTTAAATTGATAAATGTTAAAGTTAAGGGTGATATATGAAATTTTTTTCAAAATAAACAAGTGGTTATAAAATAATCATTGTTGTCGGAGAATATTCGCTGGTCGTGGAATATTCTTTATGTCGGGGAATATTCGTACGACGACGCAGCTATTTGTGGGCCCCATAACGAAAAACGGTCGGATGAAGATAACGACAAAAATTGAGTTTTTATAATTAACGGCGTAGTTGTTACCTTTAACACTGTTGGAATACCCGGTGGTTAAAATACAGTAATACGCGTTATTGCACAGTATTTTTGAAATTATTGATCCTTGCGTAAGAAGACACTACTCAATAATTGTTACAGTAATTACTGTTTAATATTTTATTTTATTGATTCAATAATTGCTGCGTTTATATTTTATATTATTGTTGCTCAATAATTGTCATTGCACAGTATTTCCCATTATCAGATCAATAATTCATATTATTTAGAATAATATTATTAGATAGCATTATTGACAATATTTAGAAAGTTCTGTCTAAGGAGAGGTTTGGTCATCTAAGTGCGCGCCAGTAAGGAGAAATTCTTATTGAAAAGCCCCCTCTTTCCTGGGAACGGCCTGGTTGTCATAAATGTGATTCTGTAATATTAATTGTGAATAATTAATTATTGATTCATAAGATAAGGAAATATTTATTTTATGTGGATATAAATGAGGGATATATTTTTGTGGTTAAAAATGAAGGAGTTAATGTTGAGGTGTTTTATCTGTATTTTTGTCGAAACGGAGGTATTGAAAATCAAATTAGGATTTTTGAGATATTTTGCGAGGGTTATAATTTTTAATCCGACCATTGGATCGTGGTAATTTTTGGATATGTTATACATATATAAGTTGAGTATATGTCCACAAATTTTGAACCGTTAAAAATGAACGTATGATTTGTTATGACTTTTACGAGATGACTGGTTCAGAAATTATTGAATTTTCGGAGTTAATCATTTTGGTGGAAAATTCTAGAATTGGTGGGCCCCACTTTTGGTTGGTAAAGAAATGTGTTGAGATTTTTATTCAAATGTGGTGGGTGGAAATAGTAGCAGGTAAAGCCATCAGGTTGCAGGTTAAGTCTGCTTCGGCGTGCTAACATTTTCCTATAAATAGAGGGCTAAGTTAGAATTGAAAAGCACACCAGAAACATAAGTTTTCTCTCTTTTTCTCTCTATATTATGAAGCATATTTTGTGAGTATTAAGATACTTTGACAGTTACTATTCAGTGCAAGTTTTCTTCGACTTTGCATTCCAGTCAGAAATGCTGCACTTTTGAGGTAAGGAATTGTAAGCGATAGTAAGAGATTTTAAGGGTTGTTATATTTTTCAGTTTCGTAATTTTTCTGACCTTCAAAAATTCTAGAAAAATTTAAAATAATATTTTGATGAGTTTTCTTGATTGTATCCAAAAATGGTGATTTTTGGATGTATAAATTAAGAGTTATGAATTTTACGAGAAAAGACTATTTTAAAAGTAACCGCTTATAACTTCTTGTGGTTAACTCTAAAATTGATGAGATTTTTATTGGGAGTACATGTATATGATAGGAGTATACTCTGTGAATTTTAGAATTTTTAGATAAAAGTACATTTTTGATAAATGTCTAAATATTCGGCTGTTTTGGCCATATGAAAAATAGTAAATGACTTTTAAAAATTCTGAGAAAAATATATGTTCACTATGGGACTATATTATGCTAAATTCTAAAAAAGAAATATTTTTGGAACTGATTTGATATTTTTCATGAAAATGGACTAGTTATGAGTAAATGAATTAAATATGTTATGTGAAGTACGAAAATTGAAAAATAGGATTTTATGACTTGAGAATCCTATATGAGGTACATGCAGATTTTTAATGAAAGTTTTGATTATTGGTGATAAAATCTTATGAGTTTGAAATTTTAAGATGATTAAATGCATTATACAGTAAAGTGTAAACCATTAAAATAAATTATTTATAAGTTTAAAGAAATGTTATTCTTTCAATATCATTATACCGAAATATTGATATGGATTTTATTGTGAAATTTCTACCTTTTTAAGTCGGGGTTACTATTTATGAGTTACTATTTACGAGTTACTAATTCACGAGTTACTATTCACGAGAAAAATTAGTTTTTTTTTCTGACCAAATTATCGTTGATTTATGATTGTTGCTCTTAAAAATAAATGCAGTTGTTGATAATATTATTTTTATTATCATATATAATATTTTTATAACCATGATATTGAATTTCTCTTTCACTTGAGTGTAAAGATGGGTAAATTATTGGTATGATCGTGACTGAGGAATATCTTTGGCTTGTAGTGTAAAGATAAATTGTTAACTGGTATGATCATGACTATTGAATTTATAATTGAATATATTTAGCTTAAGTGTAAAGATGAATTGATTAACATGGTTATAATTATTGTTTATATAAATTCTAAAATGATTATATATTTCTTTGAGATATAAATATATTTGGCCTGTAGTGCAAATATGAATTGTTGAGGAATATCTTTGGCCTGTAGTGCAAAGATGAATTGTTGATGAATATCTTTGGCCCGTAGTGCAAAGATGACATGTTGTTGAATATCTTTGGCCTGTAGTGCAAAGATGGTCTGTTGATGAATATATTTGGCCGTAGTGCAAAGATGAAATTGTTAGTATGATTATGAACAGGAACTGTGATTTGGTAAAACCATGATCTTTGATGTTTCAGGTAAAGACATGTGATGAAAATTATCTTCGTCCTGGGTGCGAAGTGGAATTTAGAATCACAATTACGATTATGAGTTATTCATATGATTGTGGACCAGAACTGTTGATTGATATTACAGGGATAAATTATTGTTGGTAGATTTTTAACATAGAGAAGATAATAGACTTTATGGTCTATTTGACTCTTCTAATGGTTTGCTCGTTCCGCTGCAACTATGGTTGAAAATTTTTATCATCTACCATATGTTCTAAATCTCTGATTTAATTTTGTTGAAGGCTATTGATAATTTATTTATCTTTAGTCATGATATTCTTTACTGGGCTAGTTGTGCTCACCCTTCTGTTTCACAATTCCTTTCAGGTAATAAGAGTGTAGCAGGGTCGAGTGGGGGTAACAGGGGAATAGAACGGTGGTCATCATTTAGTAGTTATATTTGGTGAATCATCTAGGGTGAAGCGAACCCAACGTTGGAAGGGTGTTTGGACACTATCACACAAGATGTCTAATGATATACAATCTCGTGTCATCATAAGACAGGATTGTGCTCATCCACTTACTGAGTATATTTACGAGCACTACTTATATAATCTTGGTGTTTGTTTGAAGTATAATTCTCAATTAGAGACAGTGAAGATAATGATAAGTCAAGAGAAGACTCACCATTGGGAAGAATATGATAGTATTCTTCTCATTTTTCTTTGGGGTATATTGGGTCAACCAAGGATAATTCTGTGGCCATATGATATCTATCACAACCTAGAAGCATGGCCTCCCATGTACAAAGGTTTCCTTGAGCACTTCCCAAAGATTCTAATTTCTAAAATAGTTTTTGACTATACCTTTATGTGAGGTGTCATTATGAGGTGCTATCCACGGTTGGGACATGAGTCACATTTGGTATATATTTGTATCCAAACTCACAGCATATGTGTTGTTGTATTTTGCACGACAATTGTTGTAATAAAGTTGTGGTTATTTTCTGTACCATGTATTTGGCGACTCAGAATAGGTTGGATGGAATGGACTTATTTTGGGGTCGTTACATTTTGGTATCAGAGCTTAGGGATATGGTCTTTGGCTGAGATCGGGGAACATAACTAGGAGGGGAGAGATGAGTAAATCCTTCGCTAGTGTGTCCTACCTAAGCTTATTTGTTGGTCAGTCATAATATCGGGATATTATGTGATATGTTAATTTATTAAATCAACCCTTGTTTTGATGCTGTATTCTAGAATGATATCTAAAATACAGGAGATGAGCAATGGAAAAATCATGATGATAGGGAAGATGGAATCTGAAATGAAAGAAAGGTATTCTCAACTCTTTGAAATACCAGGTACGTAAATTTCGGGGACGAAATTTCATAAGGAGGGGAGATTGTAAGACCCCGAATTTTATGAAATAAAAGTATTCAATAATTACTATTCAGTAAATGGTTAAATTGATAATTGTTAAAGTTAAGGGTAATATATTAAATTTTTTTCAAAATAAATAAGTGGTTATAAAATAATCATTGTTGTCGGAGAATATTCGTTGGTCGTGGAATATTCTTTATATCGGGGAATATTCGTACGACGGCGTAGCTATTTGTGGACCCCATAACGAAAAACGGTCGGATGAAGATAACGACAAAAATTGAGTTTTTATAATTAACGGCGTAGTTGTTACCGTTAACACTGTTGGAATACCCGGTGGTTAAAATACAGTAATACGCGTTATTGCACAATATTTTTGAAATTATTGATCCTTACGTAAGAAGGCACTACTCAATAATTGTTACAGTAATTACTGTTTAATATTTTATTTTATTGATTCAATAATTGCTGCGTTGATATTTTATATTATTGTTGCTCAATAATTGTCACTGCACAGTATTTTCCATTATCAGATCAATAATTCATATTATTTAGAATAATATTATTAGATAGTATTATTGACAATGTCTAGAAAGTTCTGTCTAAGGAGTGGTTTGGTCATCTAATTGCGCGCCAGTAAGGAGAAATCCTTATTGAAAAGCCCCCTCTTTCCTGGGAACGGCCTGGTTGTCATAAATATGATTCTGTAATATTAATTGTGAATAATTAATTATTGATTCATATGATAAGGAAATATTTATTTTATGTGGATATAAATGAGGGATATATTTTTGTGATTAAAAATGAAGGAGTTAATGTTGAGGTGTTTTATCTGTATTTTTGTCAGAACGGAGGTATTGAAAATCAAATTAGGGTTTTTGAGATATTTTGTGAGGGTTATAGTTTTTAATCCGACCGTTGGATCGTGGTAATTTTTGGATATGTTATACATATATAAGTTGAGTATATGTCTACAAATTTTGAACCGTTAAAAATGAACGTATGATTTGTTATGAATTTTACGAGATGACTGGTTCAGAAATTGTTGAATTTTCGGAGTTAATCATTTTGGTAGAAAATTCTAGAATTGGTGGGCCCCACTCTTGGTTGGTGAAGAAATGTGCTGAGAATTTTATTTAAATGTGGTGGGTGGGAATAGTAGCAGGTAAAGCCATCAGGTTGCAGGTTAAGTCTGCTTCGGCGTGCTAACATTTTCCTATAAATAGAGGGCTAAGTTAGAATTGAAAAACACACCAGAAACATAAGCTTTCTCTCTTTCTCTCTCTATATTATGAAGCATATTTTGTGAGTATTTGGATACTTTGTGAGTTGCTATTCAGTGCAAGTTTTCTTCGACTTTGCATTCCAGTCAGAAATACTGCACTTTTGAGGTAAGGGATTGTAAGGGATAATAAAGGATTTTAAGGGTTGTTATATTTTTCAGTTTCGTAATTTTTCTGACCTTCAAAAATTCTAGAAAAATTTAAAATGATATTTTGATGAATTTTCTTGATTGTATCCAAAAATGGTGATTTTTGGATGTATAGATTAAGAGTTATGAATTTTATGAGAAAAGACTATTTTAAAAGTAACCGCTTATAACTTCTTGTGGTTAACTCCAAAATTGATAAAAATTTTATTGGGAGTACATGTATATGATAGGAGTATACTCTGTGAATTTTAGAATTTTTAGATAAAAGTACAATTTTTGATAAATGTCTAAATATTCGGCTGTTTTGGCCATATGAAAAATAGTAAATGACTTTTAAAAATTCTGAGAAAAATATATGTTCACTATGGGACTATATTATGCTAAATCCCAGAAAAGAAATATTTTTAGAACTGATTTGATATTTTTTATGAAAATAGTCTAGTTATGAGTAAATGAATTAAATATGTTATGTGAACTAAGAAAATTAGAAAATAGGATTTTATGACTTGAGAATCCTATATGAGGTATATGCAGATTTTTAATGAAAGTTTTGATTATTGGTGATAAAATCTTATGAGTTTAGAATTTTAAGATGATTAAATACATTATATAGTAAAGTGTAAACCATTAAAATAAATTGTTTATAAGTTTAAAGAAATGTTATTCTTTCAATATCATTATACCGAAATATTGGTATGGATTTTATTGTAAAATTTCTACCTTTTTGAGTCGGGGTTACTATTTATGAGTTACTATTTACGAGAAAAAATTGGTTTCTTTTTCTGACCAAATTATCGTTAATTTATGATTGTTGCTCTTAAAAATAAATGCAGTTGTTGATAATATTATTTTTATTATCATATATAATATTTTTATAACCATGATGTTGAATTTCTCTTTCACTTGAGTGTAAAGATGGGTAAATTATTGGTATGATCGTGACTGAGGAATATTTTTGGCCTGTAGTGCAAAGATGAATTGTTAACTGGTATAATCATGACCATTGAATTTATAAGTGAATATCTTTAGCTTAAGTGTAAAGATGAATTGATTAACATGGTTATATTTATTGTTTATATAAATTTTAAAATGATTATATATTTCTTTGAGATATAAATATATTTGGCCTGTAGTGCAAATATGAACTGTTGAAGATTATCTTTGGCATGTAGTGCAAAGATGAATTGTTGATGAATATCTTTGGCCCGTAGTGCAAAGATGACCTGTTGTTGAATATCTTTGGCCTGTAGTGCAAAGATGGTCTGTTGATGAATATCTTTGGCCGTAGTGCAAAGATGAAATTGTTAGTATGATTATGAACAGGAACAGTGATTTGGTATAACCATGATCTTTGATGTTTCAGGTAAAGACATGTGATGAAAATTATCTTTGTCCTGGGTGCGAAGTGGAATTTAGAATCACAATTACGATTATGAGTTATTCATATGATTGTGGACCAGAACTGTTGATTGATGTTACAGGGATAATTTATTGTTGGTGGATTTTTAACATGGAAAAGATAATAGACTTTATGGTCTATTTGACTCTTCTAATGGTTTGCTCGTTCCGTTACAACTATGGTTAAAAAATTTTATCATCTACCATATGTTCTAAATCTCTGATTTAATTCTGTTGAAGGCTATTGATAATTTATTTATCTTTAGTCATGATATTCTTTACTGGGCTAGTTGTGCTCACCCTTCTGTTTCACAATTCCTTTCAGGTAGTAAGAGTGTAGCTGGGTCGAGCGGGGGTAACAGGAGAATAGAACGGTGGTTATCATTTAGTAGTTATATTTGGTGAATCATCTAGGGTGAAGCGAACCCAACGTTGGAAGAGTGTTTTGTCACTATCATACAAGATGTCTAATGATATACAATCTCGTGTCATCATAAGACAGGATTGTGATCATTCACTTGCTGAGTATATTTACGAGCACTACTTATATAATCTTGGTGTTTGTTTGAAGTATAATTCTCAATTAGAGATAGTGGAGATAATGATAAGTCAAGAGAAGACTCACCATTGGGAAGAATATGATAGTAATCTTCTCATTTTTTTTGGGTATATTGGGTCAACCAAGGATAATTTTGTGGCCATATGATATCTATCATAACCTAGAAGCATGGCCTCCCATGTACAAAGGTTTTCTTGAGCACTTCCCAAATATTCTAATTTCTAAAACAGTTTTTGACTATACCTTTATGTGAGGTGTCATTGTGAGGTGCTGTCCACGGTTGGGACATGAGTCACATTTGGTATATATTTGTATCCAAACTCACAGCATATGTGTTGTTGTATTTTGCACGACAATTATTGTAATAAAGTTGTAGTTATTTTCTGTACCATGTATTTGGCGACTCAGAATAGGTTGGATGGAATGGACCTATTTTGGGGTCGTTACATTATTTGAATAATATTATTAGATAGTATTATTGGAAATATCTAGAAAGTTCTGTCTAAGGAGAGGTTTGGTCATCTAATTACGCGCCAGTAAGGAGAAATCCTTATTGGAAAGCCCCCTCTTTCCTGAAAACTGTCTGGTTGTCATTATTGTGATTCTGTAATATTATTTGTGAATAATTAATTATTGATCTATATGATAATGAAATATTTATTTGATGTGGATATAAATGATGGATTTATTTATGTGGTTATAAATAAAGGAATTAATGTTGAGGTATTTTATCAGTATTTTGTCGGATTTGAGGTATTAAAAGATCAAATCAGTATTCTTACAGCTTTATTGTGTGAGATATAATTTTTAATCTGACCATTAGATCGTTGTGATTTTTGGATATGTTATACATATATAAGTTGAGTATATGTTCACAAATTTTGAACCGTTAAAAATGAACATATGATTTGTTATGAATTTTAAGAGGTGACTGATTCGGAAATTAGGTTTATAAATAATTTTGGTGGAAAATTCTAGAAATGGGTGGGCCCCACTTTTGGTTGGTGAGAAATGTATTGAAATTTTTATTCAAATGTGATGGATGGGAATAGTAGTAGGTAAAGCCATCAGGTTGCAGGTCAAGTCTGCTTCGACGTGCTAACATTTTCCTATAAATAGAGGGCTAATTTAGAATTGAAAATCACACCAGAATTCATAAGTTTTCTCTCTTTTTCAGATTATCGAGTGTATATTATGAGTATTTAGATACTTGGTGAGTTGCTATTCATCAGTGCAAATTTTCTTCAGCGTCATATCTGATATCCAGTCAGAAGTGCTGCTCTTTTGAGGTAAGGGATAGTAAGGGATTTTAAGGGTTGTTATATTTTTCAGTTTCGTAATTTTTCTGACCTTCAAAAATTCTAGAAAAATTTAAAATGATAATTTGATGAGTTTTCTAGATTGTGTCCAAAAATGACGACTTTTGGATGTATAGATTAAGAGTTATGAATTTTATGAGAAAAGACTATTTTAAAAGTAAACTCTTATAACTCCTTGTGGTTAACTCCAAAATTGGTAAAATTTTTATTGGGAGTACATGTATATAACAGAAGTATACTCTGTAAATTTTGGAATTTTTGCACAAAAGTACAATTTATGATAAATGTCTAAATATTCGACAGTTTTGGCCATATGAAAAATAGTAAATGAATTTTAAAAATTCTGAGAAAAATATATGTTCAATATGGAACTATATTCTGTTAAATCTCAGAAAAGAAATTTTTTTGTACTGATTTGGTATTTTTCATGAAAATGGACTAGTTATGAGTAAATGAATTAAATATGTTATGTGAAGTAATAAAATTAGAAAATAGGATTTTATGGCTTGAGAATCCTATATGAGGTATATGCAGATTTTTGATGAGGGTTTTGGTTATTGGTGATGAAATTTTATGAGTTTAGCATTTTAGGATGATTAAATGCATTATTTAGTAAAGTGTAAACAATTAAAATAAATTATTTATAAGTTTAAGAAATGTTATTCTTTCAATATCATTATACCGAAATATTAGAATGAATTTTATTGTGGAATTTTTACCTTTTTCATGTCAGGGTTACTATTCACGAGTTACTATTCATGAGTTACTATTCACGAAGTTACTATTCACGAGTTACTATTCATGACAAAATTGGTTTCTTTTTCTAACCAAATTATAGTTGATTTATGAATATTACCCTTGAGATTAAATCTAGATATTTTGATTATATTGATTTTACTATTATATATAACATTTTTATAACCCTAATGATGATATTTCTCTTTGACTTGAGTGTAAAGATGGGTAGATTTTTGGTATGATCATGACCATTGAATTTATAATTGAATATCTTTAGCTTAAGTGCAAAGGTGAAATGATCAACATGGTTATAATTATTGTTTATATAAATTCTGAAATGATTATATATTTCTTTGAGATATTAATATATTTGGCCTGTAGTGCAAATATGAACTGTTGATGAATATATTTGGCCTATAGTGCAAATATGAACTGTTGATGAATATATTTGGACTGTAGTTCAAATATGAACTGTTGAAGAATATCTTTGGCCTGTAGTGTAAAGATGAATTGTTGATGAATATCTTTGACCCGTAGTACAAAGATGACCTGTTGTTGAATATCTTTGGCCTGTAGTGCAAAGATGGTCTGTTGATGAATATCTTTGGCCGTAGTGCAAAGATGAAATTGTTAGTATGATTATAAACAGGAACTGTGATTTGGTATAACCATGATCTTTGATATTTCAGGTAAAGACATGTGATAAAAATTATCTTCGTCCTGGATACGAAGAGGAATTTAGAATTACAATTATGGTTATGAGTTATTCATATAATTGTGGAAAGGAACTGTTGATTAATGTTACAGGGATAAAACATTATTGGTGGACTTTTAATGTGGAGAAGATAATAGACTTTATGGTCTATTTGACTCTTCTAATGGATTGCTCGTTCCGCTGCAACTATAGTTGAAATTTTTATCATCTACCATATGTTCTAAATCTCTGATTTATTACTGTTGAAGGCTATTGATAATTTATTTATATTTAGTCATGATATTCTTTACTGAGCTAGTTGTGCTCACCCTTCTGTTTCAAAATTCTTTTCAGGTAATACGAGTGTAGCTGGGTCGAGCGGGGGTAACAGGGGAATAGAACGGTGGTCATCATTTAGTAGTTATATTTGATGAATCCAATAGGGTGAGGCGAACCCAACGTTGGAAGGGTGTTTTGCCACTATCATACAAGATGTCTAAGGTCATACAACCTTGTGTCATTATAAGACAGGGTTGTGCACATCCACTTGCTGAGTATATTTACGAGCACTATCTATATAATCTTGGTGTTTATTTGAAGTATAATTCACGATTAGAGACAATAGAGATAATGATATGTCAAGAGAAGACTCACCATTGGAAAGAATATGATAGTAATCTTCTTATTTTTTCTTTGGGGTCTATTAGGTCAACCAAGGATAATTCTGTGGACATATGATATCTATTATAACCTGGAAGCATGGCCTCTCATGTACGAAGGTTTCCTTGAGCACTTCCCAAAGATTCTAATTTCTAAAACAGTTTTTGACTATTCCTTTATGTAGGTATCACTGTGAGGTGATGTCCACTGATGGGACATTTGTCACATTACGGTTGGGACATGAGTCACAGTTGGTATATATTTGTATTCAAACTCACAGCATATGTGTTGTTGTATTTTTGTACGACAATTGTTGTAATAAAGTTGTAGTTATTTTCTGTACCATGTATTTGGCGACTCAGAATAGGTTGGGTGAAATGGACCTATTTTGGGGTTGTCACAAAGGATCATTCACCATGCATGTGGTAATCCACATAGAAAGGTTATTCTAACAGAATAATAAAGAATGGAATAACAGAAGGATTCATCATGCGTGCGATAGACTGCACAGACAGGTTATTCCCAACAGAATAATAAATAATGGAACCAGGTCATGCGTAACGCACAGACATGATATTCTGACAGAATAATAAATAATGGAACCAGGTCAGGCGTAAACGCACAGACAGGATATTCCGACAGAATAATAAATAATGGAACCAGGTCCGGCGTAAACGCACAGACAGGATATTCTGACAGAATAATAAAGAGTGGAATAATAGAAGAATTTCACCATGTATGCGGTACTTCGCATAAACAGGTTATTCCAACATAATAATTAGGAATGGAATAACAGAAGAATTTCACCATGTATACGGTAGTCCACGTATACAGGTTATTCTAACAGAATAATAAGAATGGAATAACAGAAGTTCTCTTCATGAATACGAAAGAAATAATATCCCTTACCTTAGAAGAAACTGGATATTGGAAAAGTAAAGTAGCATAATACTTTTCTTATTTCTCTCTATAGTTTCTCTCTCTAGAGTTTTAGTGAATTCGTAAGAAATAATGAAGGAATGAGCTTCTATTTATAAAAGAACTGAAAGTGGATCTTGGTCTTAACGAAGGGTCAAAATGACTCTTGGTAATATTGAAGAGATAACTACTATTTGCGAAGGGACAATTAACTCTTGAAACACCGAAGGGACAAATAACTTTTGGAAAACTGAAGGAACAAATAACTCTTGGAAAATTGAAGGGACAAGTTACTATTTAAACTTTAAATCAACGATCCATATTGATTTACTATTATAATTTTAACCAACGGTCTGAAAATTAGCACATCTCCTCATAGAATAATATTGTACCCAAAAATGATTTGGACCGAAAAAAAATATATCTTTCGGGTGAATAGTAATTTGTGAATAGTAACTCGACACGAAAAGTGCTCCGAATACATGATTGAACAATATAACCTCCAAACATTAATTATTATTGAAATAAATTTTGATTTTCACTAACACCAATAATTTCAACACAATAGAACTATCAAATTCATCTTTAATCAACACGAACTTATTCATCATTAATATTATAACTCACAATATTTAACAACCAGGTCGTTCCCAGGAAAGAGGGGGCTTTTCAATAAGGATTTCTCCCTATTGGCGCGCAATTAGGTGACCAAACCTCTCCTTGATAGAACTTATATACATTGTAAATATTGCAATTTAATAATATGAATAACTTTGTCATCTCAATTATTAATTTAATAATATAACATATTATGCAGATGATACTGTGACAATAATCGAATCAATAATATGAGAGATTTGATGCAGCAATTACTATAGCAATAATTGAGTATAACTGAGTAACTTCTTACGTAAGCATCAATAATCAATACCGTGTGCTATTATGTAACCACGCGTATTACTGTACTTTTACTACCGGGTAGTTCAACAGTTTTGACGGTAACACTTCCACCGTTATTTTATAAAAAGATAATTCTGTTGTTTCTTACTACGATAAAACTTCCGTTGTGGGTTCACCAATGATTGTGCCGTCGTACGGATATTCCCTTCAAAAAGAATATTCCCCGACCAAACGAATATTTTATAACAACTTGCATACTTTACAAAATTTATAAATATCACCCACAACTATAACATTATATCAAATCCACACCATAATATAAAAAAATATTTCGAGAAGTTTAAATATTTATTCATAAAATTTGGGGTCTCACAATATGACTGTATTTCAAGAGTTTATTTGGTGTCCATTAGCGTTGTTGCTACGATTGACCATTTTTTTCTCATATGTTATTTTTTTTGAAAAAATTACTCTTTGAGTTTTTTTTTTTTGTAATCCTTTCATCTTTTGTAACAAATTACATTTTTAATATATTTTAGTCTTTTGGACTATTTGATCAAATAAATAAATAAATATCAAAGTCCTCTTATCCCAAATACTAAGCCCTAAAATTAAAGGGTAGAGATATGAGATTAATAGCAATTGATAACAATAATGAATCAACAATCAAAGTCAAGCATGTAAGAAATAATTAATTAAGATGAAAAAGAAGAATTTGTTAGAAAGAGAGAAATTTCCACATCTTGGTGCACATGACCTTTATGATGATAGCATACCAACGTTTTGGTTAATGAATTGTCTCATTTATTGTTTTCCAGAGGCACAAAAGAGATCTAGAAGGGGGTTGAATAGATCCTTTAAATAACTTTTTGGTTATTTAAGAATGTATTACCAGATAATTAAATAACTCAATTTAATTAAGCACAATAGAATATTAGTTTAAAATCCCCTTAAAAATATAATGAAATCACAGTTCTAAATTTAATTCTTATGGATATAAGTCAAAACAAATATAACAGTTAATAAGCAGAATGTAAGAACAGCAAGTATATAACACACGATATTTAAGTGGTTCGGAGTATAAATAACTCCTAGTCCACTCTTCTACTCTACAAGTATCCACTAAGGATTTAGGGGTCACTTAAACTAGATCACTAAGATCTATTACAAGACTGAATCACTAAGATTCCTTCAAGTCACTTTGTGTCGACAGTTTTCATTAAGACAAATGTCACTTATACCTGTTCACTTAGAACACTTCAAGTCACTAAGACTTAAAATTATGCCACCTAGACAATCGAATCACAGTTGTAAGTTCGTTGTTTGAGGTACTACTATGTTGCAATGAGTTTGACTTCTTAAGTACTTAGCAACAAAATGAGTAGTTCTCTTTTCGTAAAGTAAGACTCTTAGAACTTTGGTAGAGGTTCAACCTTTTGATTTATTGATTCGTTACTTTGACTTAAATCTCTTTGCCCTTTTATAAACCTCCTTGAGTTCTTCCCGTTTGAGAGTTGCCATTGTGCATTTAATGTTCCGCTCCTAGATGTTCTCTGATGTTAACTTTTAGGGTGAATATGTAAGATTGCTTTCGGCTCGACTGGTCACATTAAACTGCATCTTCACCTATGTACCACTTGTGAGTGGTGTCATATATCCAAGATAGCGGTTAGACACAACACTATCTGATCTTCTATTTGAATTAGGAATGATTGGAAAATATTTTTAAATTTTCACTCTGCAAGGCCCCTTATTATCAGTCTCAAGTCTGACCTGAAAAGCTCTACGAGTTTGGCTGATCATAGAGTTTCATGTTGAACATAAAGTCTTAGCTTGATCCACTCAACGTTTTGTACTCTACGATTGCTTGCTCTACGAGTAGAGAAATACTATATGATGTGCTCTCAACGATTAACTCTCTACAATGAGTAATCTACGATCCTTGAGCAGACTCTGCGAACTTATTTTGATTTTATGATCTTAGAGCGTACTTTACGATCTTTGTTTTACTTTATGATTTTTGAGAAGGCTCTACGATATTTCTCCAGGCTAAGAAGTCTTCAAGAATACGTCAGGAAATTTATTAACAATAGAAATACCATTTAAAATTGTGACTCTCATCCAAGACTTGGATAACACGTGACATTGATACCTATCAACTTGTCATCGTCATTCACGATGTTACCTACAAAAAGTCTGGCTTCGATGCATTCCACACAAGAAAGTTAATAACGAAAGGATCGGGGCTCTTTATTTATGGCTTGATATGACAATGATTGACTTTAGTGGTTTGGTTACTTGAATTCGCATGGCAGGTTGGTTAGGAATATGAAAACCAACAACCTTACGAAAAACATGATGAGTAGTTAACCAATCATTTTCAAAAATCACATCAAAGAAAAGTATTTTCAAAGAGATAAGATCAACAGGTAACGTGAAAGTGTCGATTTGAATCAAACAAGATTTATAAATAGTGGAGTTAACGAAGGTTCCTCCTAACAAAGTTTCAACAGATAAGTCAAAGTCTAATTTTTTTCATTTTTATTTTTATTTTTATTTTTTTTTAAGAGCCAAGTTTAAACGTTGAACACAAATAGGTGAAATACAAGAGTGGGTAGAACCAGTATCGAATAAGATACAAACTTCGCAAGGGTTTATGATTTGCTTACCCGCGATAACTTCATTTGGGTTTCTCACTTGTTGGGAAGTCATGACAACCGCTCTCCCTTGAACTACCCGACTTTGACTTGTCTGGGGTAGCATTTGGTGTCATCACTATCGTTGGAATTGACATTAATATAGGGCATATTCCACCCTCAACTGCTTCATCGTACTTCTGATTCATGATCTGAATCATCAATCTTCGATCCATATCGAGTTCAGATTGACCGCTCTGTACAAGGTAATTCAAAACTCAATGTTGGGCTCTCCCAATTGCTATCCAAAAAGAGAAATGTATATCAACTATTTTAGCCTTTTTGGATCGGACGTCTCTTTCTACAATATCAACACGTCGTGCGGCTTTTACCCACGCATCCTTCATTCTCACTCGTTCAGTTATTTCTTCTTTCAGCTAATCCTTGATATTTGAATTCTCAGATTCCAACTTTAATATCTTACACTCTGCCAAAGCGTGATTTTGTTCGAGCATCACATATCGGGTAACACAATTTTGAATCGTTACATCTCTTTGCTCCACGACCGCCTGCCGTTCTTCAGCCTGCTCTTCTAACTCATGAACACGATTTTGTAATTCTAAGTTTTGATCATAAACTTCTTCTAACCAATTCTCCTCAGGTTCCTCTTCTTCCTCTTCTTCCTCACTCTCAGCTGCTACCTCTGCCACTAGCTCGGGTGCAACTATTAGTTCTTCACTTTCAACGTAGATATTTCTAATTTCTTCTTCACCTGATATTACATTATTTTGGTTGGTGATTAGAGGTGCCACGGTCTCACTCACTCCATTGTTGACATTTTCAGCTGCCATTTTCAAATACTGCCACAAAACAAGGGTTAATTAACATGTCACATATTATTAATATACTCTGACCAACCAATTAAATAACAAATAAACTTAGGTAGGTCATACTAGTGAAAGAATTCCCCGTCTCTCCCCTCCTAGTTCTTGTCTCACATCTCAGCCAGGGATCATATCCCTAAGCTTTGATACCAACTGTGACGCCCCCAAAATAAGTATACATCACCTATTCTGAGTCGTCAAATACATGGTATAAAATACAAATATAACTTAATAATACAACTGTCGTGTACAATACAACAAAATATAAACTGTGAGTTTGAATACAAATATTGTCTACTAGAGAGTATACAAACTCAAAAGGAGTCCTCATTACAATTATTATCACACTATTTCACAGAATAGTGAGGACTACTAATGCTATTCTTTGGACCATCACTCCGTTTTTCGACTCCTCCCAACTATATTCTCATTTCCTGAAGAGAACAGTGAAAAAAAGGGTGAGCTCAACTAGCCCAGTAAGAAATATTATGACTAAGATAATGCAGAATAACTTATCATTAGTCTCCAACAATGTTAAACTGATAAAATATAATAGGCATCAAGTTTAACTACAGCGGAACAAGCAATCCATTAAAAGAGTCAAGTAGAAAATAAAATCTACTATCTTTTATGATTTAAACTATTTTTCATCACTTTTATCGCTGGGACTCAGCTTAATAAATAATTCACATCATCGAATCACCCCTGCACTACGGCCAAGGATATTCTTAAGTATCACGACCACAAATTATCCATGCACTACGGGCCAAGGATATTCGTGTATTCATCAATGGTCATGATCATGTCAGCAACTGTCCATCAATGCACTATAGGCCAATAAGGACTTTTACCACATCATTTATAACATTACGGTCGTGATTACACCGAATAATCCCTGGTCATAATCATACCAAGTCCATCTATGCACTACAGGCCACAGATGACTTTCAACAAAATATAAACATGAGGATGATGACAATGATATAAGAATTCAATAAAACAAGTTCAAGAATTAATTTATCTAGGAACTAATAACGTCCAAATTGTCAACATGATACTTCTTTGTAGAGTAAAATTCAAGAATGCTCAGAAGAATATTTCCATGAAAAGATACTGGATGAAGCGCAAATATCAAGGATATTCCACTAATTTCACGGAGTATAGAAACCAAAACTTTAACCCACTGAGTACAATAAAGAATGAAATAACAAAAGAAATCACCAGGCATGCGATAGACCGCACAGGCAGGTTATTCTAACAGAATAATAAATAATGGAACTAGGTCCAGCGTAAAACGCACAGACAGGATGTTCCAACAGAATAATAAAGACGGAACCAGGTCCAGCGTAAAATGCACAGACAGGATATTCCAACAGAATTATAAAGACGGAATCAAGTCCGGCGTAAAACGCACAGACAGGATATTCCAACAGAATAATAAAGAATGGAATAACAGAAGAATTTCACTAAGTATAGGGTAGCCCGCGTATACAGGTTATTCCAACAGAATAATAAATAATGGAATAACAGAAGTTCTCTTCATGAATACAAAAGAAATAATACCCCTTACGAGTATAACAAATAATATCCCTTACCGTAAAAGAACTGAATATAAGAGTAGTTAAGTAACAGAAACTTTTCTTCTTTCTCTCTATAATTTTCTTTCTCTAGAGTTTCAGTGAATTCGTAATAAATAATGAAGGAATGAGCTTCTAGTTATAGAAGAATGGAAGGGCACTGTTCAAGTACAAAATAATTTTGCAGAATTATTTCTTCAATCAACTAACAACTAAGTCAAACAACTAACCAATAAGATATCAACAAAAATTAAAAATATAATACATATATATAAACACATGTTTTCAACTTATATATATCAATATTATATATACCACTAGATTTTTTTTCCCCCCATATCCAACATCAATCCCCCACCCTCCCAATAATCAAATTCACTACACTCTTACACATCACTATCACACTACCACTTTTTCATCATTTTACACTCACACACCTATCACTTTCACATATCATTTTCTCCAACCATATACTCAATACATACATATACTTCCATACATATACTCTTCCATTTCCAAAATTATTTTTCCAACACATATGGGCCCCACATGTGGCCCCCACATGTGGGCCCCACCTTTAAATAATTTTCTACCGAATATTTTGAAAATGGATAAATAGAAATCCATAAAATAAGCAAAACTTCATAAAAATCACCTTAATAATTTTAACAACATTTATCATCTTTATTATAATTCACAATATTAATCGACCAGGTAGTTCCCAGGAAACAGGGGGCTTTTCAATTAAGATTTCTCCCCATTGGCGCGCAATTAGGTGACCAAACCTCTCCTTGACAGAACTTCTAGACATCGTTAATATTGCAAATAATAATATTAATAATTTTGTCGTCTCAATTATTGATTTTAACAATATAATAAATATCGACAATAATTGAATCAAATAATGTGAGATACTATGTGACGCCCCCAAAAATAGGTATACATCACCCATCTTGGGTCGTCAGATACATGGTACAGAATATAAATACAACTTATTAATACAACTGTCGTGTACAATACGACAAAATATAACTGTGAGTTTGAATACAATTATTGTCTACTAGAGACTATACAAACTCAAAAAGAGTCTTCATTATAATTATTGTCACACTATTTAAGAGAATAGTGAGGACTACTATTACTATCATCTGGTCCATCACTCCGTTCCCCGACTCGTCCCAACTATATTCTCATTTCCTGAAGAGAACAGTGAAAGAAAGGGTGAGCTCAACTAGCCCAATAAGAAATATTATGACTAAGATAGTACAGAATAAATTATTATTAGCCTTCAACAGTGTTGGTAAAATATAACGAACATCAAGTTTAACTGCAGCGGAACAAGCAATCCATTAAAAGAGTCAAGTAGAGAATAAAATCTACTATCTTTTATGATTTAAAAGGTTTTTCAACACTGTTATCTCTGGGACTCAACTTAATAAAATAATCCACATCATAGAATCACCCCTGCACTACGGCCAAGGATATTCTTTAGTATCACGACCACAATTATCCATGCACTACGGGCCAAGAATATTTGTGTACTCATTAATGGCCATGATCATGCCAACAACTGTCCATCAATGCACTACGGGACAATGAAGACTTTTACCACATCATTTGTAATATTACGGTCATGATTATACCGAATAATCCCTGGTCATAATCATACCAAGTCCATCTATGTACTACAGGCCACAGATGACTTTCCACATTTTATAAACATGAGGATGATGACAATGATATAAGAATTCAATAAAACAAGTTCAAGAATTAATTTATCCAAGAATTAACAACGTCCAAATTGTCAACATGATACTGCTTTGTGGAGTAAAATTCAAGAATGCTTAGAAGAATATTTTCATGAAAAGATATTCCACTAATTTTATGGAGTATAGAAGTTACAACTTAACCAACTGAGTATAATAAAGAATGGAATAACAAAAGAAATCACCCGGCATGTGATAGACCGCACCGACAGGTTACTCCAACAGAATAATAAATAATGGAACCAGGTCCGGCGTAAACGCACAGACAGGATATTCTGACAGAATAATAAATAATGAAACCAGGTCCGGCGTAAACGCACAGACAGGATATTCCGACAGAATAATAAATAATAAAAACAGGTCCGGCGTAAAACACACAGACAGGATGTTCTAACAGAATAATAACAAGACAGAACCAGGTCCGGTGTAAAACACACAGACAGGATGTTCCAACAGAATAATAATAAAAATGGAATCAGGTTCGGTGTAAAACACACAGACAGGATGTTCCAACAGAATAATAGAAGAATGTCACCAAGTATAGGGTAGACCGCGTATACAGGTTATTCCAACAGAATAATAAGAAATAGAATAACAACAGTTCTCTTCATGAATAAGAAAGAATAACACCCCTTACCGTTTTAAAGAATAACTGAAACAAGGAAGTAGTTAAGTAGCAGAATATTTTTTTTTTCTCTCTCTCTATGTTTCTCTCTATAGTTCCTCTCTCTAGAATTCAGTGAATTCGTAAGAAATAATGAAGGAATAAGCTGCTATTTATAGAAGAATGAACTGCATAGTAACTAATCCATGAACGGTCCAGATTGATTTACTTTAATCTGACAGTCCATATTTAAAGAAAAATCTTTTAAATAAAATATAATATATTCTATTTATAGAATAACTTTAATAAAGTATTTTGTTTTATATAAAAAGATGTTTCTGTTTTATTACGTTAATAATACGAATAAAACAAAACGTCATTATCGCTAAATAATTCATATTATTAACTGACAATAATTGAATCAAACTGAGTGACTTCTCACATAAGCATTAATAATCAATACCGTGTGCTACTATGCAACCACACATATTACTGTACTTTTACTACCGAGTAGTTCAACAGTATCAATGGTAAAACTTCCGCCGTTATTTTTAATAAAATATTTTTGTCGTTTTCTCAATCCGACAATAATTCCGTTGTGGGGTCCACCAATGATTGTGCCGTTGTACGAATATTCCCTGTTAAAATGAATATTTCCCGACCAATCGAATATTATATAACAACTCGCGTACTTTGCAAAATTTATAAATATTACCCACAACTATAACATTATATCAAATTAACTCCATAATATTCAAAAATGATAATTATAAAAAATTCAGCTTTATTTATAAAAGTTGGGGTCTTACAACCTCCCCTTCTTATAAAATTTCGCCCTCGAAATTAGGGTACGTACCTGGTATGTCGAAGAGATAAGGATACCTTGATTTCATTTCAGATTCTAACTCCCAAGTCATTTCCTCAACATCGTGATTTCTCCACAAAACTTTGACTTGAGGTATAACCTTGGAGCGTAGAATCTGTTCCTTCTTATCCAAGATTTAAACAGGAACTTCTTCATACGTCAAATATTCCGCTATTTCGTCCGGTTCTAACTCAATAATGTGGTTCGGGTCTTCCACATATTTACGTAACATGGATATGTGAAAAATGTTATGAACACGAGATATACATGGCGGTAAAGCGAGTCTATAAGCCACAATTCCTACTCGATCGAGGATTAAAAATGGACCGATGAATCGAGGATTGAGCTTTCCTCTCTTTCCAAATCTCGTAACTCCTTTCCATGGAGTAATACGTAAGAACACATGATCTCCTATATCAAATTCCACGTCCTTTCGATGAAGATCAGTATAACTCTTTTGTCGATCTTGTGAGGTTTTTATATGTTGTCGGATCGTTTGAATCTTTTCTGTAGTCATACGTACCAACTCCGGTCCCAACAACGTTGCTTCACACATCTCATCCCAGCATACTGGAGAACTACATTTTTTTCCATACAATGCTTCGAATGGAGCCATGCCAATACTTGCTTGATAACTGTTGTTGTAGGAAAACTCCACCAATGGTAAGAACTTGTCCCAACTTCTCTTGAAGTCAAGGACACAGAGTCTTAATAGATCTTCAAGAGTTTGAATAGTCCTCTCTGATTGTCCGTCCGTCTGAGGATGATATGCCTAACTAAATCGTAAATCCGTGCCCATAGCTTTTTGTAAACTAACCCAAAATCGTGAAGTGAATCTTGGGTCTCGATCAGAAACTATGGATACTGGCATACCATGCAGTCTTACAATCTCGTTTATGTACATACGAGCAAGACGTTCAAGTGTATAAGTTTCTCGTATCGGTAAGAAATGAGCAGACTTGGTCAATCTATCAACAATGACCCAAATCGCATCTATACCTTGAGAAACCTTAGGAAGACCGGTAACGAAATCCATGGTAATGTGCTCCCACTTCCATTCTGGAATTTCAAGTGGTTGCAATGGACCTTTTGGTACTTGATGCTCCGCTTTGACTCGTTGACAAGTTAGACACCTTGAGATAAACAGCGCTATCTCTCTCTTCATATTGCTCCACCAAAATGTATGACGAAGATCATGATACATTTTGGTACTTCCAGGATGGATTGCAAATGGTGTGTTGTGCGCCTCCATCATGATTTCATACTTTAAATCAGGGTTGTTAGGAACACAAAGTCTGGAGTTGACTCGAAGTATTCCTTCTTCATCGATTCTTGCTTCCGGCATAGCACCTTCTTGCACTTTCTTCCTCATACGCATCAGCTCCAGGTCTGTAGCTTGAGCAGCTTTAACTTTATCGATTAAAGTTGGTTCTACTCGTATATTCGTCATCATCACATGGGTCCCTGGAGTCTTTAACTCTATCTCCATCCTTTGCAAGTCACACAAAATGGGCCTTTGTGTTGACAATATCGCACTCGTACTTGCATATGATCTTCTACTCAATGCGTCAGCTACCACGTTCGCTTTTCCAGGATGGTATTGAATGGTATGATCATAATCTTTCAACAGTTCAAGCCAACGTCGTTGTCGCATGTTGAGTTCCTTTTGAGTGAAGAAATATTTAAGGCTTTTATGATCCGTAAAGATCTCCACCTTCTCCCCATACAAGTAATGCCTCCAAATTTTAAGTGCAAAGACAACAGCTGCCAACTCTAGATCATGAGTAGGATAATTCCTCTCATATTCCTTGAGTTGTCTTGATGCATAGGCTATGACTTTTTCATGTTGCATGAGAACGCATCCCAACCCTTTGCTCGAAGCATCACTGTAGATGACAAATCCCTCCGAGCCAGATGGTATTGTTTGAACAGGTGCTGAAATGAGTCTCCTCTTGAGTTCTTAAAAACTCTTCTCACATTCTTCGCTCCAACCGAACTTTGTATCTTTCCGAGTCAGCTGAGTTAATGGAGTAGCGATTCGAGAAAATCCTTCCACGAATCTCCGATAATAACCAGCTAAACCAAGAAAGCTACGTACTTCGGTCACTGATTTAGGTTGCTCCCAGCATTGAATAGCTTCAATCTTTACCGGGTCAACAGATATTCCACGACTTGATACTACGTGCCCAAGGAATGCTACATCCTCCAGCCAGAACTCGCACTTCTTCAACTTGGCATAAAGCTTGTATTCACGAAGCTTTTGGAGTACCAGCCTCAAGTGTTGCTCATGATCTTCACGGCTTTTGGAATAAATAAGGATGTCATCAATAAAGACGACCACAAAGTGATCCAAATATTCCTTAAATACCCGGTTCATCATATCCATGAAGGCAGCAGGAGCATTAGTCAATCCAAAGGACATGACTAGGAATTCATAATGCCCGTACCGAGTTTTGAAAGCCGTCTTTAGAATATCCTCAGTTCTAACCTTCAGCTGATGATATCCAGAACGAAGATCGATCTTTGAAAAGAATTGTGCTCCTTGCAACTGGTCAAACAGGTCATCAATACGTGGCAATGGGTACTTGTTTTTGATGGTGACATGATTCAACTCCCGATAATCAATACAAAGTCGCATACTTCCATCTTTCTTCTTCACGAATAGCACAGGAGCACCCCAAGGAGAAGTACTAGGACGAATAAAGCCAATGTCTAACAATTCCTGCCTGAAGTTTAATAGGAGTCATTCGATATGGGGCTTTGGAAATGGGTTTTGTACTGGGTTCAAGGTCGATACAAAATTCAATTTCACGCTCTGGGGGTAGGCCAGGAAGTTCTTCAGGAAATACGTCAGGGAATTTATTAACAATAGAAATATCATTCAAAACTGACGTATTTTTGTTTAGATCCGTGACATGAGCTAAGAAAGCTTGACATCCGTTTTTCAATAAATGAATAGCTTTATGGCTTGAGATGACAGCGATTGATTTTAATGGTTTGGTTGCTTGAATTCGCATAATAGGTCGATTAGGAATATGAAAGCTAACAACCTTACAAAAATAATCAATTTTTGCATGATGAGTAGTTAACCAATCAATCCCTAGAATCACGTCAAATGCAAGTATTTTTAATGAAATAAGATCGACAGGTAATGTGTGGGTACCAACTTGAACCAAACAGGACTTATAAACCGTGGATGTAATGAAGGTTTCTCCCAATGGAGTTTCAACAGATAAGTCAAAGTCTAATTTCTCCGGAGTCAAATTTAATCGATGAGCGCAAGTAGGAGAAATAAAAGAATGGGTAGAACCGGTATCAAATAAAGTATAGACTTCGTTAGAGTTTATGATAAGCTTACCCGTGATGACCTCATTCGGGTTCCTTGCTTTCTGGGAGGTCACAACAAACGCTCTCCCTTGCACTACCGGTTTTGACTTTTCTGGGACGGCCTTTGGTGTCTCCATCCTGGCTGAACTTATTTTTGGTAAACGATAAAATCGAGCTAAATGACCTTCTCTTCCACAATTATAACATGCTTTAGATGGCATCGTGCAGTTTGAACTGATGTGCCCCTCCCCTCCGTATTTGAAACATATGATAGGTGGTCGTTCTCCTTCCTTAACAACGGGTGCTGGTGCTGACGTCTTTCCATCATTGTTGAATCTCCTCTTCTTGAAATGACCATTCTTATTGTTTTGGCCCTGATTACCACCGAAGTGGTTACCATTTCTGGCCTGTTGATTCCCTCCACGCTTGTTGTCACGGCTTCGATGACTGCTCTCACTGGTATTATCATTTTGCCGACTGCTCTCTTTTGGTTGTGTTGACTCATTATCGCGCTCCACTAACTGAGCCCTATTCACAACATCTGAATACAAACACAGTTTATGACAAATAAGATGTTGACGTATCTCAGGTTTCAAACTTCGCAAAAATATTCGCGTCATTCGCTCTTTATTATCCACCAAGTGGGACGCAAACCGGGACAACTCAGTAAATTTAGCCTCATACTGCGATACGGTCATATTATTCTGCTCTAATTTGATGAACTCCACCTCATTCATGTGACAAACACTTTCGGGAAAGTATTTTTCATTGAACAGCTCTTAGAACTTCTCCCAAGACATCTTCAGTGTGGTAGGTTGAGTACGCTTAATCGATTCTCACCAGTAATCTGCCTCTCCTCGCAATATAAAGGCGGTAAAGGAAACCTTTTGCTCCTCAGAGCATCTCAAGACATCAAATATCTTGGTGATCTACTTTATCTATGTTTCCACTATAAGTGTTTTTGGCTCTCCCTTAAACTTCGGTGGTTCCAGCTCCTTGAACTGTTTAGCGGTGACCGTCTGAGAGTTTTCAGTGTTTCCACCTACATTTTGGACATGAGTCGCTCTCGCCTGCTGTTGCATGAACTGCATAAAGCTTCTGAACATTCCATCATTCATCATCTGGTCAGTGTTGTTGTTTGCATGAGGATTGTCACCTTCCTGATGCACATTATCCTGATTATTGATATGTGGTGAATCAACAGTCGCCTGTGCTCCATTGCTATTCTCAACATTCTCATATGTCATTTTCAGATACTGCCACAAAATAAAAGTTAATTGATATGTCATATATTATCCTTATATTCTGACAGACCAATTAAATACCATGCAAATAAACTTAGGTAGGTCATACTAGCGAAGGAATTCCCCGTCTCTCCCCTCCTAGTTTTATTCTCACATCTTAGCCAGGGATCATATCCCTAAGCTCTGATACCAACTGTGACTCCCCCAAAATTAGGTATACATCACCCATCTTGGATCGTCAGATACATGGTACAGAATACAAATACAACTTACTAATGCAATTGTCGTGTACAATACGACAAAACATAACTGTGAGTTTGAATACAATTATTGTCTACTAGAGACTATACAAACTCAAAAGGAGTCCTCATTACAATTATTGTCATACTATTTAATAGAATAGTGAGGACTACTATTACTATCATCTGGTCCATCACTCCGTTCCCCAACTCGTCCCAGATATATTCTCATTTTCTGAAGAGAACAGTGAAAGAAAGGGTGAGCTCAACTAGCCTAGTAAGAAATATTATGACTAAGATAGTGCAGAATAAATTATTATTAGCCTTCAACAGTGTTGATAAAATATAACGAACATCAAGTATAACTGCAGCGGAATAAGCAATCCATTAAAAGAGTCAAGTAGAGAATAAAATCTACTATCTTTTATGATTTAAAAGGTTTTTCAACACTGTTATCGCTGGGACTCAGCTTAATAAAATAATCCACATCATCGAATTACCCCTGCACTACGGTCAAGGATATTCTTTAGTATCACGACCACAATTATCCATGCACTACGGGCCAAGAATATTTGTGTACTCATTAATGGTCATGATCATGTCAACAACTGTCCTTCAATGCACTACGGGCCAATGAGGACTTTTACCACATCATTTGTAATATTACGGTCATGATTATACCGAATAATCCCTGATCATAATCATATCAAGTCCATCTATGCACTACAGGCCACAGATGACTTTCCACATTTTATAAACATGAGGATGATGACAATGATATAAGAATTCAATAAAACAAGTTCAAGAATTAATTTATCCAAGAATTAACAACGTCCAAATTGTCAACATGATACTGCTTTGTGGAGTAAAATTCAAGAATGCTTAGAAGAATATTTTCATGAAAAGATACTGAATGAACCGCAATTATCAAGAATATTCCACTAATTTTATGGAGTATAGAAGTTACAACTTAACCAACTGAGTATAATAAAGAATGGAATAACAAAAGAAATCACCCGGCATGCGATAGACCGCACCGACAGGTTACTCCAACAGAATAATAAATAATGGAACCAGGTCCGGCGTAAACGCACAGACAGGATATTCCGACAGAATAATAAATAATGAAACCAGGTCCGGCGTAAACGCACAGACAGGATATTCCGACAGAATAATAAATAATGGAAACAGGTCCGGCGTAAAACACACAGACAGAATGTTCTAACAGAATAATAACAAGACGGAACTAGGTCCGGTATAAAACACACAGACATGATGTTCCAACAGAATAATAATAAAAATGGAATCAGATCCGGTGTAAAACACACAGACAGGATGTTCCAATAGAATAATAGAAGAATGTCACCAAGTATAGGGTAGACCGCGTATACAGGTTATTCCAACAGAATAATAAGAAATAGAATAACAACAGTTCTCTTCATGAATAAGAAAGAATAACACCCCTTACCGTTTTAAAGAATAACTAAAATAAGGAAGTAGTTAAGTAGCAGAATACTTTTCTTCTCTCTCTCTATAGTTTCTCTCTATAGTTTCTCTCTCTAGAATTCAGTGAATTCGTAAGAAATAATGAAAGAATAAGCTGCTATTTATAGAAGAATGAACTGCATAGTAACTAATCCATGAACGGTCCAGATTGATTTACTTTAATCTGACGGTCCATATTTAAAGAAAAATCTTTTAAATAAAATATAATATATTCTATTTATAGAATAACTTTAATAAAGTATTCTGTTTTATATAAAAAGATGTTTCTGTCTTATTACGTTAATAATATGAATAAAACAAAACTTCATTATCGCTAAATAATTCATATTATTAACTGACAATAATTGAATCAAACTAAGTGACTTCTCACATAAGCATTAATAATCAATACCGTGTGCTACTATGCAACAACACGTATTACTGTACTTTTACTACCGAGTAGTTCAACAGTATCAATGGTAAAACTTCCGCCGTTATTTTTAATAAAATATTTTTATCGTTTTCTCAATCCGACAATAATTTCGTTGTGGGGTCCACCAATGATTGTGTCGTTGTACGAATATTCCCTGTTAAAACGAATATTCCCCGACCAATCGAATATTATATAACAACTTGCGTACTTTACAAAATTTATAAATATTACCCACAACTATAGCATTATATCAAATTAACTACATAATATTCAAAAATGATAATTATAGAAAATTCAGCTTTATTTATAAAAGTTGGGGTCTTACATACTATGCAACAATTACTATAGTAATAATTGAACAAAACTGAATGACTTCTCACGTAAGCATCAATAATCAATACCGTGTGCTACTATGCAACCACGCGTATTACTGTACTTTTACTACCAAGTAATTCAACAGTATCAACGGTAAAACTTCTGCCATTATTTTTATAAAATATTTTTGTTGTTTTCTCAATCAGACAATAATTTCGTTGTGGGGTCCACCAATGATTGCGCTGTTGTACGAATATTTCCCGACAAAAAGAATATTCCCCGACCAATCGAATATTATACAACAACTTGCATACTTTGCAAAATTTATAAATACTACCCACAACTATAACATTATATCAAATTTATTCCATAATATTCAAAAATGATAATTATAGAAAATTCATCTTTATTTATAAAAGTTGGGGTCTTACAGAATAGTTTTACGATCGCTTAACACTATAATACGATCGATTTGATCCTATCATCTATACATCAATTCAGCTCATAAGATCAACCTAATAAGTTTAATCGTTCTATTCTAAATCCTTGTACATCATATTCATATTAAGGATTTTACAAAAATTAATGAACAATTATACATTACCAATATTACATCATCAAATTAAGCATGCAATTTTCTAACAATACCTTTGTATGTAATCTAATGTACGGGTTTACAGTATTTATTTAGTTGAATGTTGAAATTTATTTGGTATTTTATTTAATTATAATTATAAAAAAGAGGAGATTTAGTTTGAAAGAAGTTTTTTTTTTAAAAAAGAACATATTTATTAGACTTAATTTTTTTATTGGTAGGAGAAGTTTAAAAAAATTAGAGAATATGAGATTGTTCTATTTTGTGAATAGTATATTATTTAATTATTACAATTAAAAAAAAGAGAGATTTAGCTTGAGAATAAGTTTAAAAAAGTAACATATATTTATTAGATTTACTGTAAAAAGACTTGGACTCTATATAAAAAGGAACATATATTTATTAGATTTATTTACCTTTTATTGGTAGAAAAAGTTTAAAAATATTGCAAACTATGAGTGCTCTATTTTGTGAAAAAAACACTATGAGAGACTCTAATTTGTAAGAAGAAATCTTTCGGTTACTACTTTTATATATTATATAGTGTTAACGCCAAGATCTTTGATGACGTCCCAATCACGTAAGACGCCCTAATCCTGCACAGAAAACACGATCAACACCAAAAGCTTGACGGCTGGACCGTCGGGGGATAGCTCCGGCGTGAGAGTCAATACAGGTGTTCAAGGTTTAACAATGGAGGGTGTAAAAATGTCTAGTGTGTTGAGCTAGGTAGAAAGTGTTTGCGTACCTTTTGTTAGGAGACCCCCTTGCTAGGTTATACTCTCATACTCGGTTTTTTGTGCCACCAACCATGATCTGACACAGCCTCCTGCTTCTCTGTGGTCTCAGCCGTGTGCATGCAGGTTGTCACCTTTTGTCCACTGTTCCTGTCGCCGGCCGGATAAGATCCCATCCACATTAATGATCTGCAGGTGCTTGGTCAACTGCCCTCCTCCTTTTTCATCATTACCGGTCAAAGTCTTAGATATTTAAAAGATCTTATGGGCCGGCCACTTGACCCAACCCATTATTAATGGGATACAATAAAGGCAATATAAATGTTAGGCCCAATGACTATAAGACTTAGTGATAAAGGTCCACTAGGCTAATTAAACGGATGGGCCCAATTAGTCAGGCCCAATGAAAGAAATATCAGGCCCCAACATTGCCCCCTAGTCTTTTATTAAACAGGATGTTTAGTGGAAGACTGACTGCAAATAGCGCGAGTCCACAAGACGAAAGGGCCCACTGGGCACCAGCCTACCTTGGATAACCCACCAAAACTAAAATCAGACGTTACCCTTTCCTCTCCCTCATCATTATCCCCAATTAATGCGCCGCCCTCGGCTCTCGTGCAAATTTTGAAAAAATCATTCGCTATAAAAGCCGCTGCCCATCCTCCTTGGAGGGTTCCCTGCCATTTCGAATTCATAAGAGCTTAATACCTTCTCCTCTTCAAATTTCTTCCTTTTCTCTGCAAATTCCCAACAATGGCATCCCAGAACCCCGATACAAGTTCTCCCCTTCGTGTCGCCCCCATCTCCACCGTGACCCCTCACTCCAATCCTGACAAAGAGATCCCGGGCTCAAACCCCCAAATCAATGCCGCGAGTAAGGAAGCTCCGTCCATGGAACCACTCCCCAACCCATCTGATTTTTTCCAGAACGAGGAAGACTTTCCTCATGCCAACACCCCTTCCACTGTCAATGAAACCGAGCTCTACAACATCAGAGCTCGCTATCAGATCCTGGATACCCACAGGGTACGGATAGCGGCTCCTCACGAAAGGATGTACCAGCGTCCCGATGGCTGGATCGCCGTTCCGGCAACCTTTCTGGAGAAGGGGGTGAGGTTCCCTCTTCACGCCTTTTTGATCACCCTCTTAGGGTTTGTCGGAGTGGGGTTCGCCCAACTGGTGCCGAACTCGTACATCCACATACTGGCTTATATAGCCTTCTGCTACGAGATAGGAGTTCCTCCTGCTGTGGATTCCTTCTTCACCCTCTTCTCTGTGGGGAAATCACGGGAGAAAGGCTTCAAGGTGCTAAGTAAGATAGCCCCCAAGCCCAATGCCAGGATCGAGAAGCGGTCTCTAATGGACACTCCTTCGAGCAACCGAGGATGGCATAACAAATGGTTCTTCGTCAATGGGCCCGAAATCTCTTCTATTCCTGATTGGACCACTTCTGATCGCGTCTCTGCAGACTTTGGAGACATATCCGAGGAGCGCATAAGAGAAATGACGCGCATCATAGAGAAGATACCCCTGAAGGAGTGGAGCTTCGGCCTCTTGGGCAAACAAGCCTGGTTGTACGACCACAAGTTGTCTCTTATCAAGCCGACTTCGACCGATCGGAGGGACTTGGATAGGTACCTTTCTGGCAAGCCTTCATCCCCTTCCACTGAAGTTCCCCAAGAAGAACTTCCGGCCTCGGAGGCCCAGGATGCAGAGGTCTCCCGTGGGTCAGAACCTGTTGAGGAGCCCAGCCGACCTCGACAGAAGAAGAGGGCGGTTCGGAAAGTCCGGTCAAATCCTCAAGGAACTCAATCAACTTCTACAGCGAGTCTGATTGACTTGCCTGCGACCGAGCGAATGCAGGCTCTACGGATAAAGAAAAGGAGGACTCACGTGACTCCTCTATCTGCCGATGAGCTTCGAGTTCCTCGTTCTGCCGCGGTTGAGCCTCCCCCCGTCATCCCTGTGGAGATCCACGTTTCAGAAGATGAGCTCGAAAACTTGAATGAGTCTCCTCTTCTGTCTCGTAAAAGGAAGCAGTCCTCTGAGGATCAACCAGCACCGCCTCCTGAATCATCAGTGCCTTCTCCGCCGAGACCCTCTTCCTCTACCTTCCGGCGAGAAGCTGCGTCTTCTCCCACTGTATGGCCTGATTTTAACGAGAACTTTCCTTTTCAGCTGTTCGACTCCTTTGTTCGGGAGACCGATGACCATCGGTTCGGAAACAGTTCGATCAGGGATTTGATCGAGGAGGGCATGAGTTACCAGGCTAAGGTGAGTTGGTTCAATTGAAATATCTAGGGATCATCTGTTTCTTCTACTAATTCGCTTTAAATGTCTGCAGGCAAATGCTGTCTTCGGGAGACTTCTCCCCCGATACAGAGAGTCTGAAGCCGAAGAAGATGCGGCCAGGCGAGAGATGGCCACTATGGCTTCTGCTCTGGAGAGGGAGAGAAGGGCTCATGGTATCACTATCTTCAATAAAGAAGGCCTTCAGAAGGACTTAAATAAGTTGAAAGAACAGTTGGAGACATCCGAGGCCACCCATCAGCTGACCGTTACTTCAAACATAGACCTGGTTCGTCGGAACGAGGTTCTTGTTGGGAAGAACGAGACGATGGTGAAGACCAATAAGAGCTTGGCTATACAAGTACACGACCTTGAGGCCAGGGATCTGAGACATCTGAAGGAGCGGGCAAAACTCGAAGAGGAGCTCCGCGAACTTCGGGCTCTGAGAGACTTGGGTCCTCCTCTAACCGGAGATCTTCGGAGGGAAATCCAACAAGAATACCGAAAATCTGCTGAGTTGAACGAGGAGATCATCCAGATGTTCTCGGATGGATACGACGAATGCCGAAGCAAAGACAAGTCAAGACTTGTCGCTGCCAAGGTTGAACCGACTATCCTGGACTCTTCGGAAGACGAAGCCGATCTCTGAAGATGGTTTTCTTTCCCTTAGCTGTAGGATTTTTGTAAAGCTTCTATCGCTTTGTAAACATCATTGTGTAAATAAAATATCAGTGTTATCGGTACCATTCTTTATGACTTCGGTTTTCACTGTTTACCAGCACTTCAATATGGATTTAATTTGAAAAATGTACAAGCTCCTCCGTGGGCCTAACTTTAAACTGTTAATTAGCAACTAAGCAAGTCGTATAACAGGTAAGACGAAGCTAAATAACATGGCCTTCCGAACTCAACACTTAGAACGATTTAGGCAATAATAATAAAGTAAAGGAATACTTATTCGTTACCAAAGTGTGAGGTAGATGTCGCGAGGGATCGGACGAAGTCTGAATGACGATGCTTGTCTACCCCGAAGGGCCTGATAAGGTTCTTAGGATCACCGGACGGTGCGGTTATCATCGAATGGTCGACAAGTCTGTCCGAACCTTTTAGCTTTGGTGGCCATTGATTTTACCACCCTTGGTAAAAAACAATATAGGATCCAGGATTTGACTACCACACGGGGTATCAAATAGATTGGCTGCCATCGAATGGCCAGCGAGTCCTACCATACCTCCTTACTTCGGTGACCATTGATTTTACCACCCTTGGTAAAAAACAATATAGGATCCAGGATTTGACTACCACACGGGGTATCAAATAGATTGGCTGCCATCGAATGGCCAGCGAGTCCTACCATACCTCCTTACTTCGGTGACCATTGATTTTACCACCCTTGGTAAAAATCAATATAGGATCCAGGATTTGACTACCACACGGGGTATCAAATAGATTGGCTGCCATCGAATGGCCAGCGAGTCCTACCATACCTCCTTACTTCGGTGACCATTGATTTTACCACCCTTGGTAAAAATCAATATAGGATCCGGGATTTGACTACCACACGGGGTATCAAATAGATTGGCTGCCATCGAATGGCCAGCGAGTCCTACCATACCTCCTTACTCCACTGTGACATTAGGACAGATGCGAAGATCAGTTGTGAAAGAAGTGACTTTTTATTGATGATGAACGGTTATGTACAGACTCCCAGTGGACTGACTTGGTTTCTATTGAAAGTACTTTCGGAGCCTGCCTGCGTGCCATGTGTTCTGAATTTCGGATCCATCCAAGGCCCTCAGTCGATATGTCCCGGGCTTTGGTACTTCGGCCACTTCATACGGTCCTTCCCAGTTTGGCATCAACTTCCCAGTGTTCTGCGGTGTAGATGCTTCGGCCTCTCTGAGAACGAGGTCTCCCACCTCAAATCTTCGGAACTTTACCCCTTTGTTGTAGTGCTTGGCGACTCTTCTTTGGTAGGCTGCTAACTTGATCATAGCCATTTCTCTGACTTCCTCTAGCAGGTCCAAGTTGGCTTTTAATCCTTCGTCATTGTAGATCTCACTGAACTGACTAACTCGAAGGCTTGGAGATCCAATCTCAACTGGGACTAAGGCATCAGTGCCGTAGGCCAGTCTGAAAGGCGAGTCCCCTGTTGTTGTCCTCGGCGTAATCCTATAAGCCCACAATACGCTGAGCAGCTCTTCCGGCCATCTTCCTTTGGCTTCGTCCAATCTGCGCTTGATCCCGTTTAAGAGTGTTCTGTTAGTCACTTCGACCTGCCCGTTCGATTGCGGATGAGCCACTGACGTCTTCCTGTGCTGAACCCCCAGTTCCTTCAGAAAGCCTTCAAATTTTGATCCCACAAACTGACGTCCGTTGTCTGATATCACCACTTGAGGGATCCCGAAGCGAAACACTACGAATTCTTTTATAAATTTCAGACACTCCTGTTCCGTTATCAGCCGAAGTGGTTTCGCCTCGACCCATTTGGTCATATAATCAATGGCGACGATGACGAAGCTGACCTGCCCCTTAGCCTTCGGTAACGGACCCAGTATATCAACCCCCCAGACAGCGAAGGGTATAGGAGATAGAATCGAGTATAGCTCTTCCGGTGGCTGATGCGGGATCGGACTGTTGAGCTGACATTTATCACATTTTTTCACGTATTCCGTAGCCTCCTTGAAGATCGTTGGCCAGTAGTACCCCTGCCGAAGAACTTTGTATGCCAGCGACTTAGCCGCCATGTGATCACCACAGATACCCTCATGAACTTCCCGAAGGGCGTACTCTGCTTCGGACGGGACCAGACATTTCAATAATGGTGACGAAAATGCCCTCCGATAAAGATCCCCGTCAATGAGAACGAAGTTGGCACTTTTGTATTTGACCTTTTTTGCTAACATCTGATCCGAAGGAAGGACGCCGTCTGCCAAATAATTGATGTAGGGAGTCATCCAGCAGTCAGGTCGCTCGATACACATCACCGAGTCATGTTGAACACTAGGCTGCTGTAAGACCTCCAAATAGACTGACCCGTTGAACACGACAGCATCTGTAGTGGCCAACTTTGATAAGGCATCGGCAATAGAATTATCGTTACGCTCTATGCCTTGAAATTCGTGAAAAGCAAAGTATCGGAGTCGGTCTTTCAACTCTGCCAAGTACCTGATCATCCTCGTCCCCCGAGCTTCATATTCTCCTGACAACTGCTTGACGACCAACTGAGAGTCACTATAGATACTCAATTTCTGGACTTCTAGGCTCTTCGCCAGCCGAACCCCAGCTAGAACGGCTTCATACTCGGCCTCGTTGTTAGTCGCCTTAAACCCGAATCTAATGGCTTGTTGTACCTTGAACCCTTCCGGACTGGTCAGAATAATCCCTGCTCCACTGACATTTACTGTGGAAGACCCATCTACATACAGTGTCCATGCATTCTGACCGTGCTGAAGAAGTGTAACAGTTCGATCAGATGTCCTCGTTTCCGGCGACTCGGCATCTGCCTCGGTAAAGGAACATTCTACCACAAAGTCGGCCAAAGCTTGTCCCTTGATAGCGGTTCGGGGATGGTATTCGAGGAAAAACTGGGACAATTCCATGGTCCATGCTGCCAATCTCCCCGAAACCTCCGGCTTGCCCATTACCTTTTTCAGTGGTTGATCTGTGTAGACGATCAAGAGCCTACCCTGAAAGTATTGCCGAAGCTTTCGGCTAGCAATTACTAAAGCAAAGGCAATCTTTTCAATATTTGGATACCTGGTTTCGGCGTCTCGTAGGACGTGACTGACGTAATAGACCGGGTGCTGCTTTCCGCTGATCTCCCGAATCAACACCGCTCCAACGGCTAAGGGACTTGCTGCAAGGTATAGATATAAGGTTTCTTTCGGAGTGGGTTTTACCAATAAGGGAGCAGAGGACAGATAGGTCTTTATGCCTTGGAAGGCTTCTTCACAGGGCGAGGTCCATTGGAAAGTTTTAGCGTTCTTCGGCCCCTTCAGTGTGTCGAAGAATGGTAGACACCTCTCTGCGGATTTAGACATGAACCTCCTCAGAGCTGCAATTCTACCGGTCAAGCGTTGGACGTCTTTAAATGATTGAGGAGTCTTCATGTCAAGGACTGCCTGAATTTTCTCCGGATTAGCTTCGATGCCCCTCTGACTGACCAGATACCCCAAGAACTTTCCTGCACCGAGGCCGAAGGTACATTTTGCGGGATTAAGCCTCAATTTGTGCTGTCGGATAGTCTGGAAACATTCCTCCAGATCATCCAAATGTTTCTGAACCTGCCCGCTTTTAACGATCATGTCGTCCACATAAACCTCCATATTCTTTCCCAGCTGCTTGTGGAAGATAAAATTCATCATTCTTTGGTAGGTTGCACCAGCATTTATGAGGCCAAAGGTCATCTTCTTATAGGCGTACACCGAACGGTGTGTAATGAATGCTGTCTTCGGGATATCTTCCCTACACATAGATATTTGATGATAACCTGAAAAAGCATCCATAAAGCTTAGTAGAGCATAACCTGAAGTTGCATCAATAAGTTGATCAATATGGGGTAAAGGATAAAAGTCCTTCGGGCAAGCTTTATTTAGGTCGGTGTAATCAATGCAAACTCGCCATTTCTGGTTCTGCTTCTGCACCAATACTACGTTGGCCATCCACTGTGGGTAGTCGATCTCAAAAATAAAATCAGCAGCCAACAGCTTGGCGATCTCTTCGTCAATTATCTTCTGTCGCTCGGGTGCGAATATCCGCCTCTTTTGCCGAACAGGCTTCTTCGAGGGATCTACCTCCAATCGGTGCTCAGCAACTCTTCTGCTAATCCCAGGCATGTCCTTTGGCTCCCATGCAAAAATGTCCGCATAGCTGCGAAGGAGTTCCATAAGATTTGTCCGAAGAGGCTCTGGTAGACCCAAACCAATTTTTACTGTCTTGTCCGCTTTCCCGAGGACCAACTCGATCTCCTCCGTTTCCCCCGCAGGTGTTACCAATGGCTCGGAACTGCTTTCAGTGAAGGGCTCAATCTCGATTGCCATGGTTTGTTTCTGCTTGCTAACCCCTACTCCGGAAGAGATGCACGCATTCCGATAACAGCGTCGGGCTAGATCCAAATCCCCAGCCACCTCTCCGACTCCGTGCGCTGTAGGGAACTTGATTTTGAAATGGGGGATGGAGGTCACGGCTTGGAGAGCCGTCAGGGTAGGTCTTCCCAGTATGGCGTTGTAAGCCGAATCTACATGCACAACATAGAATTTACACATTATTTCCGCCTGCTGAGGGGCTGTGCCGAAGACCACTGGGAGTTCGATAGTGCCTGCAACTTTGACCGGATCGTTGCTGAAACCATATAGAGGAGCCTCCTGCCCAACTTCCATCTTTCGCCCTTCAAGATGCATTCTTTGATATGCGTGGGCGTACAGAATATCCACTGAAGACCCGTTATCTATCATCATACGCTTCATGTCTACCGAGCCCACTTGCGCGGTGACCACTAACGCTCCTTCATGTGGATCAATGGGCTCCAAAGGATAGTCCGCGTCTGTAAAAGATATAACAGTTCCGGGAAATGGTCTGTCCATCTTTGAAGAGGCACCTGATATGGACATAACCGAATCTAGGTATCCCCTTCTCTTTCTTCCTACCAATTTCCCCGACGTTCCCCCTGTTATTACGTCGATGACATGCCTTGGTGGCGGGTTCGGGACGGGCTGCACAGGAGGATCCGTTTGAACTGACTGAACGGTGCGGTCGGCACCTTGGTGACTCTTTTCGGCCATATATTGGACTAACAGACCGCTCTGGATCTTTCTTTCCACAAAATCCTTAAGATTACAACACTCATTGGTGCCATGGCCTGCGGCTTGGTGATAGTTACAATATTTTCGAGGATTGCCCTGCCCGGTCCTATAGTTGTCCCTTGGTGGCTCAAAGAACGGCTGGTTCCGGATTTGGTCTAGAATCACCGATCTGTCCGTGTTCAGTTTGGTATAAACCTTATTCACCTTCGGGGTCGAAGCGGGCGGACGAGCATCTCCTTGTCGCCACGAGTTGTTGAACTTCTTGGAACGATTCTCCGATCTATCACTGTACCCCCCAGTCTTCTTCGGATCATCCCGGGCTCTAGGGGCATCTGCCTCCTTCATCTGTTCCGTAGAGGAACGCTTCAAGCTACTCATAGCCTCTTCCACAACGATATAACCTTCTGCCTTATCGAATGCCTCTGCCAGGCTCTTCGGGTGATTGAACATCAACTTCTTCACCAGCTTCTCCGACTTTACTAGGTCCAGACCGTTCTGAAACAAACCCACGGCTTGGAGATCGTTCAAATCTGACACCTGGCCAACGGCTTCTCGGAACCTCTTCACATACTGACCCAAAGACTCATCGGTGTACTGTCTGACCTGCGCCAAAGAGCCCGTGGGCTTCCCCCTCCTTCGATTACTCCCAAAACGAGCATGGAACTTATCGCAGAGTTCGGACCACGAGGAAATTGAATCTGCCGGTAAATTTCCCATCCACTGCCTCGCATCCTTTCTCAACGTCGTAACAAACATATGACATTTAGCAGCGTCAGCGAAATCGTAGTAGTCCATCAACCGGTCAAATGCTTGGCTGTGGTCGTAAGGATCTCCCGAACCATCGTAACTTTCCATGTGAGGCAACTTCTTAGAGGTGTCCGCCTTCTCCTTAAGAATGTCCGAGGAAAACGGGGATGCTTTCTTTCCCGGAGTATTCTTCACCTGCTGGACCTCGGCCAACTGCTTCTGGAGTGCCTTCAGTTCTTTTACAAGGTATTCTACTCCTTCCGGCTGCGACGACACTCCCTTTTCCGACGACTCTCTCTTTCTCGGAGTAGGTCGGTTGTTGATCATAATACCCCCAATCTCCGAAGGACTTTCGCGACGACGGTCTTCTGAGCGAAGTACCCGACTTTCGGGTGTACGGCCCCCGGATCTGCTTCGCCTCTGGGTCCGACGACTGTGGTGGGAGTGTGTGACAATGAGTGCCCTCTCCATGCTCTCTGGAGTTCGTTCTCTGGATCGGCCTTTCCTACCACTTCGGGTCTGCCCTGTAGGGACGTCACGACGGAATGCTTCCTTCGATCTTCGAGGAGTAGGGCTCCTCGATCTTTCTCTCTCCCGATGTTGGCTTTGAAACCCACGTTCTGACTGAACCGGCTCCTTCCCGCTGCGATGCACACGCCTTTCAGACTGGACGTAACTCGATGCTTCATCCCTCAACTCCTCCATCCGGGACATCTGCTCGGCTATATCCTGCCTCTGCTTTATGAGTGACTCCATGGCCCTATCGGCCTCTTCCGCCATCTTAGCCAATCGGGAGGTCTTCTCGTCGTGGTCTAGCTGTTTCCGGTCGCGGCCGGATTCCTTATCCGTCGTGAAGATTAACTTTCTCTTAGCTTTGCCCACGGCTCTTGGACGAGAGTCTCCATGTGACCGCTTGGAGGCTGTGCTAGCATGAGCACTTAGCGTGGGCCTCAAACGATCTCTAACAGAAACCCGTGGCGGTGAGTCACCAACAGTCATCGGTTGTCCTTCAGGCGTGTCTGCTCCGCTCTTCCCCATCCTGAGAGCGTGGAACAAATAAATGTTTGTGATTGAAAGTTCTGGAACACTAGTACTCCCCTCCTTCTAGCGCCAATGTTAACGCCAAGATCTTTGATGACGTCCCAATCACGTAAGACGCCCTAATCCTGCACAGAAAACACGATCAACACCAAAAGCTTGACGGCTGGACCGTCGGGGGATAGCTCCGGCGTGAGAGTCAATACAGGTGTTCAAGGTTTAACAATGGAGGGTGTAAAAATGTCTAGTGTGTTGAGCTAGGTAGAAAGTGTTTGCGTACCTTTTGTTAGGAGACCCCCTTGCTAGGTTATACTCTCATACTCGGTTTTTTGTGCCACCAACCATGATCTGACACAGCCTCCTGCTTCTCTGTGGTCTCAGCCGTGTGCATGCAGGTTGTCACCTTTTTTCCACTGTTCCTGTCGCCGGCCGGATAAGATCCCATCCACATTAATGATCTGCAGGTGCTTGGTCAACTGCCCTCCTCCTTTTTCATCATTACCGGTCAAAGTCTTAGATATTTAAAAGATCTTATGGGCCGGCCACTTGACCCAACCCATTATTAATGGGATACAATAAAGGCAATATAAATGTTAGGCCCAATGACTATAAGACTTAGTGATAAAGGTCCACTAGGCTAATTAAACGGATGAGCCCAATTAGTCAGGCCCAATGAAAAAAATATCAGGCCCCAACATGTAGATATAGATAGATTAGTTCTGAAATTGTAATGTTAAAACGATAAATTTAACCAACTATATAGCAACCCCATATAATGATATTGCAATTTTGTCATCATCTTTTTAGTTTTTTTTTCTATTTTTTTTAGTAAAAGTAATTATAAATTTGCATGTGTTAAATTTATGTTTTGTATGTTTTTTTGTAAAGACGTACTTTTTTGGAGAATATAATATAATTTTATAATCAATTACATCATCACTATTATAATTTCAATAATCAAACAAATCTAATTGAAAATCATTGAAAGAGAAAGTAATAAACTTAAGCTTTAAATAAAGAGCAAACAAACTTTATATAAAGGAAAGATAAATTCACCCAAAATAAGAATCTGAACCACTAAGCCAAGACCCTACCCGCTTGTATGCTTATATAAACTATCACATTTAATACATAAAAAATATTACACACATTAAAATTGGCCTTTCAAGTTTTAAATATTTCTCATGTATTGCACGAATAAAGTTAATCCGATGCTACAATATAAAAGTATTAAAATTTCAGAAGTAATTAAAATTGTCGTGATTTATGCAAGTTTTGAAAATAGCAAAAGATCTAGATTTAAAATACTTCAAGGATGACTTCATTGTATCAAATAGTATTAGATCTTTTTTTTTTCTTTTGATAATAGTGGTGTTTGATTGTATCTTATTACATCTTAACAACTTATATTTTTGTATTAAAAGGTTATTTGAATAGTTTAGATTCATATTTATATCTTAACTATTCAGATGATCTCTTTAATAAAAATATGTAGGCTCTTAAGAGACAATAAGAGATGAACTGTTAAGATAAATTAAGATGCAATCAAACACCAAGTTAGATAGCTTAAGAGTAACGGTTTTATTTTTCAAAATTAAGAAAAAAAAAATATTTTTTTGTATGTCCTTAAAAGGATGATTTAAAGTACAATTTTATTTATCCTCAAAAGGATGAGCTAGTGTTCATAAAGTGATGTATCGAATTTTATTTGCCCACATATTAGCTTATGTATCGAATTTTTATTAGTGATATGAAAATATCAGTTTTCAAATTTTATGAGATGTAAGATTTAGATTAAATCAAAATAAAATTTTAAAGCAAGATATTTGGAAAAGCCTAGTGCATAAGAATTTTTTTTTTTTGCTAATTTGACACAAATTGGGGGCGGCGTCCGGTGCAGTTATTGACCGGTACGTCCGGTGCACCTTTTTTTTTTAAATCACAATTATGAGAATAATAAATAAAAAATAATAGAGCAAGTTTGAACATAAAACACTGCAGTGTTTTTTTAATAAAAAATATACTTTTTTTATAATTTTTTGTTTAAACTTGTTCTATTATTTTTTATTTATTATTCTCATAATTGTGGTTAAAAGGAAAAAAAAAAAAAAAAGATGCACCGGACAATACCGGTCAATAACTGCACCGGACCGCCCCCCAACCCATTTGACACACCCAAAAATTGAACACCAACCTCATGGTAAACATGATTGAGTCATACCTCTAGGTCAGAAGAAGATTCCCTATTGGTCATCATTAGTCTCACCATGGCAAATTTGGAAAAAATAAATAAAGGAAGAGCAAGGAAAAGAATATTTTTTTTGTTTAATTTTTTCAAATTGCATATTAACATCAAAATTTACTATTCGACACATCAATCCTAATATCTATATCTATATTATTAATGGAGAGAATTTTTTTTTTAAATAACATAATGTCACTATTTACCTTATTACAAACTCATTAAAATTTTCCTTACTCATTCCTATCTTTTCTTCATTTGTTTTCTGTCTCACTCCTTATGCACTCTCCAATAAAGTCAAAAAGATAATAAATTCTAATATTCGGATTTGGGGGTGTATGTGAAAATTAAAAATAAAGTGTCGAACTATCTGTCAATTCGACTAACTAAAGGAATAAAATCTATATAAAAAAATACTTAGTAAATGTTTACGACAGTTTTATTTTCTGGTTCAAATCAGAGTCTTTATACAGTCTGTAGTCTGATCCCTTTCACCTACGCACCAATACAAGAGTCCTCAATTTTTGTGGATACATCGACAAATTCCTCTTCTTAAAGGTAATTTTCTCTCTCTTTTATGCTCTGATTTTCTTTACTTTTTCCTATATCTGTTTGTTATTTTTCTATCACTAGATCCCTGCTAGTCTTTCTATTGATCTTATGCTTGTTTATGTAAATTTCAACTTATTTTTACACCATTAAACTAGATCTTCAATCAAAGGTCGTTAAAATTTTCTTGATCTGTTTTTGTATCTACTTTGTAACGGCAGTTGAACTACCTGAATTTTTTTTATTCTTCAACTTCTTTCTGTTTCTGGGATAACTTGTTTATAGTGCTTGTATATTTGTGGCGTGGTAAATTTTAGCAGATGAGTGCTTTTTTGAGTGTTGATTTGATGGTTCTGGTATATTTGTGTGTATAGATGTATATGTGGAGTTGGTTTTCTGAACTGGTTATTGGCAGCCAAAAAGATTTATATTGTGATAAAAACATGTCAGACTTTTGTTGACGGTAGACACATCAATCAATTACTTATGTATTCGTATTAATTTACCGTCTATGACATTGCGTCTATAGCAACAAGAGTCATAGAAGGACTATTAACAATGATCATTTCAAGGATGAGATGAATTATTGGTTCATAAGATTGCCTTTTGCATTGTGGGGTTGTTTTAGAATTATGTGGTGACTATAATTCATTAATTGAACCTACCCTGTAAAATTGATTGGCTTACTGGATGTTAAGATGATTGTAGTTTCAGTTTTCAGTGACTAGTGAGACAATAGATGATGTGGGACAATTTATAAATTGAATTCTGCTATTGATTGATAGATGAATAAAACTAGGATCTAAGCTCTACGCTTAAATTCTAGGGTTTAGAGTTTCAACTCGACTTCTATTAACTCTAGAAAGATCTCCACGATATAAAGAAAGCCAATAATAATCTCAATATTCTGAATGTCCTCCGTGTAAAAATTACATCGGTATTTAAACAAAAATAACCCTAAATTAGACTTGGAGACCAATAAAATAACAAAAGACAAAAATATCCCAACTAATTAAAACAAGTCTATAATAATGACATAAACAAAATAAATAAATAAATAAATTAAATCATCGATCCCCATCAGAATTACCACCATTGATGTTTCATTTATTGTCCTTATAGGATAAGGATATTGCTTCTATGAATCTAAAGCCCTATTTAGGAGCTCTTTTTAGAGATTCGAAACACGCTACAACAAGTCACCTGATACGAAACACGCTAGAACAAGTCACTTATATAATTCAATATCTTGTTTGACAGCTACAACACGTGAATTGATTGCTTTTTGCATGACACAATTATTTTTTTGTTGTGTTTTATAATAATTTTTTGGACCTTCCACGCCGGTGCATTTATAAGAGAGCTGACTTAGCTTTTAAATATTAGTAAAAGCTCTTTCTCCTGATGTAAATTATAAGTGATTTTTCTATCAATTTTTGGAAGTTTCTTTCTCTCTTAAAACCTAACCGGGTAACTCACTATGCCAAGTGGCATCACATATAAGCTTATCAAAATAATGTGGCATCAAAATATAAGCTTATAATTTTTTTTAACCAAACTGCAGACTATTTTATTCTTAAGCTTCTTTTTGTTTTTGCGGCAAAATGAAGCTTTTAGGTGGACTATTGTTTCTTTCATCGACTTTTTGGGGGCATTTAGTATTGGGACTTGTTTGGTTCGTGTATAGAGCTTTTATTGTTGTAGATTGTATTTTTTGTATCTGCCTCCTTTTGTATCCATTGTGCCTACCAGATTGACGCCTTCTTTATTTGGCTCCTTTTAAATATATATATTTACTTATCAAATGGAAAAGATACCGTGTGTCGTATTGTACGGCTCTCTTCAAGATATGCTAAAGCTATTGAGTGTTAATTAGTGTAACTGTTACTCACGATTATTGTTCTTTTTGAATTTCAAAGCAAATGAAACTGATCTGTCTTCTTCAAAATCTTTTGTTGAGTTTTAACAACACTTATAGTATATCAACCCATAATTTCTGTACGTCATTACGTTGTCAATATATTAAAATCAAAATAACCTGTACACATTGTTGTTGTGATCCCCCTCCCAACCCTCTTTCTTTATCTTTCCTTATTTGTGTAATTTAGCATAGGCGAACGATCATTTTCTTTAGGTTTTCAACTGTACAATCTGATCTAATCAATCAGAATTGCATATTTTGTGTAGTTGATTTAATACAGCAACATGGAAGCCAACAGGGGGCAAAATGGAATCCAGCTCTTGTTAGCTGCAGAACAAGAAGCACAGCGCATTGTTAATGCTGCCAGAAATGGTAATTACTTATGATGTTTGTACTTTTATTTTAATCTGATTGCTTTTCGCGTCTCGTATTCTTTTTAGAGTTTTCACTTCAAGGGTTTTTGTGCAAATTCCAAATACTTTATGCAGATAATAAATAATTTACAGTGAAAAGAATTGGTTATTCGTACATTATATGTGTGTGCTACTGCGAGTGAACTTCCCAAAAACTGACTGGTGTTTCCAGAAACATGCCACCAAAAAGTAGGTGCTTAATCTGAGCAATGTTCTCCCATGATTTTGGTAATACCTGCTAACTGCTGACCAAGTACATAAAATGTTCCAGTACAAGCTTTGCTAATTAGTGCCATATGGCTCTGTTTAATAATATAATAGAACATTAGACCTGGCAAAATATGGTTATGGGTTGGTTTTAGTTTTCAAAATATGGTTAACCAACCATTTAAGAACTAAAACCATATTAACCATTTTTAATATGGATAATGTGGGTTGGAACCATATGGTTATGGTTAAAAACCATATTAACCATTTTAAGATGTTTTGACTTTTAAACAAAATTTTTTAAAAATAAAATTAATATATAATATAGATAGAGAGACGGATATAAGGGAGGGGTGGAGGGGTGGGTGGGAGGGAGAGGGAGAGGGAGGGGGAGGGGGAGGGGGAGGGGGGGTGGGGGTGGGAGGGGGTGGAGGGTGGGGGTGGAGTGGGGTAGAGGGTGAGGGATGTATACATAATCGCATAATATTAATTTTTTTTGGGAGTGGTGGGAGTGGTGGGGGGTGGGTGGGGTGTATGGGGGTAGGGGGTGGGGGTAGGTGGGGTGAGTGGGGTGGTGGGGGTGGAGTATATACATAATCACACAATATTATTTTTTTGGGGAGCGAGGGTGGGGTGGGGGTAAGGGGTGTATACATAATCACATAATATTTTTTTTTTGTGGGGGTGGGGGTGGGGGTGGGGGTGGGTGGAGGTGGGGTGGGGGTGGGTTGGGTGGGGGTCGGGGTAAGGGGTGCATACATAATCACATAATATAATTTTTTGGTGGGGTTGGTGGGGTAGGGAGTGGGGGTGGGGGTAGGGGGTGGGTGGGGTGGGGTGGGTGTGGGTGGTTGGGGGTAGGGGCTTGGGCAGGTGGGGGTGGATAGGGGTGGAGGTAGGAGGTGGGTATGAGTGAGGATGGGGGTGGGTGGTTGAGCTTCTTCAATATGTAAATATGGATGGAAAGAACTTTTGATTTGGATTTGGAATAAAATATGGGTCGAAAAATGGTTAACCGGGTTGTAACTATATTTCATTTTAAAAATATGGTTCCAAACTTTAACCAACCCAAATAAATAAATAAATATAGTTAACCAACCCATTTGGTTCCAGTTAATATGAGTTGATCCGGCAGTTAACCAACTATATTGTCAGGTCTAGAACATATTATTGGTGAGATTGTGAAATCTGGCTAGCGCAATTCCTTAACTCAGTTAATATCTCAGTTATTAAACTTTTCAATAGTAAATTTCAGTTGACCAAAACATTATTATCACTACCTGCACATAAATGTGAAACCACCCTGTTTATCATAACCGTCCTGCTGGCGGCACTAAAATACCATCCATCAACTCTTTCACAACATCCAGTCCTCCACTCTATCAAAGGTCATACTGCCTCTCTCTTGAGTCACCATTACCACCACGTAACTTTCAAAGTTGTCATCCACCCTTCTTTTTGCTTGTGACTTGTCAGGTCTAGAACATATTATTGGTGAGATTGTGAAATCTGGCTAGCGCAATTCCTTAACTCAGTTAATATCTCAGTTATTAAACTTTTCAATAGTAAATTTCAGTTGACCAAAACATTATTATCACTACCTGCACATAAATGTGAAACCACCCTGTTTATCATAACCGTCCTGCTGGCGGCACTAAAATACCATCCATCAACTCTTTCACAACATCCAGTCCTCCACTCTATCAAAGGTCATACTGCCTCTCTCTTGAGTCACCATTACCACCACGTAACTTTCAAAGTTGTCATCCACCCTTCTTTTTGCTTGTGACTTGTACATGCTGTGTCCATTTAAGTGCATGCTTGAGCATGTGCAATTGCATACACTTTTACTTAGAAATTTAGCTTGCTTACTAGATTGAGGATCAACTGCTAGTAAATATCATATGATTGCTTTGTGTTATTGATCATTGATGTCATAAGCACCATAGGAGAATTTTGGAAGCCCTTTTTCCTTGTCCATAGGGTTGAGGGTTTGGATGAGGGGGCTGGCCACACGCGCTTTATATTTATGTACGAAAGCATGTATGAAGTTCATACATATTATGTTCATTTTCATGTCTTAACATGAAGGATAAAATGATATGGCTGTTGTTTTTGCTATTTAATATACAAACTCATTGCATGGACTTTGGTTATTCTACAAAGTGATTCATACCATTTGGTTCCTATTTCAGAAAAAATGGCTAGACTTAAACAGGCCAAAGACGAGGCTGAGAAGGAAGTAGCTGCATTTCGTGCTCAGAAGGAAGCTGAGTTTCAGCGGAAGGTTGCAGAGGTAAAATTTTAATCGACTTGTCTGTGGGAGAAATACTATCAGCTTGAATCCACTGGGGTTCTAAATTTCTGGGTGTATCAGTTTGTGAACTGACTGGTTTGCAGCATAAGCTCTGCATTTTCTGGAGTGGTTTTGAAGTGACCAAGCATACATATATAGCATGGATAACGTATTTGGCTTATTTAGCACATTTAAAAATTAAAAAAAAGTAGTTTGGATAGTTGAAGAAGTCAATTTCTTATCACATGCTGTTTTATCCATCTTGTCTTTGTTTGATAAGCTCTATTTACCTATTCTTATGTGTTAATTTTCTTTAGAGAAATTGTTATTACATCTGGATTTTATCCGAAAAATTTTATTTGTAAAAAAATATGTTCTTACATCAGTTAAGTTACCAGAGAAGACAATTTCTGAACAAAACTGCTCGTTAAATAGACCATGTATTGCTAAGATTGGATGGAGAATACTACTTTTGAAAGTTTGCAATAAATTTATCTTTATGCACTGTTTTAGATGATTACCTATAATTATAATCACAGATATGCATATCCAAACCGATTTTTTTTTCCTGTTTTTATGTGCTCAGAAAATATTTCACATTATTAGCATTGCTGATCATTGTTTCATTTAGATCCTTATTTCAAAGTTTCTTAGTAATTTCTGTAATAAATAGGTAATGGTAGAACTTCTAATTATTGTTTGCCACTGTCTTTTTATGTTTCATTAAACAGAGTAGTGGAGATTCAGGTGCTAATGTGAAGCGCCTAGAAAAGGAAACAGAGGCGAAGATCAATAACTTGAAGTCCGAGGCTTCAAGAATTTCAGAGGATGTTGTCCATATGCTTCTGAAGCACGTGACAACTGTAAAGAACTAAGATCCTTGGTAAGCTCTGAAGCATGGAGTTTCTGGATGCTCTCCTTTTCCTGTTTATTTATAGATTTACCGTTTTGCAAAGATAAGAGGCTTGTTTCCAACTTGTATCTTAGTATTCTTATTATTTATTTTGGTTCCAAGTGCAAAATGCTTGTAGGAGAAACCAAGCAAAATGCTTTTAGGAGAAACCTACGCCCTTGTGTTTGTTGAGAAATTTATTACTGCTGGCAGGATTCTTCTCATAATTAGTTTGAGGCAGAACAGCAGCCTAAATACTTAGCTGACTTGTATTCTTTTTCCATTCTTACTTGTTTATTTAAGTTTATACATTGCATTGCTTTTGCCTTTTGTGGGATTTTCTGGTAATTACTTTTGTTTTAGAAGCAAAAAGCCGAAAAGCAGTAAAATATCATTTTTGTTTGCCACGGTATTCGATGTTGTTTAGGTTCTTTTCGTGATGGATCTAATAAGATAAATTGGAAGTGCAGAAAACTGGGAAAAGTTGTATGTTCTCAAGTTGTCCCCTAGCTAGAGCCTCTGCTTCAAGCGTCCCTTGTATTAACCCTAAAAGTGAAATTGTATCCTCTTTTCCGATAGGGTTGGTCTTCATATTTATGTCGAAAGAGTGCTTGAACACCCTAGGGCAAGTAGAAAAAATTTCATCTGACAGTCGGACCTATCTATAAGTAGTGTTATGATCCGAATACTAGAATTTGTGTTTATCATTACCTTTTCCATGATACATATCTGGAAAATGATATATGTCGACAAATCTTATGATGTAGTTAGATTGCGACTAACATGGAACTCTAAGTAATAAGATAGAACAATAGTGTGTGGGTTCTTAATTTCTTCCTATCCTATGTATCCACATATGTTAACATTTATTATCAATATAAATTTGTCATCACATGTACTAACACTTGCATATCCAATGCATTGCTGGTGGAAGAACTCCTTATAGCTTTGTCATACAATATCCTCCCTCTTCGAGATTGCGATTAGATTTGTTTTTGAGAACTTGAAGCATTGTAATGGAATCATTGATGGAAACTTTTGCAGAGTTGAAGATTCCCTCCAAACCTGGCCATCCTCCTCCAAATACAAGGACTAGATCCTCAAACTATTTGATGAAGCCTTCTTCTGCTTGTGGGTAAGAGAACTTGAATAATTATCATCATATAATAGACCATGAGAGCTTGGAATTACATCATACATCCTGGAGTTGAAGCAACTTGTGATGTTAACATGTTGCCAATGATGATGTAATTTTCTTTAAATTTATGTGTTGCTTTAGACGAGTAGGGAGGAAACAATCTATATAATACTTTATCCATTTCAAAATATATGATCATTTTCTTTTTGAAGTCAATTTAATATATTTCAAATTCAAAATTGACAGGAACTTGTTTAATTTTAATCAATACAATGTTGAATATTGTAAACAAATTTAAAAAGTACTACTAGTTAGATTTATTGTTTTATAATTTTTAATGAATTATTTTAATTTTGAATTTGAAATGACTTTGAAAAATCTTATAATTAGGCACGGAGACCGGGGAAATATACATCGTACTTTCTTTATTACTGCTTATGATTTTTTGAAGTATAAGTATTATTCCACCCATTTTAAGACTGAATTTGATAAACCACTAAATCAACACTTTTTGGTATTTTAATTATTTTTTATTAGTCTGTCCCCATTTTCTTCCCAAATGTTTCATTTTTGAGATGAAAACATTGTGAAGCAAGTGGGAGTTGGATTAGTTCCTTTTCCATTCTTTTTTCTACAAAAAAAATAACCCTTTAAAACAATGGATTTTTAAAAGAAAGCATTTTTAAAATCCTAGCTTTTTTCCTTTCTTTTCTACCATTTTTAGAACTCACAACCAGTGTAAAATTAGCAGTGGCCCTGTTCGGGAATGACTTATTTTAAATGATTTATAAGTTCACGTATAAGTAATTTTAAGTTGAGATTTATAAGTAAAAGCGTTCAGTATCAATTTGACTTGTAAGTCAAAAATTAAGTTAAAACAAGTTATAAAGGTATTTGGCTCATAATGACTTATAAGTTTAAATAAATGTAAAGATTATTAAAAAGGACATTAATAAAAAGAGGGGCAAAAAAGACATTATATTTTGTCAAGCTAACTTATTCTAAAATAACTTATAAGTCATTTTAAAATAAGTTAGAAATACTTATTTATTTATTTTGACTTAAAACTCGACTTAAAAGTAGAAAAATAAGTCATTCCTAAACAGGTGAATAGTAATAAATGACTTATAAGTTGGTTTGATTTCCAATAGGCTCTACAAACTTTTCATTGTAAAGAAAATAAAACAACTTGTATTTCACATATAGCAGATATTCACTGTACTTATTCTGTCTATTTTATATGATAAAAAATTTTAACCTAAGATTGTATTCTTTGTCTTGGGCTATATAAGTCTGCTGGACCCATTATTCCCCATCTTTTTCTTTGGATGCCTTCTAATTATTTATAGGGTTATTTACATTTTTTAGTACATTTTAAAAAAAAATTACAACAAAAGTGCATTCAAAAAATATTTACAAAATTAATATATTTTAATATTTTATTTACAAAATTAGTGCATTAAATAGAAACATAATTGGAGATCTAGATCTGTTATCGGGATGAATGGAGAAACCTTAAGAGAGGTCTTTGAAGATGTTTTCACTGCTATACATTTTCAGAGTTATGGCGTCGGAACTCAGTTTCAACTCATTAATGAGTAGTCAAGCCAAATGACGTCCGCACGATGAATTAATGTCGTCCCTCAAATCCTCCACCTCATACTCCTTTTCATCTAATTCTTCTGTTTCTTCTTTATGAATCTTCCCTCCATTTTCTCTCTCCTCTTTTCCGCTATTTCTTCTGCTCATCGTCATTTTGCGAAATAAACAACTTGATTGAATCTATAGCTCGATTATGAACCACTTTCTGTACACAAAAAATAAATAAAGTTTGATTGAATCGTATCAGTTGACAACTTGATTGATCATTTTATTATTGATTTATGGGACTAAATAAGGAGATTTTTTTATATTAACAAAGATACTCAATTCAGTTTTATTGGGTTATCAATTAATTATAAAAAAAAATAAGAATAGTTTCCAAGTGTTACCTAAATTTGTTCTCTTCAACATGTGCAACCATGAACAATTTTATTAGGTTCTACAATGGTCGCCGTCAGTATATTTTTTTTTCATAATGCAGTTGGTAGCCAAACCTTCATACAAAGGTAATCAATTCAGTTTTATTGGCTACCAATTAATTATAAAAAATATAAGAACAAATTTCAAGTGTTACCTGAATTTATTTTCTTCAACATGTGCAACCATGAACAGTTTATTAGTTTCTGCAATAGTCGTCGTCGGTACATTTTTTTCTTAATAAATTTGGTAGCTAAACCTTCATACAAAGGTAACCAATTCAGTTTTATTGAGTTATCAATTAATTATAAAAAAATTAATAACAGTTTTCAAGTGTTACTTGAATTTGTTTTCTTCAACATGTGCAACCATGAACAGTTTTATTAGTTTCTGCAATGGTCGTCGCTGGTACATTTTTTTTCATAATGAATTTGATAGCCAAAACTTCATACAAAGATAAACCAATTTAGTTTTATTGGGTTACCAATTAATTATAAAAAATTTAAGAACAGTTTCCAAATGTTACATGAATTTGTTTCCTTTAACATGTGCAACCATGAACAGTTTTATTAGTTTTTGCAATGGACGTCGTCGGTATATTTTTTTTATAGTACAGTTGGTAGTCAAACGTTCATACAAAGGTAACCAATTCAATTTTATTAAGTTATCAATTAATTATAAAAAATTTAAGAATAATTTTCAAGCCTGAAGTTATTTTTTCTAACATGTACAAATTAAGAGTGGTGGTAGGGTATATAATATTGGAGAAAATCTCAAGTATTCAATGGGAAAGTGGGCCACTTATTCTTTTCCCTCAATTGGATAGGAAGGTAATTAAGGAAAAAATAGTCACTCCAGTCAAATTTGACTCCCTTCTCCACTACCAACCAACTTCCGTACCCCTCGTACGTGCTCGGCGAGTTCGCATAACCCACCTTCGCTTCTACCGGAAGGTGAAAGAAATCGTGCCGTGGTTCACCACCTGAAAAAATCTCCACTCGCGGTATGCACCGTGGTTCCTCTTACTTTTTTCAACGCGGTTATTGTGCACTCTTTTTATAATTATTTTATAAATACATTAATTTTATAATTACTTTATAATTATTGTACAGTAGTATAAATAATCCTTATTTATATTGTCTTTGGTTCATAATTAAGTAAACTGGGCCCATGGTTCCATCTTTTGATAAAAGATTTGATATGGGATTAATAGGAATTTAGATCTTGACAACCTAGTGATAAAAACCTCTGTAAGGTTACATTTCATTCCCGCTTTCATTATTTCAATATCAGGACTTTGAACGTTGGGTCCAAGTTTGGGCCATAAACGGGTCGATATGTTTAATACAAAATTGAGCATGGGTTATGAATAAATTAATTAACATGTTTTACATGGTTAAACACATTTAGTTGTACCAAAAAAATATTAATTAAAATAGTACTGAATAACTAGGATATAAATATGATACTTCATCAGTTTCAAAAATTTTAAAGTTATTTATTTAAGCACACCATCTTCTTTATTTTGTTATCAAACAAATTGTATTACAAATTGTTATTTATTTTTATTTTGTTTAAACAACCTATACTATTATATTTCAATTTTAAGGAGGGGAATTAGACGTTTTGTTATTTAATAATTGAGCAAATGTATATCATCATATTATTCACATAACCCATTCTATGTATTAAAGCAATGGATAAGTTTAACACTGCTAATAAACAAGTTACTTTAGTTCTCAGGATTTTGATAGAACTAATTAAAATAATACTTAACAATGACTTGTTTATCCAGAGGATTCGGATTTCTATATGTTTTATCCGCACAATTTTTCATGGAAATTGATATTTTCGTATCATTTTTTAATATTTTCACATATAGGACCCACATATTATTTGATGTGTCAAATTTTTATTAATTAATATATGGGTCTAAATATCAAAATCTGATATGAAAATATTAATTCCCTTTTTCATCCTAACTATGAGTGAAGCATTGGATCCCTCTCTTATTTAACACCAAAAAGTAGCTTTCACAGTATAATTTGAGGAAGGGATTTTATTTTATTACTGCAAGGGTAGTTGTTGGTCCCCTGTTTTTAAGTCTATACATAATACAGGGGGGACATGCGACATGGGGGAAGGCAAGTACAAATAGGGCTGGTATATAGAACCAGGACCATCGGAATGGAGCTTAATTTGGTAGGGGTCTGGTGACAACCTGAGCAGATGTCTTGAGAACTCATTGACAACCAGTTTGATAGAGAAAGATGAAATTATGAGTCCCTGTATTCAATAAAAACATATAGATTTTTATTATGAGTACACAAAATAACGTCAGTTTGTTAAAATATTTTTTTTTATTGAGAGTGAAAGTCCAATAATAATCTAGAAGGGGATTGAATAGATTATTACAGATTAAAAATTATCTTAGGCCTTTTTGAATTTTTAGATGATTAATTTGCAGTGTTTAGAAATTAATATGCAAGATAACAAAAATTCAATCATACAATGCACATAGATTTATCTGGTTCACAACATACATTCCGAGTATGTTGCTACATCCAGTCTCAAGTTTCTCTCCAGAATTTGAGATCCTATTACTATCAGTAATAAATACTCTTTCAAAAGGCGGAGAAGCCTTTACAAAATTTTATAGATGTCGACGTTGGGATTTTTATTTGTCCCTTTCTGTTATTGTCTTTTGGTGTTCTCATTTTAGATGAGTTTTGTTTGAAAAAATAAGTTTGAAAAGTTCCGACATGTAAATGTCGACGATTTGACTTTTAGAGTCATTAATTGGTAGATTTTAAATGGTTGTACCAACTCAAACGAGAAAAGGTTTGCACAAAAATCCAATGTTTTGACACTGTTTAACTGGTTTTGGAAACCGATATTCGTTAGGGTTCGAAAGCTTGATTAAGCAGAGGGAATGTGCTAGGCACCCCCCGACATCCGTGATAACACGGTTACCGCCACTTTTCATTAACTTTTATCTGCGTATGTGTGTGTAGGGCCTATGTGCAATTGTCTGGAAGTAGTGCTATGCCTTGTTTGCACCTATATACAAAGGGTTCGACTTTTGTATAAAAGTTCAATTTTAACAAGATATAGCAGTGAAGTTTTGGAAAACAGATTTTCAAACCCTTATACTCAATAGTAATTGAGGCATTTGATACTTCCATTTTATTATGTTCGGCTTGATTGCTTTTATTTTCGAGATGCGAAGCATTTTCGAGAAAATAAGATACATAGCAGTGTCGAACTCCTTGTGGGCATGAGAGCCATCTAAGGATATCCAGACATCGTAGATAATTTCCAAGTTGGCTGCAGATAAGAAATGTCCATCTCGGGAACCGAATCTAGATTCAGAAACTGAATCTGTGATCACATGATTACTAGGCTCATATGAAAGAGTAATATATACAAAAACTAGAAAAAGAACTAGATTTGAATAAATCTAAATCATTCTAGCTTTAACAGTTCCAGTTTAGTCACTTTTGAACCGGTCAAAGTTAGAAGTAGCCAGATTTAAGCAAATCTAGCCCGTAGGCTGTAAGATTAAATATCTGCATTATAAAAGCAGTTAAAGCATATATTTATATAAAAGTGGTATATATATATATATATATATATATATATATATATATTATCGAACTTGGATTCAATTAAGCCTGGATAGAATATTCGGTACGTTTATTGCTTTTATATATATATATTTACATTCATGTCAAGTATGGAGTTTACTTCGTGGTCATTTACCGCTTTTATATATATATATATATATATATATATATATATATATATATATATACGGTCCGGATCAAGTGCATAACTCTTATCTTACTCACCCGTGCTTACCCCCCTTTAGGCAACGGTTTCGGTCATGTAACCGTCGTCTATACTTTTAGCGACGGACAACATATAGCGTCGCTAAAAGTATAGATGAAGGTTGCATGACCTAAACCGTCGCCTAAAGGGGGGTAAGCACGGGTGAGTAAAATAAGGGGTATGCACTTGATCCTTGCTATATATATATATATATATATATATATATATATATATATATATATAATATAGAGTCCGAATCTTAAGCTCATCCCTTCTCCAACTCACCCGAGCTCACCCCCATTAGCGACGGACCCGGCGACGGTTCGGTCATACAACCGTCGTCTATACTTTTAGCGTCGGACAACATATAGCGTCGCTAAAAGTATAGACGACGGTTGTATGACCGAACCGTTTCTGGGTCCGTCACAAAAGGGGGGTGAGCTCGGGTGAGTTGAATAAGAGGTGAGCTTAAGATTCGGACCGTATATTCAACTCATCCGAGTTCACCCCCCTTTAGCGACGGACCCGGCGACGGTTTGGTCATACAACCGTCGTCTATACTTTTAGCGACGCTATATGTTGTCCACCGCTAAAAGTATAGACGACGGTTGTATGACCGAACCATCGTCGGGTCCGTCGCTAAAGGGGAGTGAGCTCGGGTGCGTTAGATAAGGGGTGAGCTTAAGATCCGGACTATATATATATATATATATATATATATATATAGTAGAAAGCTTAAAAATCAAAAAAATCTTATAGTGGGCTGCCAAGAACCCTTCAGATAGCTTTTGACACTTGAAAACTCGGTTTTCACCGCTTAAACTTCAGTATGTTACAAAACACGAGCTTATAAGTGTTTAAAAAAAAGAATCACTCAGTTTGGAGCACTCTAGAAGAGGTTACAAGCTGAAATGGATAGAGTTTTCTCTTTTTTCTTACATTTTATGGCTGATGGGGGGGTCTATTTATAGACCAAAAGTGCCGCGGGTCAACTCGCGGAAGCAACGGGTCTACCTGCAGTTGCCCGAGCTACGCTGGGCATGGCGGGTCCCATCGTCTCGAAGTACGTGCACTCGGACGATGCGCTATCCGCTCGAACCTTCATAACTTTTAATTCGGGAGTCTGATGGAAGCGTGCCATACCATTCCAGAAAGCTCTTTCCGAGAGCTACGAAATGACATAGGGCTTTCCCTTTTTCTAATCCAGGAAGATGGGTCCATGACCGAAATGACATCTCCGGGTCTCCGCAGGCAGTCCGTTGGGCTGCTTTGCGTAGTTTTCGCTCGAAAGTTAGGCTATGGTTTTTATGGGACATTTTTTGACGCAATTTGCATTGAAATGAGTTAATTTGATTTGATTTGAGTTGAGGTTGAGTTGGCAAAATGACCATTTTGCCCCTCCCAGGGTTATCTCCGATTTTGGCGCAGTTGTAACTGTCTTTTCTCAAGGTTTTCTCCGAGATTGGTCTGCTGTTGACTCTGACTATTCTCAGAGTTATCTTTGAGGTTGGATTAACCTCCCGGGTTTATCTCCGGGGTTAGGACTTGATCTCCCGGGGTTATCTCCGGGGTAGGAACTGCATCTCCCGGTGTTATTTTCGGGGTTGGAACTGTATCTCTTGGGGTTACCTCCAAGATTAGAAACTGGATCTCCCGGAGTTATCTTTAGGATTGGGATTGACTCTCCCGGGGTTATATTCGGGGTTAGATTTGATGTTGTGGTCTTCGAGGGTTATCTCTAGAGTGTGAAAAAGACGTTTTTGCTCTCTTGCATAGTTAGTAACAGAAAAACAAAATTTCGAGTGTCTACAATAGACAAACTTCCAACTATTCACAACTACCTATCTTGGACAACAAGCTCCCAGCTCTCTCCTCCCTCCTCCCTCCTCCCTCCTCCCTCCTCAAACTTAGTTGTAATTCTTTTTGAGTTCAATTCTATTCTATGATCTGATCTTGAAACAACATCTTCTTCACCTCACAAGTACACTAGAGACCCAACTCCCAGCTGACCTCTCTAAGACTTTGGTCTTGGTCAAAAAATTACTCGTCTTTCTTATAAATACATAAAATAAACTAACTATACCTTTTCCCTTTTTACAAAAGATTTTACAATAATGTGCTTCTTAAATAAGCAGATAAACTTTAGTGCAAATATATAAAAGTTTAAGTAACCTTTATATTTGATGCTTCTCAAATAAGCAAATAGCAATTATAGATCAAATAATTATATAAAAGTTCAATAACTTTTAGATGTATGAAAAGTGCTTTTGTGTAAGCATATATAAAATTTAAGCTCTGATATAAAAGTTTAAAACTTTTATATTTGTGAAGGAGTGCTTAGGGGTGTAAACGAGTCGAATCTCAGCGAACACCTTCATGCTCAGATTCGGCTCGACTCGAAAAAATTTAGTTCGAATTTGACTCGGATTCGATAAGTGATTTATATTTTTGCCCCAGATTCGACTCGGATCATTACTCGGACTTACTCGGCTTGTAAGTACTCGACTCGTTTATAAAGCGAGTTACTCGTGAACCTTCAAATCGAGTTTCGAATATGAACCATTTCACTTAAAACTGAACCACTACATACTAAATTGGTCACTTAACTAAAATTTATATATAAAACTTTTTCACTTTTATTTATGTATTGAAATTATAAAGAATGTAATATAAATTGACATTCAATTCATTGATTTATTCAAGTACAAGTTTACACAATTTCATACTACGCTTTATAAATTATAAAGATTGATACAAATATCACATATTTAGCTTACTAGCATGGATCAGACCAATATTCGAATATGATCCATCAAGTAGGTATCGAGTATGGTTCGAGAAAAAATGAAATACTCGAACCCTAATATGAGCGAACACTGGTATGCTCGAATTTGAATCGTGTATCATTAAACAGAAAACGAGTATGGATTATATTCGACTCGGATTAACTACGAATTCGAGCTTTGGATCATATTTTTTAGCCGATCTTGATTCGATTACTAAACTACTTGGCTCAACTTACACCATTGGGAATGCTTCTTGATTAAGCAGGTACGAGTGTATTTCAAATAATGCTTCTGAATAAGCAGATATATAATTTAATGGAAGTTTATAAAGATTTATTTGTACTTTAAAATTTAGAGTGTGTTTTTATGGATTTAAAGTATAAATTTAATTTTAGATACTGTGAATGAATTTATGCTCAAATAATTTGTGATGACAGATATTAAGTGTACAAAATAAATTAATTAAGCAGAACTTGATATAACAAATATATTTGTTTAACTCAAAGAATATATAGAAATATTTTATTTATTATGTGAATAATAAATAAATAAGGCCACTTAGGATTTTCTAAGTACTGACCAAATTTATAATTTTCACACTTTTATATTTATATAAATATTTTCGATAAACTACTTGAAATTCAAAGATAATCCGGATAGTTCTCTATGAGAAGTATCTCGGGGTCGATCAAGTATTAATCTATGATATTTATATAAATAATGAATATATATGAAGTACTTATATAAATATTTTCGATAGATAGATTGTTAGTTCCTAGAGGCACAATAATTATCTAGAAGGGGGGGGGGTTGAATAGATATTTTTAAAATTCTTTTTGAAATATTTGTTAGTTTTGATAATGATTTAATCACAGCGGAATTTGAGATTTGTTTGTTTTCCCTTTAAGATAAAATGGATTAATAGTGGATAAGCAGTTATGGTAGATATAGCAGTTATGGCAAGAATATAAGAGACACAGTATTTTTAAGTGGTTCAGAGCACTTAAAGGTCCTAGTCCACTCTTCTACTCCTTGAGTAGGAAATCAACTAATGATATCTTTACAATCTTCGAATCTCACAGATTCCTTTAAGACTAGCAGTCTTGGAACTTCCTAGTTCACTTTAGAACTCTTCAAGTCCAGCAAACTTTGGTACGTCTCAATTCACTTAGAACTCTTCAAGTCCTTCTGACATGGAACTTCTTATATCACTTGATAATATTTGAGTTCTTGAATGGTGCTACTCAGTTGCTGTTAAGCTCGTGTTCGAAAGAACTGAGTAGCTGAGCAATCTTTTCTTTTTTAGATCGTAGAGTTGAGCGTTAAGTGTTCTTCAGCGTTTTTGTTCTATGCTTGCTTAATCTTTGCATCTGCTTCTGTTTTGCATATATGATGTCTTTGAAAATGTATCCGTTTGAAGACATCCGTTGAAGCATTAAATGCATTTGACATTTCTGAGCTCTGATGGAGACTTTTTGCATAACTTCTGATTTGTAGTCTGGCCCACTGACACAGCAGACTGCTATCTCACCTAACACCTGAAAAGGTGTTTTCTGCTGACCCATAGTACTTTCCTTAGCTTCTTCAATACGTCTCTTTGTTATATACTAAGGATGTGTGTTGTGCCATTGGGATTCCCGATAGTCTCAACATCTATAATGCATTCCTCATTTGTTGACTTTTATCCTTAAACAAATGGACAAGGCTCGATGCTTCTGATGCAGACAGATGATACACTACGATCATAATCGTGGTGTCTTGCCACCTTGGTGCTTGATTCGACACTAGTAAATGAGAACACTACAATTTCTCTTAAGTGCTAGTACACTACGATCTTCACTTGCTTGACTTGCAGACTCTACGCTTCCGAGAGCACATTACGATTTCTGAGTTGGCTTGGTAGGCGTTTGGGCCACTCTACGATTTCGGGAGAGGCCCTCCAAAGCAGACACACTACGATTCTTGATGCTCTACGATTATGTCATAGCTTCTGCAATCTCTTGATCAGCTCGATAGACTATGATTCAGTTGAAGCCTGTCTATTACATTTCAAGACATAGATCAACCTAGCAGCTTTAATCTTTTCTTCTATACATTCATTTACAGAATGATAAACATTAAAGCTCAGATCAACCTAACAAGTTTGATCTACCACTAAGTCCTTGTACATATATTCCTTGAAGGACTTTACATATAATCATGAATATTTACTTTCAACATCAAATTTAAATATGCAATCTCCCAACAATCTCCCCCTATTTGATGTTGACATAACCAATGAGATTTGTGTCATGATTATCAATTTCTAGATGCAGTTGCTAGAAAGTAAATATGACTTAGTGTTTCAGTGAGCAACTGAAATCTCTAGAGAATAAGCATGAATTTATTGATGTTTGTAAAGACAAATATTACAAATAAGCTTAGTTACCTATTACAATAAGAAATGAGTTCCAACTTATCTTTATTTTTCTGCCTTTTATTCCTTGGAGGATTGACATATTCTGCAGCTCTCCTTCTCCTGCTGGCTTCGTCTCTCAATGCTATATCTTCCAGCTCACTTTGACTTAGCCGTTCCAAATGATCGTGTCTGTTCATGAATGTAGGATCTCCAATTGGCATGTTTACGCCTGTTTTGGTTACCCCTTGTGAGCTGGGAGCTGGCTCTTGACTCCTTAGCGGTTGTGCTATGATAATTTGCTGTTCAGGTCATGGACTCTGATGGCGAGGCTGTCTTGCGGGAGGGCTCCTTGAAGATTGAGCAATGAGTTTGCCTCGGCCTTTGCCTTTCTCTCCTTCCCTTTTATTCTTCCCCTTTATGTCATCATCAAGGGTTCGAATGTCTTCAGATAGTAGAGTCATGCCTTGTACAGCTCGTGGAGCTGATTCTTGGAGTGAGCAATGTCTTCACGGTTTTCTTGGATCAGAGAATCAGTTTGAGATTCTCTCTTTTGTAGAATGGCCAAGACAGTTTTTGTTTGTTGCATTTGGCCCATGGAAAATGCTTGGAATTCTTTCATTGAAGTTCGTAGACTCGTGAGACTTTCCATCATACGATTATTTTGGGATTTCTGAGTATTCTGCAAACGAGAACGACTTCCCTGTGTTTCTTGGCAGCTTGAAAGTGAATTTGATCCCTTTCATTGATACTCTAAATCATTTCCTTTATGATCTCCCTAAGCTTCTTTGTAAGCTCAGTACTTAGGTTACTGGGGAGGGTGTTGGCAGCATCGATCAAATGAGTCAGCCTCAGATGAACAAGGTCTGAGTGAACTTCAAGATCTTCTTGTATGTCCTTGGTCACCTTCTGAGATGCTTTAGACAACTCCGTTTTGGTAAGAAGATCTAATATGAGCTCAAGGAGTTGCTGATTATTTGGAGGAGAGGCTCTTGTATATTGATCTTGCATAAGAGAGCAAGATCAAGATCGAAATAGTTATTGGTTGATGAGGAAGGAATATCTGATGGAGGAGCATGTGTGTGAGGTTGAGTCTCAAGAGGAGGCGACTCTACGATTTGAGCAGGTGACTCTACGATTGGATTTGCTACGATTGGATTTGGATCAATAATCGTAGAGTGAGAGATCGTAGGAGATTGGATCAATACAAAATTAGGCACATTTGGTTCATCAGTTACAGAATGTTGGGATTCTGTAACTGAAAATTTATTTAGTGGATGTAGTATCACTTCCAACTATCTTGGCAATTCATAGAATTGGTTGAAGGTTGATTGTGGACAGTGACTAACCCTGAAAGTGATGGGAATAGATTGTACCTCATGCCCATTATCTGAAGAAGGACCATTAGTAATCAGCTTTTGGGCAAAGATGAGGTTGCCTGGGAATCCATGAGCTAGCACAGAGATTGCTGGATAAGTTTTGAAGGTCCAGAACATGTGATCCCATGAGTTGAGGATTTGGGCTATGTGAAAGGGCATCATAGGTAGATAAAAGAATAATTGATTGTAGTTGGCTATCCTATATCCATCCCAGCCCACTGCAACAATCTCAACTTCGTCATCCTCTTCTTCTTCTCTGTCTTCATTTGAAGTTTCCACTACATCAATCATCTCTATTTCTCTTCTTTGCTCTTCTGCTCTCTCATCGTCCATAGCTTAAACTCTTTCCATTTCTATAGTTTCTGAAGCTAGTATCTCTTGAGGGACTGAGAGAGGTTCATGATGATCTCTTGGCAATTCCTCCTCAGCTGTAGCCTTCTCTGACATAGGAACTTTGTTAGGCTCCCCCTCAATTTGATCATTCGTTTGAACTTCAAGCAGTTCCCCCTCAGTTGGAGCATTCTCTAATGTAGAAACTTCAGGAAGCTCCCCCTCAACCCGAGCTGTAATCTCCTTAATAGCTTCGGGTAGCTCTTTCTCAACAGTTGTTCTTCTGTCTTCCTCCTTTAATACTCCTTCAATGACAAGAATGTATTTCTTGACAAGTTTTCTCTTCGTCTTCCTAGGCTGAGCCATAAACTCAGTACTTTCTTCAACTTCAGCTCTGAAAGTTTGATCAGGCTGAGAAGCTGTTGCAGCATCCTCTTCTGGAATGGTGTCAAGTTTGGACTCTACGATCGAAGAGAACGAAGACTTCTTTGACTTATGGTTGCGCTTTCCTTTCTTAAGCAGCAGAGAGATGGTAGCTCTGCCTTCTTCTTCATCAGTTTCCTTTACAACTGACATATTACCTGGTAGCTCAGACTCCTTCGCTTCACCAGTTCTTCCACTGGATTCAGACATCATTATAACATTTTCTACTGGATTTCTTTTCCAATTTTGAAACAGTTGTTGGGTCATCCTTCTGTTGGGATTGATAGATTCTTCTTCATTATCCCCAATTTTGTCACCCAGTGCTGATTATAGGATGATGCTTATATACCACCCGTAGAGCATCTTTCCAGAGCTCTTTGATTTCTTTGAACTGGGTATCCACTTCCCAATCCAATCGATGAGTAGGGCCCCATAGTTGAGTTGAATCCCAAAGCAGATTGCTGTCATGAGCTTTAGTTGTACTTCATTGATGAAGTCATGGCCAAAGCTCTTGCAGCATATGCATTTCCTAACAATGTCAGCCAGAAATTCATATTTTTTGGGAAACTCTTTCTTCTTGTACCCCTTGACAGTCTGAAACTTTTTGTGATGTATCTTCCTCATAACTTCATGAAAGTCGATGACCTCCATCGACAGAAGTCCATTTGATTGGAACCCTAGGGCTAGGATTATATCTTCAGCTTTGAGTTTAATTTGCTCGCCCTTAACCCTCGTAGTGATAACATTATTCTCAAATGCTCCATTTCTGTAGAACTCTTTCACCAGCTTCGGGTAGATCCATGTGCTGGTGCCTAGACCTTCTTCAAGACCAGCTTTCTTCAACAGAGACAGAATCTTGTGGAATTGAGGGTCAGTTGTCTTGAACTCGTCGAAGCAGAGTCTGTAACCAGTGATAACATTTGAAGCCGCCATTGATTTCTTTACACTAAGGTTGGTTGAGCATTTCTGAAGGCTAGGGTTTCTGCTAGTAGAGAGAGAGAGAGAGAGAGGAATAAGCTTTTTGAACTTCTGATTTCAAAAAGACCTTTTCAAACTATACTTGTAACTTTCCTCCTCTCGATCTTCTTAGTGGGGCATGTGTCAAGTTCTGCTTGGCTCCACGATTTTAACTGATGTGGAAAATACTGATCTGCCCTTAGCTCCTCCTGAGCTAATGCATCCTTTGGGAGGAGTACGATCGTTGAGGTTACACTACGATCATTGAGGTTACTATGATCGTTGAGTTTGCTGCTGAATCTGCTCTACGAACGTTGTCTTCCCTGATCTTTGTGATGAACTTTAATTTAGCATTCCTTCTCGGGTTAAGGTAGCTCAAGAAGGGTCAACCTCTTAGAATGAACTAAGGATCAGGTTTGTCCCTGAGGCGCTTGACAGAGGGATTGCTTGGATTTGTTGGGAATGTTGTCATCACAGGATGCTTCTTTGTCATGTCGAGGCAGCTCTACGATCGTGGTCCTTCTTTAGTCATCTCTACAATTTTGAACATAGCCTTTATATCTGCATAGTTAGCGTAAACTAGAGCAAAGAGTTTATGGTTATAGATTTAGCATGCCTAATTCACTTATCAATTTATTAAATCTGGATTCATCTAGAGGCTTTGTAAAGACATCAACAAGTTGATTTTCAGTAAGGATGTATTGTAAAGATATGGTTCCATTTTGAACATGATCCCTAATAAAATGATATCTTATTTCTATATGCTTAGTCCTAGAATGCATGATAGGATTGTGTGTTATTGCTATGGCACTTGTGTTATCACAATGAACATGTATAGATTTAAAATCAAACCCATAATCTGCTAGCTGATTTTTCATCCATAAGATTTGAGCACAACAGCTGCCAGCAACAATGTATTCAGCTTCTGTTGTTGAGGTAGATACTGAGTTTTGCTTCTTGCTAAACCAGGACACAAGTCTGTTTCCTAGCAACTGACAGGTGCCACTGGTATTTTTCTATCGATTTTACAGCCTGAAAAATCAGAATTTGTATATCCTGTTAGATCAAAGGAGGACTCCTTGGGATATCAAAGTCCTAAGTGAGGTGTGCCTTTGAGATACCTGAAAATCTTTTTTACAGCAGTTAAGTGTGATTCCTTAGGATTAGCTTGGAATCTAGCACAAATGCATGTTGCAAACATTATGTCTGGTCTATTGGTAGTTAGACATAGAAGAGAGCCTATCATACCTCTGTATTCAGTTATATCAATACTTTTACCTTTCTCATCTTTGTCAAGCTTGGTGGCTAGAGTAATTGGTGTTTTCATGGAAGAGGCTGATTCCATGCCATACTTTTTAAGTAAGTCTTTAATGTACTTGGCTTGGTTTATGAAGATTCCTTCATCAGTCTGCTTTACTTGCAGTCTAAGGAAAAAGTTCAGCTCACCCATCATGCTAATTTCAAACTTACTCTGCATAAGCTTGACAAATCTCTTACACATCTTTTCATCAGTAGAGCCAAAGATAATGTCATCAACATATATTTGAACTAATAAGACTTTGTCTTTGTGCTTTCTAAGAAATAATGTGGTATCTATTTTACCTCTAGTGAAACCATTTTCAATAAGAAAGTTAGTTAGTGTTTCATACCATGCTCTAGGTGCTTGTTTAAGACCATATAAGGCATTGTCTAATCTATATACATAATTAGAGAGAGTTGGATTGATGAAACCTGGAGGTTGTTCCATATATACTTCTTGGAGTTCACCATTTAGGAATGCACTTTTGACATCCATCTGAAAAACTTTGAACTTCATGTGGGCAGCAAAGGTAAGGAATATTATGATGGCTTCTAATCTGGCAACAGGTGCGAAGGTCTCGTCATAGTCAATGCATTCTTCTTGGGAGTAACCTTTTACCTTATTCCTTGTTATTATTCCATCTTGTTTCTGAAGACCCACTTGGTGCCAATGACTGGATGGGTTCTTGGTCTTGGAACCAATCTCCATACTTTGCTTCTTTCAAACTGATTTAGTTCTTCTTGCATGACTTCTATCCAACTTGAGTCTTCAATAGCACCTTCTATCTTCTTGGGTTCCATTTGTGACAGAAAGCTTAGATAGAAACACTCATTCTGGGTGGCAGATCCTGTCTTGAATCTTGCATTTGGATATCCAATGATTAGGTCTTGAGTGTGATCTTTTGCCCATCTGTTTCCTGTTGGAACATCTGACCTGATGCCTTCTTGTCTGAGATCTCCAAGATCAATTTCTGTTTCTTGATGTGGAGGTTCGTTGTCTGGCGTAGTTCTCTCTACGATTTCCTTTCCTGGCTCGACGATTTCATTTTTTAGGACTACGATCGTGGTGTTGAGCTCGACGACCTCGTTCGTAGTGTCTGAATTATCATTCGTAGTGTCTTGAGACACTGTTTTGTCCAAGTCTATTTCATCAAAGATGATGTGAATCGAGACTTCAACACTTAGCGTCTTTTTGTTGAACCCTCTATAAGCCTTACTGTCTGTGGCATATCTGAGAAAGACTCCTTCGTCTGACTTGGGTTGGAACTTTGTCAGATACTGTTTTTCATTGTTGAGAATATAGCATGCACAACCAAATACATGAAAGTAGCTGACACTTGGCTTTCTTACTCTCCACACTTCGTAGGGAGTCTTTTTTAACGTACAGTGCACAAGAGATCTGTTCTGAGTGTAGCATGCAGTGTTGACAGCTTCTGCCCAGAAGTATCCAGGAAGACGAGCTGCTGCTAGTAGAGTTCTTCCAGCCTCTATCAACGTTCTGTTCTTTCTCTCAGCTACTCCGTTTTGTTGAGGAGTTCGTGGAGCTGAGAAGTTATGACTGATGCCATTGTCTGTGCAGAACTGGTCCATCTCAGAGAAGTCGAATTCGCTTCCATGATCACTCCTTACAGCCTTGATTTTCTCCCCTTTCTCGTTCATCACCAGTCTGAACATCTTGATGGGAGCTTATTTCATATTTTGAGTTTAGAAAGAGCACCCATATGAATCTGGTGTAGTCATCCACTACGACCAATGAGTATCTCTTCCCTCCAAGGCTTGTTGTTGAAATTAGCCCAAATATATCCATGTGAAGCAACTGCAGAGGCTTGTCAATTGAGTTGACAGTTTTGCTCTTGAATGAGCTTCTAATCTGTTTTCCAAGCTAACAGGCATTGCATGGCCTTTCTTTGACAAAGTTGAGCTTGGGTAAGCCTGCTACTAGATCCTTGGAGGCCAGTTTTGACATGCTTTTGAAGTTGAGATGAGACAGCCTTCTATGCCATAACCAGCTCATTTCTTCAGAAGCTTTAGCCAGAAAGCATATTGTCTCGTCAGACCTCAGTTGACCAAGATTAACAGTGTAGACATTTCCTTCTCTTGTTCCAGTCAGCTTTATAGAGGATGTCTTCATATCTCTGGCTTGACATTGATTATTGAGGAAGGTGACTTGATGACCCTTGTCGCAGAGTTGGTTTATGCTCAGAAGATTATGCTTTAATCCTTCCACATAAGCTACTTTACTGAAGGACACTACACCATTCCCAACTGAGCCATATCCTCTTGTCTTGCCAGAGCCATTATCTCCGAAGATGACTGACGGACCCTCCTTTTCTATGAAGTTAGACAGGAGGGCTTTGTTCCCGGTCATGTGCCTTGAGCATCCACTGTCCAGATACCAGGTTGAGATCGTGGAGATCTGTTCTTGTGGTAAGATTAAACTCTCATTTTGTTACCCATACTTGCATGGGTCCTACTTTGTTAGTACCCTTGGGAACCCAAATTTGCTTGATTTTGGGTCTCATATGCATATAATTATGGTAGCATATGGCAGCCTTATGACCAATCTTACTATATACAAAACATCTAATATGAAGCATGCTTGTGTGTATATATGGATTCTTCCTCCATTTGAACTTATGTGGGTTATTGGCAGACCTTCCTTTATATTGGCTCTTCTTTTTCCATGTATCCTTGTGATTCATGATTTGTGAAGAGTGAAGCTTAACTATACTGTTCCTACTCAGTTGGTTCTTGAAGTTAATTTTACTCGACTCTACGACCCTTCGAGGTTGGAGAGTAGTGACTAATTTACTCTTCTCTTTTCTGAATCCTAGGCCATCATGGGATCCGTTATGCCTTGGGACATGGATTGGATCAGAAGAGCAGGGATGGACTGGTTCTTCCTTTTGTGAGGATTTCACAAATGTAATACTTCTATTAAAATTTGAAACATTACTAGAGCTATTTTTCTTTATCTTTTTCACATGTGGTTCTGAGGTGGATTCCCCAAAACCTAAACCTGTTTTTTCAGATACACTTCTCTGACTGGAGATCAGGGAGTCCATGGAAGAAGAGGATTTATTACATATAGAGATTGTCTTTTCTAGTTCCTTAATCTTAGAGGTTTGATTTGACTCTCTTTGTACATTAAGTTCATTGGTCTATTTTAAGAGCTTATTCTCAGCTTCAAATTTGGAGAGAGAATTAGTACTTAGAAGAGCTGTTTTCAGTTCTTCCTGAACTTTCTCTTTCTCTTTTTGAAGAAGAGAATAATCTTTAGACAGAACTCTGAACCATTTCATGTATTGATGCAGATCAGATGTTATGCCATGTAGTGCAGTTCTTAAATCATTAATATCTACATCAGGAGAGTTAAAGTCAAATACCTCGTCTATACTTACTTCATGAATGTCAGAACTCTTCTTATCCTTTGCATGCTTAGCCATTAGACATAGATTTGCTATTTGAGGATCTTCATCATCTCCAGATTCGGGAGTTGAGTCGTTGTCTGAGTCACTCCACGATCCTTTGGCCACAAGACCTTTGTCTTTCTTCTGGGGCCTCTTGTTGCCTTTGAATTCTTTCTTTGAATTTGATTTCCTCTTTAGTTCTTCTCTAAGAGGTTTGTTGCAATTTGTAATGAAATGGACAGGCTTCTTGCAGTTGTAGCATAAGTCATTTATCTGCTCCTGGCTGTTGTAGTTGTTAACTTTCTTAGGTTTGTTACTTCTGCCTTTACGCATGAATCTTTTGAGTCTTCTTACCAATTGCAAAGTCCTCATCATCATCTTCATCATAATCAGAATCATTTTCAGTGTTAGCGTTGGAGATGTTATCTGCTGCTTTGAGAGCAACTCCTTTGTCCTTCTTTCTTCCTTCAAATAGAGTTTCTGCTCGTTGAGTCAGCTCCAGTTCATACGTGAGAAGGTTGCCATATAACTGTTGAACAGTCATTTCATGGAGATTCTTTGATTCTCTGATGGCAGTGGTTTTTGCATCCCACTTGCTAGGTAATGCTCTCATGAACTTTATGATTAAATCTTTATTTGGATAGATCTTTCCAAAGGCTCGAAGAGAGTTGAGCAGAATATTGAATCTTTCATAGGTGGAAGTGACATTTTTTCCTGGAACGTGGGCAAACATTTCATATTGCTGAGTTAGAAGAGATCACTTATTTTCTCTGACTTCTTCTGTTCCTTCATGCATGATTAGCAATGCTTCCCATACTTCCTTTGCTGTTTTGCTGTTGACCACATTTTCAAACAGGTCATCTTCTAAAGATTGGAACAAAACGTTCTCAGCCTTTTTGTCGATTTGGACAACTTTCTTTTCGTTGTCAGTCCATTCTGCTTTGACCTTGATCTGAATTCTGTTTGGATCGTCTGAAGTTGGTGCAAGCTTTATAGGAACATAGGGCCCATTTTGAACAGTTTCAAATAGATCTTCATCTATTGAATCCATATAGGCTTGCATACGAACTTTTCAGTTGGCGAATTTATCTTTGTTGCACATAGGTGGCTTGCTGCCTCCTCCAGTCTTTGATTCGCTTATCAGATGTGCCATTGGATCTACTTAAGCTTTATAGGCTATTTGAATGAACCTGCTCTGATACCAATTTTTAGTTCCCAAAGGCACAATAGTTATCTAGAAGGTAGGGTTGAATAGATATTTTTAAAATCCTTTTTGAAATACTTGTTAGTTTTGATAATGCTTTAATCACAGTGGAATTTGAGATTTATTTGTTTTCCCTTTAAGATAAAACGGATTAATAGTAGATAAGCAGTTATGACAGATATAGCAGTTATGGCAAGAATATAAGAGACCCAGTATTTTTAAGTGGTTCAGAGTACTTAAGCTCCTAGTCCACTCTTCTATTCCTTGAGTAGAAAATCCACTAAGGATATCTTTACAATCTTTGAATCTCACATATTCCTTCAAGACCAGCAGTCTTGGAACTTCCTATTTCACTTTAGAACTCTTCAAGTTCAGCAAACTTGGTACTTCTCAGTTCACTTAGAACTCTTCAAGTTCTTAAGACTTGGAACTTCCTACTTCACTTAATAATAGTTTAGTTCTTGAATGGTGCTATTTAGTTGCTGTTAAGCTCATGTTCGAAAGAACTAAGTAGCTGAGCAAGCTTTTCTTTTTCAGATCGTAAAGTTAAGCGTCGAGTGTTCTTCAACGTTTTTGTTCTATACTTGCTTAATCTTTGCATTTGCTTCTATTTTGCATATATGATGTCCTTGAAAATGTATCCGTTTGAAGACATCCGTTAAAGTATTAAATGCATTTGACATTTCTGAGCTCTGATGGAGACTTTCTGCACAACTTTTGATTTGCAGTCTAGCCCACTGACACAACAGATAACTATCTTACCTAACACCTGAAAAGGTGTTTTCTGCTGACCCATAGTACTTTCCTTAGCTTCTTCAATACGACTCTTTGTTATATACTAAGGATGTGTGTTGTGCCATTGGGATTCCCGATAGTCTCAACGTCTATAATGCATTCCTCATTTGTTGACTTTTATCCTTAAACAAATGGACAAGGCTCGATGCTTCTGATGCAGACATATAACACACTACGATCATGATCGTGGTGTCTTGTCACCTTGGTGCTTGATTCGACACTAGTAAATGAGAACACTACAATTTCTCTTAAGTGTTGGTACACTACGATCTTCACTTGCTTGACTTGCAGACTCTACGCTTCCGAGAGCACACTACGATTTCTGAGTTGGCTCGGTAGGCGTTTGGACCACTCTACGATTTCGGGAGAGGCCCTCCAAAGCAGACACACTACGATTCTTGATGCTCTACGATTCTGCCTTGGCTTCTGCAATCTCTTGATCAGCTCGATTGACTACGATTCAGTTGAAGCCTGTCTATTACATTTCAAGACATAGATTAACCTAACAGCTTTGATCTTTTCTTCTATACATTCATTTACAGAATGATAAACATTAAAGCTCTGATCAACCTAACAAGTTTGATCTACCACTAAGTCCTTGTACATATATTCCTTAAAGGACTTTACATATAATCATGAATATTTACTTTCAACATCAAATTTAAATATTCAATCTCCCAACATAGATCACTAAGAAATTCAAAGACGATTCAGATAGTTCTCTATTAGAAGTATCTCGGGGCCATTTTGACGATTAAAGTGTTAATTTATTTTACGATATTTATATAAATAATAAATATATTTAAAATACTTATATAAATATTTTCGATAAATAGATTACTAAGAAATTCAAAGACGGTTCAGATAATTCTCTATTAGAAGTATCTCGAGGTCGTTTTGACGATAAATAATTGTGTATAACAATTTATATTTATATATCTATAATAATAAACAAGTAAGAGATAATTTAATCAAGTAATTTAAACAACTTACCTCAAGTACTTGTGACCAATTTTCTCTTCTTCAAATAATCAGAATTTTGAAGTAACAGAGAGAGATTAAAGCTTTAGAGAGAATGTAGGCAAGGAGAAAGCTTTTTCTTTGATAGTGAATTGATAAGTTTAGAATGAAGAAAAACTTCCTATTTATAAGATTTTCAAGCTTTGGGGCAAAATGGTCTTTTTGAAAAATCAAATGCTGAAATTTATTTGTTTGAAATGGAGGGTTCGGATGAAGTTCAGAAGATTAGATCACACGGATTTCTTAATAGGAAAACATCTGAAAATTTTGAAGGCTAAAGATCATTAAAAAGTTTGACAACGAAATCAGTGGACCAGCACACGCGTGCCATAGCTCCAAACACACCGCCTGCGACGATGATGCCAAATTAGCCAGAGCCGGAGTAGAGGAAGACGAAGATGTGGTCGAATTGAAGGAAAACGGGGTCGATGTGGCCGAATCTCAAAACCCTAGAACTCGAATTGTGCATAAATTAAACACTCGGACCTTATCCTAGAGAGAGAAACACTCGGCAATGGAGATGGAGTAGAAGTAAACTACGCCAAGTGCTAACTGTACTTGCGACTTAATCTTCTCTCCCTTTCTATACTTTCTCTCTAAAAATTTACCACTATAGTCAATGCTCTGGATTGTACATTAGGGGCTGGGTATGAGAGATTTGGGGTTGGAATTAGGGTTGGGTATGAGAGATAAAATATTTAGGAGAGTTGGCTGGGTATGAGAGATAAGAGCTCTGTGTAGAGAGAGCTTTGTGTATAAGAACAAAGAGAGAGAGAGAGAGATTTGGCTGGGTATGAGAGATAGAGCTTTGTGCGTGGGTTTAAATTTTGAGTACGTAGAAAGAGAGATAAAGCTGCTGACGTGAATTTGGATGGGTATGAGAGAGCTCTGTCCGTTTTTTTGTGTGGGTGAAATGAAATTAGAGCCATTAGAGCCAATACATACTGGCCTCTTGGACCCCACAGCCTCTCGAAATCTTTTAACATTCTATCACTATTTGCGGAAGATATAAACATAAATTGTTTATACAATAAACGTACACATTATTTCTCCAAAATCGAGTAACCTTAACTTATACACAATTCATAAACTATCATACATATAACATATTATCAAACTATACTATTACAAATTAGCTGCACATTTTATCCCAAGCTGAACTTGGCATTATCCTTTTCCTGTATTTGAATGGATTCGCCTTAATCTGCAATGTTTATCATGATATAGCAAGGGTGATCATGAAAGTTGCCCAACAAGTTTAAATTTATTAAGACATATCATGATTGAAAGAGTCTGAATAATAAGCTGGCTATAATTCATCAATATAGTCGTGAATTAGCATGAACAAACTTTTGACTGAACAAGTATTAAACATGAACAAATATATCTGGACCAACTGGTAATGAAGGTGATTAGCCTTTCATACCTGACTTATACATGCAATATGTACAGAGTACAATTCTACAATGGCAATCAGTAATGAATAACCATAAGCATATCTGAATGAAACAACTCTTAGTAGAGTTAAGTAAAACTTGCCTGAACCGGTCGATTACTGCTACGCAATTTATAATGCTTTATCTGAAGACCTAATATTAAATAATATCGATATATAAATTAGAATAATATCATCACAATATAATACTATTATATATATATATATATATATATATATATATATATATATATATATATATATATATACACACACACACACACATAGAATACCCTACACATATAACACATAACCCTATCAGCCTATAACACATAAAACTCGGTATCAGGTCAAACTATTTCAGTCTGACTTGAACCCGACACAATTCTGACATCCCGACGGTCTAATCGGACAAAATTTTGAGTTTAAGTTCAATTAAACTCTGCCTAACACTTAATAATTATCTCAGATAATTTTAATATCAGTCAAAATAATTTTCACAAGCTTGTAATAATTTTTTTAAATAATTATTACTATTTATCAAGATTTTTTTAAATCATTAAACTCGTATTTAAATGAATTAAATACTCCAATATTCTATTATCATTAATATCTATTTATTATTAAATATTAATGAAATACATGTCATAATATTATAATATATTTATAATATTACAAAGTATTTTGAATACCTTAAAATCATATTTATATGATTTTTAAACCGTTAAATTCATTATCCGGTAATTACTATTAATATTAAAATATTAATATTTTTGTGACAAATTATCAAAAGTTATAGGTTATAACTTAAAATATTTTTATATCACTTAAATCATTTTTATATGATTTTTAAATCATTAATTCTATTTTTCTATGATTTATTTAATATATTTAGTAAATAAATTAATTATCATTAATATTGATTAATTAATGAAATTACTCACAAAATATTAAAAGTCACTAAAAATAACTTAAAATATTTTCTTATAACATAATATAATTTTTCATGTATTAAAATTTATTTTTAAATAATTTATTTAATATTATAATTAAATAAATTAAATACCATTTATATTCCAGAAATATTAAATATTTATGAAATATACTCAAAATAATTAAAAACTAATTTTTGGACTTTAAAATAATTTTTCATAATTTATTATGTATTTTTAATAATTAAAAACCATTTATATCTATTTATTAATTAAAATAATTAATTTTCTAAATAAACTGTCGCTAAAAGGGCCCTATAGCGACAGAACCGTCACTATAGGTGTTCTTAGGTGTTCTTGAGCTTGCCTAGAAAACCATGTCAGAAATCGAGGGGCTTGGTTTGACTGGTTCTAATTTCTTGGTTATAACGTTTTTGGGCTTCCTAAGACATTGATCTGGTAGTATTTATGCAATACTACAAATATGAATCATCATCTAAGTCATTAAGCGTCACAGTTGCAAGATTCAAGCTTACAAAGTTGCTGTCAGAGGCTTGCTGGGATTTCTGGGTTTTCCAGAAATCCAGCTAGTTTCGAGGGACCACTTTGTGGTTGACAAATCTTATGGTTCTGGTCATTTGTTTTATGTTCTATTGCTTCAAACCTGTAGAACATATGTAAGAGAATACATAAATATCATTATTTCAGTCTAACAACACCACAGGAGATATATCAAGGTCGGTCAAAGTGGTGTCAGGAAACAAGTTCTTGAAGGATCTGGGTTTTCCAGATCGTCCTTCAGGCAGATCGGTCAACTGAGTTTGACCCAGATTATCTTCGACTTTGTTAAGGATCTGGGTGATCTAAAGCCTTTAACATGTAGTATTCATGTCCGGCTACAACATAACACCAACAACTTGGCTTAAATGACAAACAACTGCAAGATCAAGGGCTAGAAAAACTTGTCAGAAACCATCTGGGCTGCCCAGATTTCAGACTTCGTCATCGGTCGACGATGTTTGACCAGCAATAACTCTCGATCTACACATGATCTGGACTTGATTCAAGTTCCAGATCCAAGACCTTATAACATACAACAAGTTCAAACTCTTAAAACACAAAAACAACTAACAAGAAAGGATCTATGAGACCTGACATTTGACTGTCAGACATCATTTTTCCAGATTTGAGAAATCTTTAAATTCGAGCATCAAAATGATATGGATCTAGGTTTTGGCAACCCAGATCATCAAATGACCCTCTAACATAACTTTAACCAACAAACAACAACATTCAACATCAGATCTAAGGATTTCTAAGTTAGGGTTTTTATACCTTTAAAACTTGGATTTGTGATTTCTGATCCTTGAATCTGTTTTTGATAAGCTAAGAGATGATATTAGCTTAGCTTTACACTCCTTTTCACTCTTTCATACCCAAATTTAGAGAGAGAAGATGGTCTTGAATAAATTGAAAAATAAAGTGAGACTTTTCTTACTTTTAATCTATATAAGTGATATAATTCAATGTATGTGGCTGATCCAAGGGGCAAGATAGCGGGTAATTGATATATAGCTAAGGCTAGGGCTAGGGTTAGCCACCCCCTACAAGACCATGGCTAGATTTACATGTCTCCTCTCTCCAATAACGTAAAAGGGTAATTTAGTCATTTAGCTTCCATTATTAAAGGTTTTTAAGTAAAATGAGCAAACCCTTAGGGTTTAATCCTTAGGGTTAAAATATAAGGTTCCCAAAAATCAATTTTCTACTATTTTAAATTTAGGTTTTCTAAATAGAAAATTAACATCTCTAAATTATAATTAGGATTTTCTAATTATATTTTAATTTCCCAATCATAATTAAATCTTGCTAATTAGGATAAATAATTCCTAATTAAAATTGCTAATTTAGTAAATAGGTCCATTAGGGTTTCAAACGGATCAATTAGGGTTTAAAACTTTAAAAATTAGGGTTTTCTAAATTATTAAAAATCGAATTAATCATTAGGGTTATCCCTAATTAGGTTTGTAATTAAAATATATAAACCATATATAACCTTTAAATTCCCACATTAGGATTATAATATCTGATTTAGGGTTTTAAATTCTTGGAACTGAAATTAGGGTTTTCAGAACCGATTTCTAGGGTTTCTTATAAATTGTAAGAATTTTCTAACTGAACGTGGACGTTCTTAATATATACCTAGGGTTTGTCACAGATATCATTTATCTGGTCAACCCTTGACCCTTAACCACATCATGCACACATATACACAGAACATAAACGCTTATTCCCTTAATCCTGAATAATTCACCTAAATCCTTCACAGAATTTTGAAATCCTCAAAATTCCTTCTCAAAAATATCAAACGCATACACTTATTTTATGTCTAGGTTCTAATATTGAACCTTAAATCAATTAATTAAAATTTTAAAAATTTTCTAAATTCTCGGGTTGTCACATTCACCCCTTCTTCTAAAAATTTCGTCCTCAAAATTTACCTTACACTTTACACCATTCATGCATCATCACCTGCTACCCAAAACACCACTCACAAGAGTAAAAGTTTTCAATTTGTGCTGAGGAGTCGTATAGACTATTTGTCTGTCATTTTTGTAAAGGTTTTATGAAAATTCATCCGCAAACCGTCATAACTTACGGACATAGTGGGTAATTAATCCAGTATGCCCTGTACTTATTAAGTACTGCTGGTCGAATCTGTTTCTCGTCTCTGCCATAGGCATAAAATTTTTACCTCAGTCTTATAGGATTCCGCCCCAAAACAATTTGGTTCGGAAAATTTCTTTCAATGAACACTTGGAGTTTTTATAACATTAGTCTAGCTGAATTGAATAGCGTAAACTCATATCAATAATTCAATTCAATCGAATTATTTAGGTGTAGCCAAACCCCGTTGGCAAATTAAAATTTTTGAAAATATTTTTGAGAATGACGTTAAGATGACGTACTGTATTAACAGTCCGTTTGAGGATGCCGTCATTATATGACTTTATCATAACACATCATATAATAGTGGAACAATAATTTTTAGATCGAATTCACACTAAGTATTCCTGCATTTACAACTTTATCAACTTTTTATCATCTCTGCACCAGGTTACATGGTACATAAGTGATAAGTAAAATATTTTTTTGATATTTCAAATCATCTTCGTCTAGCTGAAACAAGTAACATAGACTATACTTTAAACCGTTTCAGAAATGATTACGAGTCTACATTTTTTTTAAAAGCACATAGTGCGTATTTAGCTTGATGTCCAAAAAGTTCGAAGTCTAGCATAGCTAGGAATTTTGGAAAACCTATGTCTCCACTAATAATCATTTGCTTAAACAGTCTATCTATTCCTATTATCCTTAATACTCCCTTCACACAACTATACTCAGTTCGTCAAACTTATCACACTTATGAGTTCAGGAACTTGCCACAATCATATGAGTTTAAGAACTTGTCCTAGACAGACCTTTGGCGTCCATTCGCTGAGGGGTTTATAAACATTTCATATAATTATGAGTCACGAACGTACCATAAGTATGAGTTTTAAGAACTCGTACTTAACCTTATATTCTCTACCTATAACCTATCTATCTGTTATACACATGAGAAAGGAATCACACTCTTAACATGCATATAGAAAATAGCACGACACAAACATTTCAATGATTATCAGTGCCAGAAACTAAGTGGTTTTTACACCAAGTACAATTCCCCGCCCATAACAAGGAATCATACAACTCAGCTACTAACATGAGTCCTCAATTGAATCCCCGCCTAAACCTACTCCCTTCTCAATACGAATTTCATTTAATCCGTATTCATAATCCTTTCCTGAATTTGTACCATTTCATAGTACAACTGCCACACAGCAATCTTTGCTGTAACTTTTCAATCATCAGATTGATTCTTCTCCCTGCTATCACCTTATCAGATCACGGGGTGATCTCATCGTATATCTTACGATTTATTTCTATATCTTAATCGTTTTATTTTACGATCTCCTATCCCCGTACTTTCAGTCTTTTTAGACTCGATCTATTCATCACTACTGTTCAACTTTATTATCAGAGTTAGGGAACTCTGTGTCTTAACAACTCGCCGAGATTCGTCTTTGAATCTTACTGATCAACTAACTCTATGTGAGTTAGTTATTATCCTAGTCACTGTGGTTATTGGTCTCAGGTATTCCTACTTAAGCTTCATAACCAACAGCTTTGATACCAACTGTGAAAGCCCCAAATCCGTGTCCCAAATCACCGCGGATCCGGTACAATCATTCCATCACTATTTGCGGAAGATATAAACATAAATTGTTTATACAATAAACGTACACATTATTTCTCCAAAATTGAGTAACCTTAACTTATACACAATTCATAAACTATCATACATATAACATATTATCAAACTATACTATTACAAATTAGCTGCACATTTTATCCCAAGCTGAACTTGGCATTATCCTTTTCCTGTATTTGAACGGATTTGCCTTAATCTGCAATGTTTATCATGATATAGCAAGGGTGAGCATGAAAGTTGCCCAGTAAGTTTAAATTTATTAAGACATATCATGATTGAAAGAGTCTGAATAATAAGCTGACTATAATTTATCAATATAGTTGTGAATTAGCATGAACAAACTTTTGACTGAACAAGTATTAAATATGAACAAATATATCTGGACCAACTGGTAATGAAGGTGATCAGCCTTTCATACCTGACTTATACATGCAATATGTACAGAGTACAATTCTACAATGGCAATCAGCAATGATTAACCATAAGCATATCTGAATGAAACAACTCTTAGTAGAGTTAAGTAAAACTTGCCTAAACCGGTCGATTACTGCTACGCAATTTATAACGCTTTATCTGAAGACCTAATATTAAATAATATCGATATATAAATTAGAATAATATCATCACAATATAATACTATTATATATATATATATATATATATATATATATATATATATATATATATATATATATATATATATATATATATATATATAGAATACCCTACACACATAGCACATAACCCTATCAGCATATAACACACATAAAACTCGATATCAGGTCAAACTATTTCAGTCTGACTTGAACCCGACATAATTCTGACATCCCGACGGTCTAGTCGGACAAAATTTTGAGTTTAAGTTCAATTAAACTCTGCCTAACACTTAACAATTATCTCAGATAATTTTAATATCAGTCAAATTAATTTTCACAAGCTCATAATAATTTTTTTAAATAATTATTACTATTTATCAAGATTTTTTTAAATCATTAAACTCGTATTTAAATGAATTAAATACTCCAATATTCTATTATCATTAATATCTATTTATTATTAAATATTAATAAAATATATGCCATAATATTATAATATATTTATAATATTACAAAGTATTTTTAATACCTTAAAATTATATTTATATAATTTTTAAACCGTTAAATTCATTATCCGGTAATTGCTATTAATATTAAAATATTAACATTTTCATGACAAAATATCAAAAGTTATAGGTTATAACTTAAAATATTTTTATATCACTTAAATCATTTTTATATGATTTTTAAATCATTAATTCTATTTTTCTATAATTTATTTAATACATTTAGTAAATAAATTAATTATCATTAATATTGATTAATTAATGAAATTACTCACAAAATATTAAAAGTCACTAAAAATAACTTAAAATATTTTCTTATAACATAATATAATTTTTCATGTATTAAAAATTATTTTTAAATAATTTATTTAATATTATAATTAAATAAATTAAATACCATTTATATTCCAAAAATATTAAATATTTATGAAATATACTCAAAATAATTAAAAACTAATTTTTGGACTTTAAAATAATTTTTCATATTTTATTATGTATTTTTAATTATTAAAAACCATTTATATCTATTTATTAATTAAAATAATTAATTTTCTAAATAAACTGTCGCTAAAAGGGCCCTATACCGAAAGAACCGTCACTATAGGTGTTCTTAGGTGTTCTTGAGCTTGCCTAGAAAACCATGTCAGAAATCGAGGGGCTTGGTTTGACTGGCTCTAATTTCTTGGTTATAACGTTTCTGGGCTTCCTAAGACATTGATCTGGTAGTATTTATGCAATACTACAAATATGAATAATCATCTAAGTCATTAAGCGTCATAGTTGCAAGTTTCAAGCTTACAAAGTTGCTGTCAGAGGCTCGCTGGGATTTCTGGGTTTTCCAGAAATCCAGCCAGTTTAGAGGGATCACTTTGTGGTTGACAAATCTTATGGTTCTGGTCATTTGTTTTATGTTCTATTGCTTCAAACCTGTAGAACATATGTAAGAGAATACATAAATATCATTATTTCAGTCTAACAACACCACAGGAGATATATCAAGGTCGGTTAAAGTGGTGTCAGGAAACAAGTTCTTGAAGGATCTGGGTTTTCCAGATCGTCCTTCAGGCAGATCGGTCAACTGAGTTTGACCCAGATTATCTTCGACTTTGTTAAGGATCTGGGTGATCTAAAGCCTTTAAAATGTAGTATTCATGTCCGGCTACAACATAACACCAACAACTTGGCTTAAATGACAAACAACTGCAAGATCAAGGGCTAGCAAAACTTGTCAGAAACCATCTGGGCAAATCTGGGCTGCCCAGATTCCAGACTTCGTCATCGGTCAACGATGTTTGACCAGCAATAACTCTCGATCTACACATGATCTGGACTTGATTCAAGTTCCAGATCCAAGACCTTATAACATACAACAAGTTCAAACTCTTAAAACACAAAAACAACTAACAAGAAAAGATCTATGAGACCTGACATTTGACTATCAGACATCATTTTTCCATATTTTTAGATTTGAGAAATCTTTAAATTCGAGCATCAAAATGATATGAATCTAGCTTTTGGCAACCCAGATCATCAAATGACACCCTCTAACATAACTTTAATCAACAAACAACAACATCCAACATCAGATCTAAGGATTTCTAAGTTAGGGTTTTTATACCTTTAAAACTTGGATTTTTGATTTCTGATCCTTGAATCTGTTCTTGATAAGCTAAGAGATGATATTAGCTTAGCTTTACACTCCCTTTCACTCTCTCATACCCGAATTTAGAGAGAGAAGATGGTCTTGGACAAATTGAAAAATAAAGTGAGACTTTTCTTACTTTTAATCTATATAAGTGATATAATTCAATGTATGTGAGTGATCCAAGGGGCAAGATAGCTGGTAATTGATATATAGCTAAGGCTAGGGCTAGGGTTAGCCACCCCCTACAAGATCATGGCTAGATTTACATGTCTCCTCTCTCCAATAATGTAAAAGGGTAATTTAGTCATTTAGCTTCCATTATTAAGGGCTTTTAAGTAAAATGAGCAAACCCTTAGGGTTTAATCCTTTGGGTTAAAATATAAGGTTCCCAAAAATCAATTTTCTACTATTTTAAATTTAGGTTTTCTAAATAGAAAATTAACATCTCTAAATTATAATTAGGATTTTCTAATTATATTTTAATTTCCCAATCATAATTAAATCTTGCTAATTAGGATAAATAATTCCTAATTAAAATTGCTAAGTTAGAAAATAGGTCCATTAGGGTTTCAAACGGATCAATTAGGGTTTAAAACTTTAAAAATTAGGGTTTTCTAAATTATTAAAAAATTGAATTAATCATTAGGGTTATCCCTAATTAGGTTTGGAATTAAAATATATAAACCATATATAACCTTTAAATTCCCACATTAGGATTATAATATCTGATTTAGGGTTTTAAATTCTTGGAACTGAAATTAGGGTTTTCAGAACCGATTTCTAGGGTTTCTTATAAATTGTAAGAATTTTCTAACTGAACGTGGACGTTCTTAATATATACCTAGGGTTTGTCACAGATATCATTTATCTGGTCAACCCTTGACCCTTAACCACATTATGCACACATATACACAGAACATAAACGCTTATTCCCTTAATCCTGAATAATTCACCTAAATCCTTCACAGAATTTTGAAATCCTCAAAATTCCTTCTCAAAAATATCAAACGCATACACTTATTTTATGTCTAGGTTCTAATATTGAACCTTAAATCAATTAATTAAAATTTTAAAAATTTTCTAAATTCTCGGGTTGTCACATTAAGTTCAGATGACCACCTGGGGTTTGAGCGGTTTTCTACTTAACCACCTGTAGTTAGTAAAGCTACATTTAAACTCCTGACTTTTTGAGTTGAAGTGAAAAAGTGCTTTCCGTGTTAACTCCGTTACTTTATTTGGCTAAAGACTTAATTACCCTCACTTTAAAACACCCAGCTGCAAAATCATTTAAACAAAAACATAAATGTTGTTCTTGAGCATCTCTCTCTCTCTCTGTTAAGTTCATCTCTCTCTGTTTTTCTAACAAACAAAAAACAAGAGCTCATCCGTAGCAGATTCAGTTTACAATAATAACCCATCAAATATTTAACAAACTTAGTTAAAAAAAACCTCAAAATCTGAATTGACAACAAAGAATATTTAAAACTTCCCAATCTGAAACCTCTGTAAAATAGAGTAACCCATGATAACCTACAATTCCTTATTCTAATATTCATCCATGAAACCATAACTCCAACACTACAGACCCAATATGAGTGTGCAGATTTAATCATATATGTATTACTTCTTAAAAATACATAAGGGGGAAAATTAATTTTGCCGAGAGTATTCAGGTTGAACTCAGGAATAGAGCATAAAAACCAAAAATAAAACACAAAACAAAAAAGAACAAATATGGTGTAACATGCACCTCATCGTGCCAAGGCCAGGCTAAGAAATCAAGTAAAACCCAGGAGAGAGAGAGAGAGAGAGAGAAAGAGGTAGTTTTGGTGACAAATTACTCTAAAGGGGGGAAATTACTCCTTTTCATTATTCCAATTTGGACTAGATAAGCTAATTAACCAATGAAAAAATCTTGTCGGTCTTATGATATAAAGAAACTAAGGATACCAAATATAAAAGGAATCTATCTATCTATATATATATATACACACACACAAACACAAAATTAGTAAAATAAAGCACTTCATCAGTGAAAAGAACAGTAGAAACTGACCAAACAGGGCATGAATATGACCAAGAACAGCAAAACCCAGATGAGAATCGAAGCCCAAAAGGCAGATTAATCAACCCATTTTGAGCCTCATCAATAATTGGGTGCTAATTGGGTCAAAGAATAAAAGACAAAAACAGGAGAGAGAAGAGCGATTTTCTGGGTGAATTGAAAATTGTGCAATTGATAAATCGGAAACGGAGAGCGGCAGCAGTGAGTGTAAGTTATCTTTGGGAGGTAGGCGAGTGTAAGTGGTGGCCTCGCCGCCGGATAAGCAGGAGAGCGGCAACGGCGAAAAGTTTCGATATTTGTGCCTAAGATTAGGGTTTGGAGGAAGCCATTTTGTCTTTATGGCCGAAGCTGAGCTCTAGTGATTAAAGAAGAAGAAGAAGAGGGAAAATCAGACGCAAATCAGCCCCAATATTAGTGTTTACAACTACCGCACGGACTGAATCTCCATTTTCTTCTAAGAAATCTCTGTGAATCTTTTGCTTCAAATGAGAGAGAGAACGAACGATTGTGGTTTGAGGAAGAAGAAAGACATTTTAGACATTTTCTAGTTTTTTTTACTGTCACACCCTCTTTTCACGCGTTTTTGGCGTTTAACATGCATGCACAGTTAATTTGGATGGAAAAAGTAACGTTTTCACTTTAACTCAAAAAGTCAGGAGTCTAAATGTAGCTTTACTGACTACAGGTAGTTAAGTGAGAAACTGCTCAAACCCCAGGTGGTCATCTGAACTTAACCCTTAAAAATATTAAAACTCCCCCATAGTAAGACTCCCCCTTAGTAAAACTCACCCTTTGTATATGCATAGTATATTTCACATATTCCAGCATATATTACTGTTATCCATCACATGGCAGTTCACATATTCCAACAAAATATACAGAATATATCACTATTATCCATCATATAGCAGTTTTCACTATCACAGTTTTCACTATCACAGTAAACATAATATGTTTTTCCCCCTTCGTCATTATAAAAAATTGGGGAAAAGTACTCTATGAAAATATACTTTTTAGATCCTACAGATAAAGTGTTAGTATTCTAAAAAATTGTTAACCTACAATGTTAAAAACTTAAAATAAACATAGATAGGGCCTGCATAGCGTTAAACAAATAAAGTTGACATAGTACTAGGTTAGTATTTAAGTTAGTTACAATATGTCCAAATAGTTAGTAGCATATATAAATATATTACAATCTTCCCAAATAGTTAGTAATCTTCTTCATTGAGAGGGGAAACATGGAGACCAAGATAGGGAAGAGGATCATCAAGAGGGATACCAACAAAGGGATCATTAAGCAAAGATTCCATTGGTACTTGCAGAGAAATGACAAGGAGGCATAGATAATTTCTGATGTTCCATAACAGAATGCAACATGTCCTTAATATTATGCACATATTGTTGCAATGCTTCTATTTGAATCATTAAGTTGTTTTGATTAAGTAAAAGTAGCTGATTTATATTATTGATGCCATCTAGTTGAGAAATCATTTTAAGGTTTAACTCGATTGGTTCATGATCAGGAGCCTTAAACACTATGAGTGGTCTAGGAGGAAGATTTAGACGAGAGACAAGATTGGAGTTTTGAATGAGTTGAAATTTTTGATCAGTGACATCAATCTCAAGATAGTTGAAAATATGATTGAGAAGAAGACTGAAGCCAAGGCATTTAATGTTAAAACAATGTTCAAAAGAGGTTAACATGATGTATGCAAAATTGTATGACATGCACGCATTGATGATACACTTTATGATTTTCTGATCAAAGGGATGCAGTGCTCTAGTCTCTTACTGGCTTGCAATTTTGTCCAATAATTTTACTAAAAAACTGACACTTAGCAGTCAAAAATTTCAAACCAACATTAATAGGAAAATCAAACAACAAAGCATGGATGAGTTAATCAGTTGTAAATGAGAGATTTTGTTTAAAACAAAGACAATTACTGATTGTTGTTCCCAAGGGATGCAAGTATTCATTTATTCTAGGCAACTCCAACATGGATGGATGAAGATGTAATGCATGAATGAGAAGATTTTCATCAATGACAAAGTTTTTCCCTTGAATGCATGTACTGATACTTGTTAAAAGACCAGTGAATTCTCTATTAAAAACCATTTGAGTGAAAAATTCAACAATCAGACCAAGATATATGTGTCTATCAGAAAATACAACAAGACATTCCCAACCTATAGCTTTGAAATGTTCAAGTAATTCAGGAAAACTACAGAATGCAATGCCTAAGCCTGGTGTAAGAGTATGCCTCATTAAACGATAGTTAGTTTGTGCAGAAAGTGTGACTAGATGAGGTACACATCCTGAGGGATTTTTTTTTCAAATTGAAGTGAAAGCCTTTTTCTTTTTGTAGAAAGGATAGGGTCCATGGTGAACACAGAAGACTTAGACAAGAGTAACATACCAGATGGAGTGGGACTAAAAATGAATGCAACATGTTTAATCAAAGTGAATTTATAGAAGAGGTAGATAATCATAAGTGTCAGCTTAATAAATGAGATCAAGATATGGAGAGTAACTGACTAAAGAGGATACACAAGGTAAAAGATTGCATCAGTTAATGCACATAATACCTTGCACGAGAAGAGACCATACTTTTCAATGAGTATTACTTTTTCAAGAAATAGTAAACTAAACAGTATTATGTCAGTAAACAGTCAGTGTATGGACTCTCTGTTCAGTCAAAAATATTAAAAAAAATTGACCAACTTCGTTCTTCTTTTTTTTTTTTAAAAAAAATCTCAACAATTTCATATAGATAGTCCCGGTATCATAATCTGTGATTGACAACAGAGAGTAACATTTAACAGATACATAACCGATATATGATAATTCAACATTTATGTCATTAACCCAGATCAGATAATCATTACTCATACGCCAGATCAGATAATCATTACTCATAAATATATTTTGAAAAATAGCAGAAGAAGAAGTGATCATGAATAAATCAAAGTTAAGCGCAAAAAAAATTCATTGGACATTTATATCCACTTTCGACCAAACAAAGCAGATAATATCACTTTTAGTAGACATCGGTATTTACTCCCAATCAAACAATTAAAATTGCAAAAAAAATATAGAAAATTTACCTGAGAGCAATCAGCAGAGATTTAGAAAACTAAAAGATGGTATACTCATAACCATGTCGTATGTACAATTTCTTGATGTTTCTCGGTAGGGGGTGTGACACCCCTAAAATAGGTACACATCATTCATTTTGAGTTATTAAATACATGGTACAGAAACAACTACAACTTTATTAATATAATTGTCGTACAAAATACGACAACACTTAAACTGTGAGTTTAAATACAAATATTGTCTTCTAGATAATATTCACATCCAAATAAGTTCCCATTACAATTATTGATATATTATTTTATAAAAATAGTGAGGACTATTAAAACAACTTCTAGACCCATCATTCCATACCCCAACTAGTACTCGCCACATTCTCGCCTCCTGAGAAGAAAAATGGAACAAAAAAGAAAAGGGTGAGCTCAACTAGCCCAGTAAAGAACATTATGACTAAGATAATATAGAACAAATTATCGTTAGTCCTCAACAGGGAAAAATTTAATAGAATACAATAGACAACAAATTTTAAATCAATATTCGCAGCAGAAATAATAATTCATTAGAATAGTTAAGTAGATGATGAAATCTACTATCATCTATGAATTTAAAAGTTCATCATCAATATTTTATCCATGTAATATCAATCAATATACATCTTGAATCAAATATTCATCTTTGCACTACAGGCCAAAGATATTCATCAGTTGGTCATGCTCATCTAAACACCTGCTCATTTTTACAATACGGGCCAAAGATATTCATCAGAAAATCATTCATCTTTGCACTACAGGCCAAAGATATTCAGTAATATCATCATTTAGGACTGAGGATGATGAAAAATATTTTAAAGAAAACGAATCCAGTGAAACAAAAGAACAAATATTAAGGATTCGTACTTTAAACAATCCAAGTTCAAAAATACTTCATAAATAACCATAGTGGAGTAAAATTTAAGAATGATCAAAACATGGACACAATCAAAGCTAGTATCCATAATAGATATCTTGAAAAGAAAAAAAATAAAAATTTAATTTTTCGGTAAATAGTGCCGTAATCGTGAATAGTGCCGTATACGTGAATAGTGCCGTATACATGAATAGTAACCCCGACACTAAAAATTTTAAATTTGATAAAAAGTTCAGATCAATATTTCGGCATAATGATATTAAAAGAAATAATATCATCTATAAAAAAAAATAACATCCCTTACCTCGAAAAGACAGTACTTCTGACTGGAATACTGGATATAGTGCTGAAGAAACATGTACCGTATAGCAATACTCAAAGTATCAAAATACTCACAAGAATACGCTCGATAATATAGAGAGAGAAAACTTTAGTTTCTGGTGTGATTTTCAATTCTAACCTAAGCACCCTATTTATAGGAAAATACTTAGAACACCAAAGCAGAAAAATTTAATAAAATATTAATATAATTATATAAATTTCCTACGCCCACTTTGAATACTGAATTCAGCCATTTCAACAACCAGTGGGGCCCCCCAAACATAACAAAAACGTTTTTCATTTAAAAAAATTTAAAACTTCAAAAATTAATTATTTCGGAACTTCAATAATTCATAATAAATTGCTTTTTTATTAGAAAAATTCGAATCTTATGTCTTTCCATAGAAAATTCAATTCTCTATAACTTTGTAAGTTTAAGTTTTTTCAAATTCCAAACAGAAATTTACTGAAATCCATATACGGACGATTTTACAGGCTATAATCAAATTTCAGTCAAGAAATGGGGTCCACAAACTTGAAAAACATGTTTTAAATTTTTTTAGTAACAAAAATACTCTTCCTCCTCATTTATTCATATATCCCACATTCATTGTAAAAGTATCACCATTATTATATTATTATAATATAATAATATATTAAATGAAATATTTTATCAAAAAAGATAAAATATCAATTTTTAACAATTGTTACATCAAAAATTTTCTCCATCTATATCCACATAAAATGAATATTTTCCTCATCATATAAATTAATAATTAATTATTCACAAATAATATTACAGAATCACAATACTGACAACCAGACAGTTCCCAGGAAGAGGGGGCTTTCCAATAAGGATCTCTCCTTATTGACGCGAAATTAGGTGACCAAATCTCTTCTTAGTCAGAACTTTTTAGACATTGCCAATAATGTTATCTAATAATATTATTCAGATAATATGAATTATTGCTCCGATAATGGAAAATATTGTGTAGTGACAATTATTGAAATAACAGTAATATAAAATATCAACGTAGCAATTATTGAATCAATAAAATAAAATATTGAACAGTAATTACTGTAACAATTATTGAGTAGTGCCTTCTTACGTAAGAATCAATAATTGGTGCAATACCGTGTGCTACTGTGTTTTAACCACCGAGTATTTCAACAGTATTAACGGTAACAACTACGCCGTTATTTATAAACAACTTATACTTGTCGTTTTCTTCATCCAATCACTTTCCGTTATGGGGCCCACATAAGCCTGCGCCGTCGTACGAATATTCTCCGATAGTAAGAATATTCCACGACCAAACGAATATACCTCGACAACAATGAATATTTTATAACCACTTGCTTATTTAAAATATTTGCGCATTTTACCCATAACTAATCATATTAATCAAATCAATCCTTACTATTTCAAATTAATAAATAGAGAAAATTAAATTTTATTTATAATAAGTTGGGGTCTTACAACCTCTCCTCATGAAATTTCGTCCTCGAAATTAACGTACGTACCTAGTGTTTCGAAAAGGTGAGGATACCTCGCTTTCATTTCCGTTTCCAACTCCCAGGTCATTTCCTCTATAGCATGGTTCCTCCACAAAATTTTAACTTGTGGTATGATCTTTGTGCGTAGGACATGCTCCTTTCTATCCAAGATCTTGACAGGTACCTCTTCATACCTTAAGTCTTCGGCTATCTCGTCCGGTTCTAACTCAATAATATGATTCTGGTCTTTCACATATTTACGAAGCACGAATATGTGAAAAATATTATGAACACGAGACATACTTGGAGGTAACGCGAGTCTATAGGCCACATTTTCTTCTCGGTCAAGAATCTGAAATGGACTAATAAATTATGGATTGAACTTTTCTCTTTTTCCAAATCTTGTAACTCCCTTCCATGGAGCAACTCGTAACAATACATGATCCTCAATACTAAATTCTATGTCCTTTCGATGAAGATTTACATAACTCTTTTGTCGATCTTGTGCCGTTTGTATACGTTATCGAATCATTTGGATCTTTTTCGTAGTCATACGTACCAACTCTGGTTCCAAAAATGTTACTTCACCCACCTCATCCCAACATATTGGAGAGCGACACTTTCATCCATATAATGTTTCGATTGGAGCCACACCTATACTTGCCTGATAACTGTTATTGTAAGAGAATTCCACCAATGATAAATACTTATCCCAACTCCCTTTGAAGTCTAAGACACAAAGTCTTAATAGATATTCAAGAGTTTGAATAGTCCTCTCTGATTGTCCGTCCGTTTGAGGATGGTATGCCGAACTGAATCGTAAATTCGTGCCCATAGCTTTTTGCAAGCTAACCCAAAATCATGAAGTGAATCTTGGGTCACGATCTGAAACTATGGATACTGGCATGCCATGCAATCGCACAATCTCATTTACATACATACGAGTAAGACGTTCAAGGGAATAAGTCTCCCGTATCGACAAGAAATGAGCAGACTTGGTTAATCTATCAACAATAACCCAAATAGCATTTATGCCTTAAGAAACCGTGGGAAGACCTGTAACGAAATCCATGGTAACTTTCATTTCGGAATCTCAAGTGGTTGCAATGGACCCTTAGGCACTTGATGCTCCGCCTTTACACGTTGACAAGTTAAACACCCCGAGATAAACTTTGCAATCTCTCTCTTCATATTGTTCCACCAAAATGTATGTCGAAGATCACGATACATTTTGGTACTTCCAGGATGGATTACAAATGATGTATTGTGTGCCTCCATCATGATCTTGTACTTCAAATCAGAATCGTTAGGAACACAAAGTCTGGAGTGGACTCGAAGTATTCCTTCTTCATCGATTCTTGCTTCTGAAATAGCACCTTCTTGCACTTTCTTCTTCATAAGCATCAGCTCCGGGTCTGTGGCTTGAGCAACTTTAACTTTATAGATTAAAGCTGGTTCTATGCGTATACTTGACATCATCACATGGGTCCCTGGAGTCTTGAATTCTATCTTCATCTTTTGTAAATCACACAAAATGGGCCTTTGTGTTGACAACATCGCACTCGTTCCCGCGTATTATCTTCTGCTCAATGCGTCAGCTACCACATTCGCTTTTCCAGGATGGTATTGAATGGTATGGTCATAGTCTTTCAATAGCTCGAGCCAAAGTCGTTGCCGCATGTTGAGTTCCTTTTGGGTGAAGAAATATTTGAGGTTTTTATGATCTGAATATATCTCCACTTTCTCCCCACATAGATAGTGCCTCTAGATCTTTAGCGCGAAAACGACTGCTGCCAACTCTAGATCATGAGTAGGATAATTCCTCTCATACTCTTTAAGTTGTCGTAACGCATAGGCTTTGACTTTCCCATGTTGCATGAGAACACATTCTAACCCTTTACCTGAAGCATCGTTGTAGATAACAAATCCATCCGAACTAGATGGTATTGTCAGAACAGGTGCCGAAATTAGTCTCCTCTTAAGCTCTTGGAAACTCTTTTCGCATTCCTCGCTCCATATGAATTTTGTATCTTTCCGAGTCAGCTGAGTTAATGGAGTAGCGATTCGAGAAAATCCTTCCACGAATCTCCGATAATAACCAGCTAAGCCCAGAAAGCTACATACTTCGGTCACCGACTTCGGTTGCTCCCAACTTTGTATTGCTTCAATCTTCGTCGGGTCAACAGATACTCCATGTTTTGACACCACGTGCCCAAGGAATGCTACTTCCTCAAGCAAGAACTCGCATTTCTTCAACTTGACATATAACTTGTTTTCACGAAGCCTTTGGAGTACCAGCTTCAAATGGTGCTCATGATCTTCACGACTTTTAGAATATATGAGGATGTCATCAATAAAGACAACAATGAACTGATCTAAATATTCCTTGAATACTCGATTCATCATATACATGAAAGCCACAGGAGCATTAGTCAATCCAATAGACATGACTAAGAATTCATAATGCCCGTACCGAGTTCTGAAGGCAGTCTTTGGGATATCCTCAGTTCTAATCTTCAGTTGATGATATCCAGAACGAAGATCGATCTTTGAAAAGAATTGTGCTCCTTGTAACTGGTCAAACATATCATCAATACGAGGTAGCGGATACCTATTCTTGATAGTGACATGGTTTAATTCCCATTAGTCAATACAAAGTCGCATACTCCCATCTTTCTTCTTTACGAATAAAACAGGAGCACCCCAAGGAGATGTACTGGGACGAATAAAACTAATGTCCAACAACTCCTGTAGTTGGATCTTTAACTCCTGAAGTTCAATAGGAGACATTCGATATGGGGTTTTAGAAATAGGCTTTGTACCAGGATCAAGATCAATAAAGAATTCAACCTCACGTTCCGGGGGTAGACCGGGAAGTTCTTCAGAAAATACGTCAGGAAATTTACAAACAACAGGAATATTATTCAAATCTGACGTGTCTTTATTCAAATCCATAACATGGGCTAAGAAAACTTGACATCAATTTTTTAATAATCGAATAACTTTATGACTTGATATGACACTAGTTGATTTTAATGGTTTAGTTGCTTGAATTCGAACAACAGATTGATTAGGAATATGAAAACTAACAACCTTACGAAAATAATCAATTTTGGCATGATGAGTAGTTAACCAATCAATCCCTAAAATCATATCAAAAGCAAGTATCTTTAAAGAGATAAGGTCAACAGGTAATGTGATGGTGCCAACTTGGATCAAATAAGATTTTTAAACAGTGGATGTGATGAAAGTTTCTCCTAACGGAGTCTCCACAGATAGGTCAAAGTCTAGTTTCTCAGTAGTCAAGCTTAAACGTTGAGCACAAGCAGGAGAGATAAATGAATGGGTAGCACCGGTATCTAGTAATGTATAAACTTCGGAAGAATTTATGATCAGCTTACTTGTGATCACCTCGTTTGGGTTTCTTGCATTTTGACCAGTCACGACACGCTCTTCCAGGAACCCTTGACTTTGACTTTTCTGGGACAGCCTTTTGAGTCACCATCCTCGTTGGACTTGATTTTGCTACAGTGCAATCTCGAGCGATATGTCCTTCCTTTCCACAATTATAACATACCTTAAACTGTTGTGGGCAGTTTGGGCTGATATGTCCTTCTTTCCCGCACTTATAGCATACGACCGGTGGTCATTCTTCTCCCTTAGAACCAGTTACTGCTGGTGCTGACGTCTTCGCATTGTCATTATTGAATCTCCTTTTTTTAAAATCTCCCCCCGACTCGCTTCTTCTATTTTCATGGCCATGATTACCACCAGAGTGGTTGCCGCTCTTGTCCGTATTTTTCTTTCTCCGCTGGTTATCGTTGTTCTGATGACTGCTGTCACCGGTATGATCCTGGTTGTGGTCCCTCAGTTGAACGTATTCGTTATCTCGCTCTAATAATTGACCCCTGTTGATAACATCTGAATAGGGAGAAAATTTATGAGAAATGAGATATTGACGTATGCCGGGTTTCAAACCTCTCCGAAACATCCGCGTCATACGTTCCTCATTCTGCACCAAATGAAGTGCAAACCTGGATAACTCTGCAAACTTTGCCTTATACTAGGACACCGTCATGTTGTTTTGTTCCAGTATAATAAACTCCACTTCCTTCAAATGACGAATGCTTTCAGGAAAGTACTTGTCATTGAACAGTTTCTGAAACGTCTCCCAAGACATGCTGAGTGCGGCTGGATGGGTACGCTTCACAGATTCCCACCAGTAATCTGCTTCATTACGGAACATAAAGGTGGTGAATGGAACCTTCTGTTCCTCTGTGCATCCCAAGACATCGAATATCTTGGTAATTTGCTTGACCCACTTTTCTGCCTTAATTAGATCTGACTTTCCCCAGAATTCTAGTGGTCCCAACTCTTTGAACTACTTGGCTGTGACCAGCTGTGCATTGCCATTATTTTTACCTATATTTTGAACAGGAGCCTCCCTCGTCTGGTTTTGCATAAACCGTAAAAAGCTTCTAAACATCTCATCGTTCATCGTCTGCTCATTAGTGTTGTTTACAGGAGGAACATTGCCAGCCTGTTGCACGTTTTCCTCATTGGTGGGTAAAGGTGTCTCCACGGTCTCATTTACTCTACTGTTAACATTCTCGGTTGCCATTCTCAAATACTATCATAAAATAAGGGTTAATTAAAGAATTAACATATCACATAATATCCCTATATTCTGACCAACCAACAAATAAGCTTAGGTAGGACACACTAGCGAATGATTTACTCATCTCTCTCCTCCTAGTTCTATTCCCCGATCTCCGCCAGAGATCATATCCCTAAGCTCTGATACCAACTGTGACACCCCCAAAATAGGTATACATCACCCATTCTGAGTTGTCAAATACATGGTACAGAAACAACTACAACTTTATTAATACAATTGTCGTGCAAAATACGACAACACTTAAACTGTGAGTTTAAATACAAATATTATCTTCTAGACAATATTCACACCCAAATAAGTCCTCATTACAATTATTGATACATTATTTTATAAAAATGGTGAGGACTACTAAAACAACTTCTAGAATCATCATTCCATACCCCGACTAGTACTCGCTACATTCTTACCTCCTGAGAAAAAAAATAGAACAAAAAGAAAAAGGGTGAGCTCAACTAGCTCAGTAAAGAACATTATGACTAAGATAATACAGAATAAATTATCGTTAGTCCTCAACAGGGAAAAATCTAATAGAATACAATAGACAACAAATTTTAAATCAATATTCTCTGCGAAAATAATAATTCATTAGAAGAGTTAAGTAGAGGATGAAATCTACTATCATCTATGAATTTAAAAGTCCATCATCAATATTTTATCCCTGTAACATCAATCAATATACATCTTGAATCAAATATTTATCTTTGCACTACAGGCCAAAGATATTCATCAGTTGGTCATGTTCATCTAAACACCTGCTCATTTTTGCATTACGGGCCAAAGATATTCATCAGAAAATTATTCATCTTTGCACTACAAGCCAAAGATATTCAGTAATATCATCATTTAGGACTGAGGATGATGAAAAATATTTTAAAGAAAATGAATCCAGTGAAACAAAAGAATAAATATTAAGGATTAGTACTTTAAACAATCCAGGTTCAAAAATACTTCATAAATAACCATAGTGGAGTAAAATTCAAGAATGATCAAAACATGGATACAATCAAAGCTAGTATCCATAATAGATATCTTGAAAAGAAAAAAAAATAAAAATTTAATTTTTCGGTGAATAATGCCGTATTCGTGAATAGTGCCGAATACATTAATAGTAACGCCGACACTAAAAGTTTCAAATTTGATAAAAAGTTCAGATCAATATTTTGACATAATGATATTGAAAGAAATAATATCATCTATAAAAAAAATAACATCCCTTATCTCGAAATGACAGTACTTCTGACTAGAATACTGAATATAGTGCTAAAGGAACTTGCACCGTATAGCAACACTCAAAGTATCAAAATACTCACAAGAATACGCTCGATAATATAGAGAGAGAAAACTTTAGTTTCTGGTGTGATTTTCAATTCTAACATAAGCACCTTATTTATAGGAAAATGATTAGAACACCAAAGCAGAAAATTTAATAAAATATTAATATAATTATATAAATTTTCTACGCCCACTTTGAATACTGAATTCAGCCATTTCAACAACCAGTGGTGTCCCCCAAACATAACAAAAACGTTTTTCATTTAAAAAATATTTAAAACTTCAAAAATCAATTATTTCGGAACTTCAATAATTCATAATAAATAACCCTTTTATCAAAAAAATTTGAATCTTATGTCCTTCCATAGAAAATTCAATTCTTTACAACTTTGTAAGTTTAAGTTTTTCTAAATTCTAAACAGAAATTGATCGAAATCCACATACGGACGACTTTATAGGCTATAATCTAATTTCAGTCAAAAAATGGGGTCCACAAACATGAAAAATATGTTTTAAATATTTTTACTAACAAAAACACTCTTCCTCCTCATTTATTCATATATCACACATTCATTGTAAAAATATCACTATTATTATATTATTATAATATAATAATATATTAAATAAAATATTTTATCAAAAAAGATAAAATATCAATTTTCAACAATTGTTACATCAATTTTTTTTCATCTATATGCACATAAAATAAATATTTTCCTCATCATATAAATCAATAATTAATTATTCACAAATAATATTACAGAATCATAATACTGACAACCAGGCAGTTCCCAGGAAATATGGGGCTTTCCAATAAGGATCTCTCCTTATTGGCACGAAATTAGTTGACCAAACCTCTTCTTAGTCAGAACTTTCTAGATATTGCCAATAATGTTATCTAATAATATTATTCAGATAATATGAATTATTGCTCCGATAATGAAAAATACTGTGTTGTGATAATTATTGAAACAACAATAATATAAAATATCAACGTAGCAATTATTGAATCAATAAAATAACATATTGAACAGTAATTACTGTAACAATTATTGAGTAGTGCCTTCTTACGTAAGAATCAATAATTGGTGCAATACCGTGTGCTACTGTGTTTTAACCACCGAGTATTTCAACAGTATTAACGGTAACAACTACGCCGTTATTTATAAACAACTTATATTTGTCGTTTTCTTCATCCAATCGCTTTCCGTTATGGGGCCCACACAAGGCTACGCCGTCGTACGAATATTCCCCGACAGTAAGAATATTCCACGACCAAACGAATATTCCTCGACAACAATGAATATTTTATAACCACTTGCTTATTTAAAATATTTGCACATTTTACCCATAACTAACCACATTAATCAAATCAATCATTACTATTTTAAATTAATAAATAGAGGAAATTAAATTTTATTTATAATAAGTTGGGGTCTTACAGGCATGTATTCATTTTTAGACATGGTAGTGCACATATAAATATATAAGTATATTTAAATAAAGTTTCATGTTTTTTTTTAAAACATTAACTATATATATATATATATATATATATATATATATATATATATATATATATGTGTGTGTGTGTGTGTGTGTGTGTGTGTGTGTGTGTGTGTGTGTGTGTGTGTGTGTGTGTGTGTGTGAAACTTAAATATATATTTTAGTTAGAAAATTTCAGAACTAGGTTTAGAGAAATATCATAAAGATAATAGATCTGGAAAGAATAAAAAATTGAATTTGGTATATATTCATATATATATATATATATATATATATATATATATTTACATTTATATTTATTAAGGTAAAAGTATAAATATTTTACTAAAGTAAAAGTAAAAGTAATTTGTCTTTTACTTCCACTTTCGGCTGACTGACGCAGATGCTGTCGTTGACTGCTTCCTGCTTTTGCCGAAAGCTGACGATGGCTCGGGCCATCTCTTTTGATTAACTGGTCCGTCTCCTGTGGATGCCGGAAGGTGCTGTTGATCATCTTCTCAGATGAGTCACCATCCCCATACATACATATACATATATATATATATATATATATATATATATATATATATATGTATGTGTAATTAGTTTTAAAAAAAATTAAATATATAGATTTGAAAAATAGTAAATGTATATATTTATAGGAATATTATTTTCAGATAAAAGTGATATATCTGATATAGATCTAAAAATATTTAGAAAGAAGATTTAGTTAAAAAAATATCGCCATCTATCTATAAATATTGTGCAAATTTTAAAAAAATAAAACAAAAAATTTGAGCCCTAAAAAAATGAGTTTTTTTTATAAAAAAAATTCAGATGTAGAAAAGTTTTGAAGATAAAGATCGGTAGAAAAGTTTTAGATGATAATGGATTCAAAGAAAAATGATTCGAAGAAGTTCGTCAACTATTTAGACCTCTGCATATTCCCAAGGGCTCGATATCCTGATAAATTTTAAGTCCCATATTTCGAGAAATAAAATGGGTTAGGAGATCCTTATACCCATCTGAAGGTATACATCGGAGAACTCGGATCCTATGCAGAAGACGAGAAGCTGAGAATGCAAGTATTCCAGAAAAGTCTAACTAAAAAGGCTAGGACATGGTACGCCTGACTCAATAATTCAAAAATCCACAGCTGAGAAGAATTGGTCCACTCCTTCTTGAATCAATACAGCTTTCAGTCACAAATGGTGCCAGATCGGTATCAGGTGACTAAAGTCAAGAAGTAGAACAATGAGTCTTTCTGAGAATACACCCAAAGATGGAGACGTATAGCAGCATAGGTCAGCTTGCCTATGACATAAATTGAAATGGTGATGACTTTCATCAACATGTAAGAAGCTCCCTATTATGAGAGGGTTCTGGCGGGAATAGGAAAACCATTCTCAAAAATGATAAAACATGGCAAAATGGCTGAAATGGAGTTGAAGTCTGGTAAGATTAAGGACCTCACTGCTCTGGAGGCAGTAACTGAGCACATCCAGACATGAAATTATGGGAGTAACTCTCGGAAGGCCCAAAAGAAGAAGGAAGAAGATGTATCATTAATACTTCAAGGTCAAGCTTGTCAAGGAAATCAAAAACCGCCCATTCAGAAACAAAATAATTACTCCCCTTTCCAGTCATCTACAAATCCTCCAAGTCCTTCATCTCAGAAAGCCAGAGAAGGCAAACGTATGAGAACATTTACACCTCTTGGGGACTCACTTGAGAATGTATTGATGCTTCTGACAACACAGAAGAAGATTACTTAGCTTCTCCCCCAACCAATCCAAAGAGGAATCAATACGACCCAAGAAAAAAGTGTGCATACCATTATGGGGCCTTCGACCATGACACCCAAGAATGCTAGTCTTTGAACCACAAGATTCAGGACTGATAGATAACAACGAGATCGTGGTAACATCACCCAAACAACCCACGTTTATGATAATCCTCTGCCTCAGCATAATGTAGAAGGAGTGAACATGATTAGTGTTGAGAACGGGGAAGGTCACAAGTACCTTAAGAAAATTGGGGAGTCGTTACAACCAATTGGAGTTAACCACGCTAAGTTGGGTAATGCAGAAGAACGATTTGCGTTAAAACGTGAGATAGAATCAATCAAGGAGCAAGTCGATCAATTAGCAGATCTAATAGTGTATCAGCACCATACAACCCGACAATGGATAAGCCAAATCAGTCAAAAGTAAGAAAAACTCCCTCATCCCAGATCCATTCAAATTGCAAAAAAGGATCAAGTCTGCTTCCAAGAGCATGGAAAATGGGCAGATAAAATTACAAGGGAAGTAAGGTTCCAAGCCCGTAGAGAGTTTACAGCAAAGAGAAAATTCACTCCCCTGGGCCAATCTAGGGAGGAAATTTTATAAATGTTGATCAATAAGGAAAAGGTCACAGAGTTGTTACCCCCGACGGACCCTCGATCAAGGAGGTTCGATGCCACCAAGATATGTTTGTACCACTCCAACACCCCTGGTCATGACACAAAAAAATGTTGGGCACTCCTCCACCTAATCCAGAATCTAATCGAGACTGGTGATCTATAAATGGTGAGTGATTCCTTCCCTAAAGGAGAAGTAATATATCCTCCCAGAATAGGAAGTCTGAAGGAAATGAGTGTCATTATTACCTCTGGGGAAGACAAATCTACGGCATCGTAGGTGATTTAAGGAATTGGGGACATATGAGGAAAGACTCAAGTGGAGATTACCGCACCGGAACCACTGGTGTTGCCATCGCAACCACAATACCCTGTCATCTACTTGAAGAAAGTCCTACAGAATTGTAAGGAAAATATCGAATCAACCTCAGACTACATCGTCATCCTGCCTAAGGATAATCTGCTATCTTTACCTCATGTATTGAAGCCAATCGCCAAGACCACGGGGAAAGTGCCCGAGAAGAAGATCGTGGAATTACTCAATAAAATGGGGGCATAATGAAGCAAGAATGGTGAGACATTTAAAAGAATCACCCTCGCAGATTTCCATTATGGATTTGATATTATCCTCGAAAGATCATTGTAAAATCCTGGAGCAGGTATTGGAAGAAACACATCTACCAAAAATGGTTAACACAGAGAAGTTCCGTCACTTGGTCGACCATATCCTTAACATCAATGTAATATCTTTTATTGACGATGACATACAGGAAAAAGGAACTGGTCATCGTGTAAGACCCCAAATTTTATGAAATGAAAGTATTCTATTTTCTTATAATTATTATTCTATTTAGTAAATGGTTAAATTGATAAAAGGTTAAAGTTAAGGGTGATATTTGAAAATTTTGAAAAGTAAGCAAGTTGATATAAAATATTTGTTGTGTCAGGGAATATTCATTTTAACAGGGAATATTCGTACGACGACACCGTCATTGGTGAACCCCACAACGGAATAATTGTCGGAGTTAGAAAACGACAGAAATATCTTTTTATAAAAATAACGACGAAAGTTTTACCGTTAAACTATTGAAATATCTGGTGGTAAAAATATAGTAATACGCGTGGTTGCATAGTAGCACACGGTATTGATTATTGATGCTTACGTAAGAAGCCACTCAGTTTACTCAATTATTGCTACAGTAATTACTGCATAGTATCTCACGTTATTTGATTCAATTATTGTCACAATATCATCTGCATAATATTTTATATTATTAAATCAATAATTGAGATAATAAAGTTATTCATATTATTAATTGCAATATTGATGATGTCTAGAAAGTTCTGTCGAGGAAAGATTTGGTTACCTAATTGCGCGCCAATAGGGAGAAATCCTTATCAGAAAGCCCCCTCTTTCTTGGGAATGATCTGGTTGTTAAATATTGTGAGTTATAATATTAATGATGAATAATTGTTGAAGTATTATGAATGTGTTTATTGAAGATAAGTGAATTACAAAAGTTAGCAGGGAATAATGCAAACTTAGAAAACTTTAGGGGTACTAAAGTGTAATAAGTTAAATCAATCTGAACCATTGGTGGTGGTTTTAATAGTAAATCAATATGGACCATTGGTGGTGGTTTTAATAGTAAATCAATCTGGACCGTCGATGGTGGTTTTAATAGTAAATTAATCTGGACCGTTAATGGTGGTTTTAATAGTAAATCAATCTGGACCGTCGGTGGTGGGTTTTATAGTAAATCAATTTGGACCGTCGATGGTGGTTTTAAAAGTAAATTAATCTGGACCGTCGGTGGTGGTTTTAAAAGTAAATCAATCTGGACCGTCGGTTGTGGTTTTAATAGTAATCAATCTGGACCGTCCGTTCTAATAATAAATTAATCTGGACCGTTCGTGAATTAGTTACTATTTAGTCAATTCTCCTATAAATAGAAGCTTAATTCTTCTTTCATTCTCACCAATTCACTTAGACTTACAAGAGAAACTATAGAGAGAGAAACTATAGAGAGCAAGAAGAAAAGTATTCTGATACTTCACTATTGCAGTATCCAGTCTTTTACTAGGGTAAGGGGTATTATTTCTTTCGTATTCATAAGGAATACTATTTTTTTTTGTATTCATCCTTTATTATGTCGGAATAACCCATCTACACGGATTACGTACCGTATGACAGGTGAAAATCTATTTGTAGTTTCGTATGTTATTTTTTTCATATTCTTAAATCTAAACTTACTATGGTAAGTATTGCTTCTATAATCCTTGAAATTAGTGGAATATCCTTGAGTTTTGCGCTTCATCCGGTATCATTTCGTTGGAATATTGATCTAAACTTTCTTATTAAATATAAATATTTTCACCAGGGTACTATTCACGAGTTACTATTCACCCGATTACTATTCACTCAAATATTATTCACTCGGGTATTCGAGGTACTTTTCATACTGGGGTACTATTCATAAGTTACTATTCATGGGTTACTAGTCACCTAATTAATATTCACTCAAATATTATTCACTCGGGTATTCGGGACACTTTCTATTCCGGGGTACTATTCCCGAAGTACTATTCATAGGATACTATTCACGGGGTATTATTCACCCGAAAATTTTATTTATTTTCTGTCCAAATTATTTTTGATACATGAATATTATTCTTGAATTTTACTCCATAAAGTAGTATCATGTTAATAATTTGGATATTATTAAACTCTGGATAAATTTAAAGTCTTTAATAATTATCCTTGATTTCGTTTGATTAATGTTTATATCATTGTCATCATCCTCATGCTTATATTGTGATGAAAGTTATCTTCGGCCAAGGGTGCAAAGATGAACTGTTGATTGATATGATTACGACCAGGGATCATTCAGTATAATCATGACCCGTAATGTTATAAATGATATGGTAAAAGTCCTCATTGGTCTGTAGTGCATTGATGGACAGTTGTTGATATGATTATGACCAGGGATTATTCGGTATAATCATGACCATTGGTGAAAACACGAATATCCTTGGCCCGTAGTGCATGGATAATTCGTGGTCGTGATATTAATAAATATCCTTAGCCGTAGTGCAAGGATGATTCGATGATGTGGATTATTTATTAAGCTAAGTCTCAGCGATAAAATATTGATAATAAACTTTTAATTCGTAAAAGATATCAGATATCATGCTCTACTTGACTCTTCTAAAATATAGTTGCATGTCTTTGGCCTGTAGTGCAAAGATGAACTATTAATGAATATCTTTGACCCGTAGTGTAAAGATGAATTTATTAGTATGATTATGAGCAGGAACTGTGATTTAGTATAACCATGATCTTTGATGTTTCAGGTAAAGACAGGTGATAAAAATTATCTTCATCCTTGGTGCAAAGAGGAATTTAGAACCACAATTATGATTATGAGTTATTCACATGATTGTGGATAGGAACTGTTGATTGATGTTACAGGGATAAAATATTGTTGGTGGACTTTTAACATGGAGAAGATAATAGACTTTATGGTCTATTTGACTCTTCTAATGGATTGCTCGTTCCGCTACAACTATGGTTGAAAAGTTTTATCATCTACCATATGTTTTAAATCTCTGATTTATTACTGACGAAGACTATTGATAATTTAATTATCTTTAGTCATGATATTCTTTACTGGGCTAGTTGTGCTCACCCTTTTACTTCACAATTCCTTTCAAGTAATAAGAGTGTAGCTGGGTCGAGCGGGGGTAACAGGAGAATAGAACGGTGATCTATAGCTGTTAAGGTTCTCTCTCAAAAAAGTATGAAAATAATTTTATTGAGAATTATAGATAAATGTGTCGTATTTTATACGTCATTTTAACTGTTGATTTTGGTGAACCGAATAGGGTGAGGTGAACCCAACTTTGGAAGGACGTTTTTCCACTATCATACAAGATGTCTAATGACAGACGACCTCGTGTTATCATAAGACAGGGTTATGCACATGCACTTGCTGATTATATCTATGAGCACTACCTATATAATCTTGGAGTTTGGTTGAAATATAGTTCTCAATTGGAGACAATGGAGATAATTATATGTCAAGAGAAGACTCACCACTGGAAAGAATATGATTGTAATCTTCTCATTTTTCTTTGGGGTCTATTGGGTCAACCAAGGATAATTCTCGAGTCATATGCTATCTATTATAACTTAGACGCATGGCCTCCATGTACGAAGGTTTTCTTGAGCATTTTCTAAAGATTTTAATTTCTAAAGCAGTTATTGACTGTACCTTTATGTAAGGTACCATTGTAAGGTGTTGTGGTCAAGGCACCGTGAGAGTTGCACATATTTTTATTAGAACTCACAGTTTAACTGTGGTCGTATTCTGTACGACAGTTCAACAGTTGTATAAATGAAGTTTGTATTTGATTTTTGTACCATGTATTTGGCGACTCAGAATGGGTGATGTATACCTATTCTGGGGGCGTCACACATCGCAAGTCGCTACATATAGTGGTGATGTCCTCAAGATACATGATAGGGGGTGTGTTGATAGATGGAGGATCTTCATTAAACATATGTCCCTATGACACCTTGGAAAGGATGAACATCAGCCCAAGCCGAATCTGAAATAATCATGTCATAGCAAGAGCTTCTAATGGATCTAGACATTGTGGGAGAAATCGAGCTTCTGGTGGAGATTGGCCCTCATACGTTCCACATATCTTTCCAAGTTTTAAACATCACCACTTGATACAACTTACTTCTAGGACGACCATGGATTCACATTGTGGGAACAGTCCCATCCACCCTTCATCAACAGCTAAAATATATCGTTAATGGTAATCTGGTGACCGTTAATGCTGAACCTGAATACCCAATCCATGTGCATGGGGAGATTCCCTTGATCAGCCTAAACGAAGGTGTCGAGCCTTCTAGCTTTCAAGCATTCGACGTGAGCAAAACTCACTATCGACCTATCGGGGTACCTGCCTTAAAACTAAGAATATCTCCCAAAGTAATGTATGTCGGTCAAGAGATGGTAGTCTTGGGTTTCTGGCCAGACAGAGGGCTGAGAAAGACCAAACAAGGAATCAAGAATCCAATTCAAATACAAAGCCAAGTAGGGTAAGCTAGATTAGGGTACTTCATCGGGCCCAAACGCTGAAATCCACGTAATCACGTTTCGGTTCATCTGTCAACCATCCTTCTACTGGATCTTACTGATGCAGGCTTCAAGGAACCGTTGATAAAGATTCCTAACCAATTGTCCAACTTACTAATGCCAAAGGCTAATCCGACCAGTGATAAAGAAGAAGTGCCAATTCTTGCTAAGGAAAAGAAAGAGCAAAGTGGGAAGTTCCTCCAGGAAGTTGAAAACCAATTCGCAACGATGTTTTACCTGGCACATATCGAGGGTATAGCTGGCATGCCAAAGAGGATGACCAATCAAAAGGCTAGCCTACAATCCCCTTTATAAATTGGGCCGAGGTGAATGTTCTAGGGGGAGGCGTTGACCCCAAAGCAGACTCAGTTATGGCCAGTATCGAGGATGACGACAGCAACAACCCCTTCATTGTTGTCGTCAGCAAGGACTTAACTCTTAACAACTGGAGCATCACTCCCTGCATCATCTGAAAAGGGTAAAAGGGTGGAGATGGTCCATTAGCCCGGAAGTGTAGATATTATTGCATCACTAACCTTCTATTATTCGTCGCTAATTGCTTACTTTTATTATGTTTATCACTGACACCTTTTGTATTTTAAACAGTTTCATATATTAAGCAAAAACATTTTATTCTCACGTCTCCAAAGTTGGGTCTATTTAGCCTTGTCGATGAATTACCAAATCTAAACAGTGACTATGACTTTGACGTAGAATTGGACTTTTACCTGATGGGGATTGAGCAGGAAAAGATAGAAGACAATGAGGTGCCCGAGGATATCAAAGGATGAGTCGAAGACAAACCAAAACCCAACCTCAAACAAACCACCACCATTAATATTAGAACCCCAGAAGATCCCAAAGAAATCCAAATTGGGAACGACCTCACCCCAAGCCAAAAGAGTGATATGATTCAAATCCTAACCCAATTTAAGAATGTGTTTTCATGGTTGCATGATGACATGATCGGAATATCCACGAATATAGTCGTTCATTGACTACCCATCAAAGAAGGGTTCAAGCCAGTCAAGCAGAAACTAAGGAGACTGAAGCCAGAATGGACTTTAAAGGAAGAAATCGCCAAGCAATTCAAAGTAGACATTATCATGGTATCGACTTACCCAGAATGGCCATCCAATGTGGTCCCTGTACCGAAGCCAGGAAGGAAGATGCGAGTCTGTGTGGATTATCGGGACCTAAACAAGGTCAGTCTCAAAGATGATTTCACAGTGCCTTTCATCCACGTCTTAATAGACAACATAACATAATATGGCAAGCACTCATTTGCCGACTATTTCACCGGATATCATCAAATCATGGTTGCCGAGGAAGATAGGGAGAAAACTGCCTTCATCACTCCCTAAGGTACTTTTTGCTATAGGCGGCTAGCCTTCGGCCTCACCAATGCTGGTGCTACATATTAGAGAGCCATGATGACCATATTCCACGATATGATGCACAAAGAGATAAAGGTTTATGTGAATGACATCATCATAAAATTCAAAAAGGAGACTGACCACAATGACCATATCATAAAGCTATTCACCCGACTCTGTAAGTATAACCTAAAGCTGAACCCAACCAAGTGTGCCTTCGGTGTCAAATCTGGCAAACTTTTGGGCTTCCTAGTGAGCAACCGAGGCATCGAACTAGATCCAGCAAATATAAAAGCAATCACTAAGATGCCTACACCCCAAATCGAGAAAGAGATTCGAGCATTTTTGGGAAGAATCAATTTCATCAGCCAATTTATCTCCCAGCTCACCGCGACCTGTGAGCCAATTTCAAATTATTGAGGAATAATTCCTCAGGTAAGTGGAATAAAGATTGTCAAAAAGTCTTCCTCACCATCAAGAAATAGTTGATTGAAGCTCTTATTTTGGTAACCCAGAGGGAAAAAGTTCCACTTTTCATATACATATCGGTCAACTTCAAAGCCATGGGTTGCATGTTGGTGCAGAAAGATGATAGAGGCAAGGAAAGAGCCATTTATCACCTCAGCAATAAATTCAGCAGCTGTGAGCAGAACTACACCTTGATTGAAAAGACTTACTGCGCGCTAGCATGGGCTACCATGCAGTTACAACATTACCTCCCCGGATATACAACTACCTCATCTCTCGCATAGACCCTTTAATGTACCTCTTCAGTAAGCCCATGTTGAACTGTCGATTGTCAAGGTGGCAATTGATCCTCCAGCAATTCGACATCATCTACGTGATATAAAAAGCCCTCAAGAGCCAAGGAATTACAGATCATCTTCCTGAAGCACCGTCAGGGGACTTCAAACCTTTGGAAACACATTTTCTCAATGATGATGTGATAATAGTCCAACAAAGTCATCGAGAGGATACGGGCCAATTCGAGAGGCGTGTGAGCAGGGGCAGTTATCGTATTCATCATTGGGGAGTAATATCCCGCGGCCACCAGCTACAGTTAAGCAACACGAACACTACGAACGAGTACAAAAGCTGCATCATAGGGTTAAAATTAGCCCGCAGGACCGGTGTTAGACGACTAGCAGTCTTTGGAGATTCCGAGTTTGACATTAGAAAGACCACATGAGAATATAACACCAAGGAGTTACACTTGATGCCCTATCATCGGCATGTTACAAATGTAAGACCCCAACTTTTATGAATAAAGATTAATTTTTTTTTTCTAAATGTTATTTTGAATAATAAGGCGTGGATCTGATTTAATGTTATAGTTGTGGGTGATATTTATAAATTTTGCAAAGTAAGCAAGTTGTCATAAAATATTCGTTTGGTCGGGAAATATTCGTTTTATTAGGAAATATTCGTACGACGGCACAATCATTGGTGGACTCCGCTACAGAATTATTGTCGAATTTAGAAAGCGACAGAAATAACTTTTTATAAAAATAACGGCAAAAGTTTTACCGTTAACTGTTGAAATACCAGTGATAAAAGTATAGTAATGCGCGTGGTTGCATAGTAGCACACGGTATTGTACATTATCTTTGATTATTGATGCTTACGTGAGAAGTCACTCAGTTTTACTCAATTATTGCAATAATAGTTGTTGCATAGTATCTCACATTATTGATTCAATTATTATCACAGTACCATATGCATAATATTTTATATTATTAAATCAATAATTGAGACGACAAAATTATTCATATTATTATTTGTATTAATGACAATGTCTAGAAAGTTCTGTCGAAGAAAGGGGTTTGATCACCTAATTGTGCTCCAATAAGGAGAAGTCCTTATCGGAAAGCCTCCTCTTTACTGGGAATGATCTGGTTGTTAATATTATGATTTATAATATTAATGATGAAAAAATATTATTAAAAATGTGTTTAGTAAAGCCAAGTGAATTGAGATAAATAGAGGGGGGTTTTATGAAGTATTTGTTGTAAATTTAGCTTATTACGTGGACCCTCACTTACTCATTTTTCAAAATCGTCGGTAGAAAGTTATCTCAATTTTATTTTATTACTTATATATATATATATATATATATATATATATATATAAAGTGTGTGTCGTGTGTGGTAGGTATATATATATATATATATATATATATATATATATATATATATATATATATATATATATATATATATTATAAGTTTTGTTTTATTAGAATATTTTATTGCATAGTACTGCATAGTATTTGCATAGTGCAGCATAGTAAAATTAAAATTTTCAAAAGTTTTCAGCCGATGCGCGCCCGTGAATCCTTTACTGTGCAGTCCATAATTTTTCTTTTTAAATAGTACCCTGTCATTCTCTTATAAATAGGATGCTCAGTTTAGAAGTGAAAATCACACCAAAATCAGAGAATTCTGCTTCTATAATATTAAGCGTATTTCTTTAGAGTTTAAGGAAGCTTTGAGTGTAGAAAACAGTACAAATTTTTTTCAAGAATATTTCCGCCATACTAGTTAGAAATACTCTCCTTTTAAGGTAAGAGATATTATTTTTGTTCAATATTCTTAAGAAATAATATTTTGATCCATACTCTGTAGTATGTAAGTAATATTATTTCGTTTCATATTCCTAATTCTACACTTATTTTGATAAGTATTGCTTCTATACTCCTTAAAATTAGTAGTATATCCTTGAAATTTGCGCTTCATCTAGTATCGTTTCACTGAAATATTTTTCTGGACATTCTTGTTAAATTTTAAGCTTTTCATGCCAGAGTACTATTCATGGGTACTATTCATACATACGATACTATTCATATATACGGTACTATTCATACATATGGTACTATTCATAAAGTACTATTCACGAGGTACTATTCACTCGGATACTATTCACCCGGGGTATTATTCACGACAAAAAATTGATTTTTTTTCTGTCCAAATTATTTTTGATACCTGAATATTATTCTTGAATTTTACTCCACAAAGCAGTTATTATGTTAAAAATTTGGACATTCTTAAACTCTGGATAAATTGAATTATAAATCTTTAAAATTTATCATTGATCTCACTTAATTGAATTCTTATATTATTATCATCATCCTCATGCTTATATTATGATGAAAGTCATCTTTGGCCCGTAGTGCATAGATGGACTGTTGATTTGTATGATTATGACTAGAAAAGTTTGTATTGGTATAATCATGACCTGTAATATTACAGATAAATGATGTGGTGAAAGTCCTCTTTGACCCGTAGCTCATTGATGGACAGTTATTGGCATGATCATGACCATTGGTGATAATAACGAATATCCTTGGCCCGTAGTGCATGGATAATTCGTGAATGTGATACTAACGAATATCCTTGACCTGTAGTGTATGAATAATTCGATGATGTGGATTATTGTTGAGCAGTGTTACAAAGATAAAATATTGATGATGAACTTTTAAATCATAGAAGATAGTAGATATCATGCTCTACTTGACTCTTCTAATGGATTGCTTATTCCGCTGCAGTTAAACTTGTTGTCTATTATATTCTATCAGTTTTTATACTGTTGAAGGCTAAGGACAATTTATTCTGCATTATCTTAGTCATAATATTCTTTACTGGGCTAGTTGAGCTTACCCTTTTCTTTCATTGTTCTCTTCAGGAAATAATAATATAGAGAGGACTAGTCGGGGAATAGAGTGATGGTCCAAGCTGGTGTGTAACGCCCCCAAAATAGGTACAATCCGCCCAACCCATTCTGGGTTGCCACGAAATACACTCAACACAAATTCCAAATACAAATCTTTAAATTCTAACTTTTAAACTGTCGTACAGAATACGACTGTGACGAACGAGAATTTTGTAAATTATTTTAAATATTTATTGAGTTAAATAAATATTTTTTGATGATTTAATTATTAGATTTAATAATTAATTGATGCAATTGTGGTAGATTAATTTAATCATATATGTTACATTATTAAATTAATGTAGAGAATTTTTATTATTCAAGTATGTGATTAATTGAGCTTATTGAATTAAATGAATATTTAATTAAGCATGATGTTATTTTAATTAAATTAAATTATTAATTAGAAATTTAATAAATTGACATTATTTATTAATGAGATATTTATTTTTGTGACTATGTGAATTTATGAGAAATTATTATATTTTATTTATATTAAATTAAATAAGATATATGAATTATTGTGCAATTGGGTGTGACACTTATTAAACTATATAATAAAAGAGTTTATTAAATTAATTGAGTTTAAGCCTTTAAGGCTAGCCAAGCATGGCCTTAAGGGGGGTTACTAGCAGTTACCCATGACTGGGTTAACTGACTAGTATGCGCGTCAGTTCTTTGCAATTATATTACGTATTCTTTTTCTATTTCTTTCTCTAAGTCTGATAAGCATCACAGAGAGAAAAGATTGAGAATTACAGAGAGGATTGAGAAGTCTGGGAGATAAAGTGAGTGTGTAATCAACAGGCTTTTGAAAAAGGGACATTTGGAATCACTCTTCTAGTTTGTATTCTGGGTAATTTCTCCCAAACCCAATTTCTACATTTACGTCTTTTAGTTTTTATAAATTGACTTTCAAAACTTCTGTTAATCTCTGTGATTTGGGAATTGTACTATTATATGGATTTATGTGATAGTAAGAATAGCATAACATGTTTTATATATATATTACATGATTTCATATCATCAAGTTCATGAAAACATGTAGTAATCTGATGACTTGTTATTTCAAAATAAACAGAGTACGTGATATGGCCATATGGCCTTATATGTGATAATTGATGTATTGATTATATATTATCCCTAAAATTTACACTCTTATATTATTGAGCATGTTAATACGAAGAAATCAAGCCTTAAATAAACGGATTCGGTGTTATAACGAATCCGTAGTGTTAAATTATATATATTTTATATTCAAAAACCACCAAGAACATCAAAGTCAGTGAATTCACATGTTTTAATTATGTGATTATGTGTTTTAATTGGTTAAAACTACTCTACAGATGTTGGGTAATGATTATATGGAAGTATTAACATGTGGGTACGTTAAATTAGTGAGTTTAGTGATCATAAAATGTGTAAATCGCTGAACTCTGTGTTCATCGCGATCTGGGAAACAGTTTCTGGAGTCTCGCGCCGCTGTGCCAACTCCAGAACTGAAGTCCCGCGCCGCAGCGCCACTGCGCCACAGCGCCAAGACCCAAGCCACGGCGCCATAGCGCCGCAGCGCCAAGAGCCCGGCCACAGCGCCACCGCGCCGCAGCGCGACTCCTTAGTACATTAGTGGCACCGCAGCGCCACTCTCCAAAAAATTCAGAAATGTATTTTTAAAAATGTTTAAGTCTAACAATGTGTTAGTGGATTATTGTAATGAACATGTAAACATGTTAGAAGAATAATGTGATGATAAAATAGTTGTTTAACATGTAATAAAATATTATATGTGAATTGAATTATTAAATACATAATTAGTTTGATAATTCACGAAGTACAAATGATGTGACAAAGTGGAAATTTGACTAAGTTTAGTCGAATAATTAAAGTAGTCAAAGAGAAAGAGTTTATAATGATTAATTAAGTTATAATTAACTGGTATTGTGTATGTGAATGGTATGTAGGATTTTTAATTCAAAGAACGAGTTAGTTAAAGTGTAATCTACAAGCAAGGCAAGTATCCTATCCCTAACTCTATTCTATTGAGCAAGTTTATTTAAACTTAAACGTTACTTTTATGTCGAGAAAGTTTCCCTAACCCCACTTGTCATTATTGTTCAAGTTTATTATTTACCTTGAATAAATTATCCTTGTTATTATTCAAGTTCAAGCATGATATTAAAGATTAATTATCTTTCCAAAGCATGATTCAGTTATACAATAATTGTCCTATTGTATACTTTTGAGATTATTATTCTAATCAAATATCAATTATTGTTGAACCTTATTAGACTAGTGAACCTTATTGATTCAACTAGTCCATAGTTGATGAGCGTTCTAAATTTCAGAACCCTTGATGAAAGTATCCAAACCAAACTTTCTTTGGTGCGGACTCGAATGTCAAACTGAGATGAACAATGTGACGCCCCCAAAATAGGTCCAATCCATCCAACCCATTCTGAGTCGCCAAATACATGGTACAGAAAATAACTATAACTTTATTATTACAATTGTCGTGCAAAATACGACAACACATATACTGTGAGTTTAAATACAAATATTGTCATCTAGACAGTATTCATACTCAATTAAGAACTCATTATACTTATTGATACACTATTTTACAAAATAGTGAGGACTACTAAAACAACTGTCTTGAACCATCATTCCACACCCCGACTAGTACTCGCTACATTCTCGCCTCCTGAGAAGAAAATGGAACAATAAGAAAAAGGGTGAGCTCAACTAGCCCAGTAAAGAATATTATGACTAAGATAATATATACAACAAATTATCGTTAGTCTTCAACAGGGAAAAATTTATTAGAATACAATAGACAACAAGTTTTAAATCAATATTCGCAGCGGAAAATAATAATTCATAGAAGAGTTACGTAGAGAATGAAATCTACGATTATCTATGAATTTAAAAGCCCATCATCAACATTTTTTCCCTGTAACATCAATCAATAAATATCTTAAATCAAATAGTCATCTTTGCACTACATGCCAAAGATATTCATCAGTTGGTCATGTTCACCTCAACACCTGTTCATCTTTGCACTACGGGCCAAAGATATTCATCAGAAATCATTAATCTTTGCACTACAGGCCAAAGATATTCAATTATATCATCATTTAGGACTGAGGATGATGAAAAATATTTTAAAAGAAACGAATCCAGTGAAACAAAATAATAAATATTAAGGATTCGTATTTTAACTATTCCATGTCCAAAAATACCTCATAAATAATCATAGTGGAGTAAAATTCAAGAATGATCAAAACATGGATACAATCAAAGCTAGTATCCATAATAGATATTTTGGACAAAAAGAAGAAAATTTCATTTTTCGGTGAATAGTAACTCGTGAATAGTAACTCATGAATAGTAACTCATGAATAGTAACCCCGACATGAAAAGTTCTAAATTTGATAAAAAGTTCAGATCAATACTTCGGCATAATGATATTGAAGAAAATAATATCATTTAAGAAGAAATAACATCCCTTACCTCAGCAAAAACAGTACTTCTAGTTGAAACACCGGATATAGGTTATGACTTGAACTTGCACCGTATAGCAATACTCAAAGTATTAGAATACTCACAAGAATACGCTCACTAATATAGAGAGAGAAAGAGAGAGAAACTTGTGTTTCTGGTGTAATTTTTAATTCTAACCTAAGCACCCTATTTATAGGAAAATGCTTAGAACACCAAAGTAAAAAATTGAATATAATAATATTATATTTACAAAATTGTCAAGCCCACCTTAGAAGATCTGAATTCAGCCCATTCTTATCACATGTTGAGCCCACTAATTTGCAAAAAAACGTTTTTCTTTAAAATAATAATTAAAACTTCCAAAAATCAATTATTTTGGAATTTCAGAACTTCAATAATTCATAATAAATAGCTCTTTTATCAGAAAATTCGAATCACGCGAGTTTTTATAGGAAATTCAATTCTCTACAACTTTGAAGAAGAAAGTTTTTTCAAATTCCAAACAGAAATTGACCGAAATCTACAAACGGGCGATTTTACAGTCAATAATAAATTTTCGGTCAAGAATTGTGTCCACCAACACACAAAACATGTGTTAATCATTTAATGTCACAAAAATACTCTTCCTCCTCATATACTCATATATCCCACATTCATTGTAAAAATATCACCATCAATATATTATTAAAATAATATATTTAAATGAATTATTTTATCAGAAAAAGATAAAATATTAATTTTTAACAATTGTCACATTAAAAATTTTCTCCATCTATATCCACATAAAATTACTATTTTCCTCACCATATAAATCAATAATTAATTATACACAAATAACATTATAGAATCACAATACTAGCAACCAGGCCGTTCCCAGGAAAGATGGGGCTTTCCAATAAGGATTTCTCCTTATTGGCGCGCAATTAGATGACCAAACCTCTCCTTAGACAGAACTTTCTAGACATTACCAATAATGTTATCTAATAATATTATTCAGATAATATGAATTATTGTTCCGATAATGAAAAATACTGCGTAGTGACAATTATAAAATATCAACGTAGCAATTATTTAATCAATAAAATAAAATATTGAACAGTAATTACTGCAACCATTATTGAGTAGTGTCTTCTTACATAAGAATCAATAATTAGTGCAATACCGTGTGCTACTGTGCAACAACGCGTATTACCGTTTTTTAACCACCGGGTATTCCAACAGTATTAACGGTAACAACTATGCCGTTATTTATAAACAACTTATTTTTGTCGTTTTCTTCATCCAATCGCTTTCTGTTATGGGGCCCACAAAAGACTGCGCCGTCGTACGAATATTTTCCGACAGTAAGAATATTCCACGACCAAACAAATATTCCCCGACAACAATGAATATTGTAGGACCACTTGCTTATTTGAAATATTTGCGCATTTTACCCATAACTAACCACATTAATCAAATCAACCCTTACTATTTCAAAATAATAAATAGAGGAATTTAAATTTCATTTATTAATAATTTGGGGTCTTACAACCTCCCCTCCTTATGAAATTTTGTCCTCAAAATTGACATACGTACCTGGTGTTTCGAAAAGATGAGGATACCTCGCTTTCATTTCCGTTTCCAACTCCCAGGTCATTTCCTCAATAGCATGGTTTCTCCACAAAACTTTAACTTGTGGTATGACCTTCGTGCGTAGGACATGCTCCTTCCTATCCAGAATCTTGACAGGTACCTCCTCGTACGTTAAGTCTTTGGCTATCTCGTCCGGTTCTAACTCAATAACGTGGTTCGGGTCTTTCACATATTTACGAAGCACAGATATATGAAAAACATTATGAACACGAGACATACTTGGAGGTAACGCGAGTCTATAGGCCACATTTCCTACTCAGTCAAGAATCTGAAATGGACCAATAAATCGTGGATTGAGCTTTTCTCTCTTCCCAAATCTTGTAACTCTTTTCCATGGAGCTACACGTAATAATACATGATCCCCAATGTCAAATTCCACGTCCTTTCGATGAAGATCCGCATAACTCTTTTGTCGATCCTGTGCCGTTTGTATACGTTGTCGAATCGTTTGGATCTTCTCTGTAGTCATTCGTATCAACTCTGGTCCCAATAATGTTGCTTCACCCACCTCGTCCCAGCATACTGGAGAATGACATTTTCTTCCATACAACGCCTCGAATGGAGCCACACCTATGCTCGCCTGATAACTGTTGTTATAGGAGAATTCCACCAATGGTAGGTACTTATCCAAACTCCCTTTGAGATCTAGGACACAAAGTCTTAATAGATCTTCAAGAGTTTGAATAGTCCTCACTGATTGCCCGTCCGTTTGAGGATGGTAAGCCGAACTAAATCGTAAATCCGTGCCTATAGCTTTCTGCAAGCTAATCCAAAATTTTGAAGTGAATCTTGGGTCACGATCCAAAACTATGGATACTGGCATGCCATGCAACCTCACAATCTTATTCACGTACATACTAGAAAGATGTTCAAGGGAATAAGTCTCTCGTATAGGCAAGAAATGAGTAGACTTGGTTAATCTATCAACAATAACCCAAATAGCATTTATGCCTTGAGAAACCGTAGGAAAACCCGTAACGAAATCCATAGTAATGTGTTCCCACTTCCATTTTGGAATCTCAAGCGGTTGCAATGGACCCTTTGGTACTTGATGCTTCGCTTTTACACGTTAACAAGTTAAACATCTCAAGATAAACTCCGCGATCTCTCTTTTCATATTGCTCCACCAAAATGTATGTCGAAGATCGCGATACATTTTGGTACTACCAGGATGGATCGCAAATAGTGTATTGTGTGCCTCCATCATAATCTTGTACTTCAAATCAGAATCGTTAGAAACACAAAATCTGGAGTGGACTCGAAGTATTCCTTCTTCATCGATTCTTGCTTCCGAAATAGCACCTTCTTGTACTTTCTTCTTCATACGCATCAGCTCCCGGTCTGTGGCTTAAACAACTTTAACTTGATTAAAGTTGATTCTACGCGTATACTTGACATCATCGCACTCGTTCCTGCATATGATCTTCTACTCAATGCGTCAGCTACCGCGTTCACTTTTTCAGGATGGTATTGGATGGTATGATCGAAATCTTTCAACAGCTCGGGCCAACTTCGTTGCCGCATGTTGAGTTCTTTTCGAGTGAAGAAATATTTAAGGCTTTTATGGTCTGAATATATCTCCACTTTCTCCCCATATAGATAGTGCCTCCAGATCTTTAGCGCGAAAACGACTGCTGCCAACTCTAGATCATGACTAGGATAATTCCTCTCATATTCTTTAAGTTGTCGCGAGACATAGGCTATGACTTTCCCACGTTACATGAGAACACATCCTAACCCTTTTCCTGAAGCATCGCTGTAGATAACAAATCCATCTGAACCAGATGGTATTGTCAGAACAGGTGCCGAAATGAGTCTCCTCTTAAGTTCTTGGAAACTCTTCTCGCATTCTTCGCTCCATACGAATCTGATATCCTTCTTGAGTCAGCTGAGTTAATGGAGTAGCGATTCGAGAAAATCCTTTTACGAATCTCCGATAATAACCAGAAAGCTACGTATTTCGATTACTAACTTAGGTTGCTCTCAACTGTGACTCATATTCCAATCTTGGATATCACGTCACAATGGCACCTATTAGTTACTACCATACGAATATGGCATCCCCTACGGAGAGTTTGGCTTCAGTACATTCCACAAAGGAAGTCACCAGATAGAGGCTCGGGTACAAACTTCTACAGTTAGGTTTTTTAACTCCTGAAGTTCAATAGGAGCCATTCAATATGAGATTTTAGAAATGGGTTTTGTACTGGGTTCAAAGTCGATACAAAATTTAATATCACGCTTTGGGAGTAAGCAAAGAAATTCTTCAGGAAATACGTCAGGAAACAAACAACAGAAATATCACTCAAATCTGACGTATTTTTGTTCAAGTCCATGACATGGGCTAAGAAAGCTTGACATCCGTTTTCAATAAACGAATGACTTTACGGCTTGATATGAAAGAGTTTGACTTCAATGGTTTGGTTGCTTGAATTTGAATAACAGGTTGCTTAGGAATATAAAAACTAACAACCTTACGAAAGCAATCAATTTTGGCATAATGAGTAGTTAACCAATCAATTTCTAAAATCACATCAAAAGCAAGTATCTTTAAAGAGATAAGATCAACAGGTAATGTGATGGTGCTAACTTGGATCAAATAAGATTTATAAACAGTGGATGTGATGAAAGTTTCCCCTAACGGAGTCTCCATAGATAAATCAAAGTCTAATTTCTCCGGAGTTAAGTTTAAATGTTGAGCACAAGTAGGAGAAATAAATGAATGGGTAGAACCGGTATCTAATAAGGTATAGACTTCGTAAAAATTTATAATTAACTAACCCGTGCTAACTTCGTTCGGGTTCCTCGCATTCTGACCAGTCACGAAAAACGCTCTTCCAGGAACCGTTGACTTTGACTTTTCTGGGACAACTTTTTGAGTCACCGTCCCCGCTGAACTTGGTTTCGCTGCCGTACAATCTCGAGCGATATGTCCTTCCATTCCACAGTTATAACATACCTTAAACTGTTGTGGGCAGTTTGGGCTGATATGTCCTTCTTTTCCGCACTTATAGCATATGATCGGTGGTCGTTCTCCTCCCTTGGAACCAGTTGCTGCTGGTGCTAACGTCTTCGTATTATCATTGTCGAATCTCCTCTTTTTAAAATCTCCTCCCGACTCGCTTCTTCTATTCTCATGGCCATGATTACCACCAGAGTGGTTGCCGCTCTTGTCCGTATTCTTCTTTCTCCGCTGGTTATCATTGTTCTGATGACTGCTGTCACCGGTATGATCCTGGTTATGGTCCCTCGATTGACCGTATTCGTTATCTTGCTCTAATAATTGAGCCATGTTGACAACATCTGAATAGAGAGAAAATTTATGAGAAATGAGATATTGACGTATGCCGGGTTTCAAACCTCTCAGAAACATCCGTGTCATACGTTCCTCATTCTCCACCAAATGAGGTGCAAACCTGGACAACTCTGCAAACTTCGCCTCGTACTGGGACACCGTCATGTTGTTCTGCTCCAGTCTAATAAACTCCACTTCCTTTATATGACGAACACTTTCAGGAAAGTATTTGTCATTGAACAGTTTCTGAAATGTCTCCCTAGACATGCTGAGTGCGGCTGGATGGGTACGTTTCACAGACTCCCACCAGTAGTCTGCCTCGCCACGAAACATAAAGGTAGTGAATGGAACCTTCTGTTCCTCCGTGCATCCCAAGACATCGAATATCTTGGTAATTTGCTTGACCCACGTCTCCGCCTTAATCGGATTCGGCTTTTCCCAGAATTCTGGTGGTCCCAACTCTTTGAACTGCTTGGCTGTGACAAGCCGCGCATTGCTATCATTTCCACCCGTATTCTATACACGAGTCTTCCTCGTTTGATTTTGCATGAACTGCAAAAAGCTTCTAAACATCCCATCGTTCATCATCTGCTCATTGGTGTTATTCACAGGAGGAACATTGCCAGCCTGTTGCACGTTCTCCTCGTTGGTGAGCAAAAGTGTCTTCACGGTCTCATTTACTCCACTGTTAACATTCTCAATCGACATTCTCAAATACTGCCATAAACAAGGGTTAATTTAACAAATTAACAAATCACATAATATCCCTATATTATGACCGACCAACAGATAAGCTTAGGTAGGACATACTAGCGAAGGATTTACTCGTCTCTCCCCTCCTAGTTCTATTCTCCGATCTCCGCCAGAGATCATATCCCTAAGCTCTGATACCAACTGTGACGCCCCCAAAATAGGTCAATTCCACCCAACCCATTCTGAGTCGCCAAATACATGGTACAGAAAATAACTACAACTTTATTATTACAATTGTCGTGCAAAATACGACAACACATATACTGTGAGTTTAAATACAAATATTGTCATCTAGACAGTATTCATACTCAATTAAGAACTCATTATACTTATTGATACACTATTTTACAAAATAGTGAGGACTATTAAAACAACTGTCTTGAACCATCATTCCACACCCCGACTAGTACTCGCTACATTCTCGCCTCCTGAAAAGAAAATGGAACAATAAGGAAAAGGGTGAGCTCAACTAGCCCAGTAAAGAATATTATGACTAAGATAATATACAACAAATTATCGTTAGTCTTCAACAGGAAAAAATTTATTAGAATACAATAGACAACAAGTTTTAAATCAATATTCGCAGCGGAAAATAATAATTCATAGAAGAGTTACGTAGAGAATGAAATCTACGATTATCTATGAATTTAAAAGCCCATCATCAACATTTTATTCCTGTAACATCAATCAATAAATATCTTAAATCAAATAGTCATCTTTGCACTACACGCCAAAGATATTCATCAGTTGGTCATGTTCACCTCAACACCTGTTCATCTTTGCACTACGGGCCAAAGATATTCATCAGAAATCATTAATCTTTGCACTACAGGCCAAAGATATTCAATTATATCATCATTTAGGACTGAGGATGATGAAAAATATTTTAAAAGAAACGAATCCAGTGAAACAAAATAATAAATATTAAGGATTCGTATTTTAACTATTCCATGTCCAAAAATACCTCATAAATAATCATAGTGGAGTAAAATTCAAGAATGATCAAAACATGGATACAATCAAAGCTAGTATCCATAATAGATATTTTGGACAAAAAGAAGAAAATTTCATTTTTCGGTGAATAGTAACTCGTGAATAGTAACTCATGAATAGTAATCCCGACATGAAAAGTTCCAAATTTGATAAAAAGTTCAGATCAATACTTCGGCATAATGATATTGAAGAAAATAATATCATTTAAGAAGAAATAACATCCCTTACCTCAGTAAAAACAGTATTTCTAGTTGAAACACCGGATATAGGTTATGACTTGAACTTGCACCGTATAGCAATACTCAAAATATTAGAATACTCACAAGAATACGCTCACTTATATAGAGAGAGAAAGAGAGAGAAACTTGTGTTTCTGGTGTGATTTTCAATTCTAACTTAAGCACCCTATTTATAGGAAAATGCTTAGAACACCAAAGCAGAAAATTGAATATAATAATATTATATTTACAAAATTGTCAAGCCCACCTTAGAAGATCTGAATTCAGCCCATTCTTATCACATGTTGAGCCCACTAATTTGCAAAAAAACGTTTTTCTTTAAAATAATAATTAAAACTTCCAAAAATCAATTATTTCGGAATTTCAGAACTTCAATAATTCATAATAAATAGCCATTTTATCCGAAAATTCGAATCACACGTGTTTTTATAGGAAATTCAATTCTCTACAACTTTGCAGAAGAAAGTTTTTTCAAATTCTAAACAGAAATTGACCGAAATCCACAAACAGGCGATTTTACAGTCAATAATAAATTTTCGGTCAAGAATTGTGTCCACCAACACACAAAACATGTGTTAATCATTTAATGTCACAAAAATACTCTTCCTCCTCATATACTCATATATCCCACATTCATTATAAAAATATCACCATCAATATATTATTAAAATAATATATTTAAATGAATTATTTTATCAGAAAAAGATAAAATATTAATTTTTAACAATTGTCACATTAAAAATTTTCTCCATCTATATCCACATAAAATCACTATTTTTCTCATATAAATCAATAATTAATTATTCACAAATAATATTACAGAATCACAGTACTAGCAACCAGGCCGTTCCCAGGAAAGAGGGGGCTTTCCAATAAGGATTTCTCCTTATTGGCGCGTAATTAGATGACCAAACCTCTCCTTAGACAGAACTTTCTAGACATTGCCAATAATGTTATCTAATAATATTATTCAGATAATATGAATTATTGCTCCGCTAATGGAAAATACTGCGTAGTGACAATTATAAAATATCAACGTAGCAATTATTTAATCAATAAAATAAAATATTGAACAGTAATTACTGTAACTATTATTGAGTAGTGTCTTCTTACGTAAGAATCAATAATTGGTGTAATACCGTGTGCTACTGTGCAACAACGCGTATTACCGTGTTTTAACCACCGGGTATTCCAACAGTATTGACGGTAACAACTATGCCGTTATTTATAAACAACTTATTTTTGTCGTTTTCTTCATCCAATCGCTTTCCGTTATGGGGCCCACAAAAGACTGCGCCGTCGTACGAATATTCCCCGACAGTAAGAATATTTCATGACCAAACAAATATTCTCCGACAACAATGAATATTTTAGGACCACTTGCTTATTTGAAATATTTGTGCATTTTACCCATAACTAACCACATTAATCAAATCAACCCTTACTATTTCAAAATAATAAATAGAGGAATTTAAATTTCATTTATTAATAATTTGGGGTCTTACAAACAACCATGTATAGGGGATTAATTACGCTTTAGCGTTAAGATATTATGCACAGTATGGTACTAAGGGCTGATCCCCCTAAGTACGAGAAGAAGGTCCATAGTCTTATGACTGTTAAAGGTTTCAAGTATATTTCTTGTTAACCTAGGACATAGTTCAAGGTCTTATCACCCTCAGAATTCTTTTGATTCTTGTTATTCATTCTCGATTCAAAAGTTGAGCTTTTATTCAGATGTCTTTGATTTATTCGCATGTTATTATAATGTTATTTCATTATTATACTTGTGGGCATTGTGTTCACTCTTGCTTAATAATAACATTGCAGTTAAGAATGAAAGAAGCGATGAACCCTCCACTAGTAAGGGCAAAGGCAAAGTTAGCAAGTAAAGAAGACTTGTTATTTTAATTGATGATGTATTTATGTTTAAGACTTATGTTGTTGTTTAAGACTTTTTTTGTTTAGAATTCCGCACAGATGTTTTAAGGTTAGAGTAACCTGGGATTTATTTATGATTCAGTTGATGTAACCCTTAAGGGAAGAGATTTTATTATGATTTCTATCTATTGTATGGTTTGATATTATTTATGGGTAGATAGATAGATGATGCTTGTACAGTGAACACCAAATCCTGTGGAATCGAAGTACCCGGATTTGGGGGTGTCACAGGTTGGTATCAGAGCTGTAGGTTATGAACCTTAGGTGGGGGAACAACCTTAGGTAGTAACCTTATAGAAGAAGATAGTAATTGAAAACTCTTATCGAGTTCTAAGAAATGAATTTTTGAAATTCATTGAAGATAATAAAATACATTATGTGTTTATGTGTTAAGTATGCGTTAGATAGTATGACTTAGTAACTAAAAGTTAAAATTTTGTTGTCAGGATGACGAATGTTGGAGAAGCTAGTCAAGCTGGGGAGGAAGAACCCCGATTACCTATAGTACCTACTGAGGAGGGATCTCGTGTACTTGTAGGACCGACTGAGGAGGAGCCCCGAGACGTTCATGTTGTTAGGGAACAGTTGGTTCAGAGGGTTTCATCTCCATTGATCACCGTTGTTGGTCAGGAACATGAACCTGAGATTGATCCTGAGGAGGGTCCTGAGGAGGAGTTTGATGAGGAGGAAGAATAAGAGGAGCTACCACGGTACACTGTTGATGCTGAGATGTATGACACACTATATGATCGTAACGTGGAGTTACAAGATGAGGTTTAGGAATTGACTGAGCGAGCGACTGTTCAGCAGTCTACTTTAGAGGAGAAGGATAGAGAGATTGTGACCCTTCATACACGTTTAGGAAACGTGGAGTGGGATCTGGTTCATGAGAAGGGTCAAACCAAAGATAAGACCGAGGAGATAGAGAAGCTGAAGAAGGAACTGAAGGAAACCTCCGGAAGACTGAAAATAGCAGAGGAAGGATGGGTAAGAGAATCACATCGAGCTGATCGTGCAGAAGATGATAGTCGTGCAAAGAAGGCAAAGCTTGAAGACACGTACGCCACACTTAATCATGCGATGGATGAGGTTCAAGAGCGAGTGTTAAGGTACCTCATCCAGTTTGAAGGACTTCCATCGTATATGTTGGATCGCAGGACGATGTCTCGTATTATGAATGAGGAGCGTGGCAAGGCTATTGAGCACCTTGGAAGACAGGATTAGAATCTATTTATTTATGTGAAAGACTTATATAGTTTTATGTAAATTCCGATGTGTTTATGAACTAAGGAATATGTTAATATTTGAATGTTTTAAATCCTGTGGATTCTTTATTCCAGGATAGATGATGTAAATAGCAGTATGCTATAGTTTAATGTTAAAACTTTTTATTTGAATGAAAAGATATCAAGTTGTTTGAGATGATGTGTTAAGTGATATGTTAAAGTGTTGAGTAATGTCTTAACTATGTAGAGAAATAAATAAAGTTCTAATAAGCGTGTATTTAACAGAAAAATGCCGCCAAGGAGAAGACAACAACGTCAACCGGCTCAGGAAGGGTCAACCAACAATAACAATAATGCCAACGTTAATCCAGTTCAACAGCTAGTTAATTTACTAACTGGAGTCATGAATAACCAACCGCAAGCTCCACCTAGCACAACATTTAAAGATTTTAAGGCAGTGGGACCGCCAGAGTTCAAAGGTTCCAGAAACCCGATCGAGGCTCAAACGTGGGTGATGGAAATGGAGAAGGTTTTCGACGTTGCTAGGGTTCGAGAAGATCAGAAGACCGTTTTTGCGACATTTATGCTGAAGTCTGAGGCTAGCTACTGGTAGCAGGCAAACAAGATGCGAGGAGGTGAAGGTTTAATTACGTGGGAGAGATTCAAAGAGATGTTTTTCGAAATGTATATCCCAGCTAGTTCGCAGAATCTGATGGAGGTGCAATTTCTGGAACTGAAACAGGGAAACATGAGCGTGCCTGAATACGCGGCTAAATTCGATGAGTTGGCAAGGTTTGCCCCGTATGAAGTACACACTGACGAGAGGAAAGCCAGACGATTCGAACAAAGACTGAAGCCTTGGGTATACAGCAAGGTATCAATGTTTCAACTTAACACGTTTGCGGGAGTTTTGGAAAAGGCCATTCTCGCGGAAGGAGGAAGTGATGCAGTGACTAAGTACAACCAAGAACAGAAAAAGAAAAAAAGTGAGAATGAAGGTAATAACAAGACTGGTGGAAGTAATACTGGGAATAATAATAATCAGAAGAGGAAGTGGACGGATAACTCGACAACTGGAAGTCAACACGGAGGGCAGAAAAAGAAGATAGAAGCATGTCCGACTTGCGGTAAGGCACATCTAGGAGTTTGTTTGAAGGGAAAGAGAGTGTGCTACAATTGTGGTCAGGAAGGCCACATTGTACCAAATTGTCTAAACCCAAAGAAGGGTGCTTGTTTCAACTGTGGTTCGAAAGATCATTTAGCAAGAGACTGTCCCAAGAAGGGATCGGGAGGATCAGGACAAGGAGGAAATAGGAGAAATAGCAGTGAAAATACCTTAACCATCACCGGACCACCTGCAACAAACCGACCAACCGCCAGAACTTTCAACATGACGGTGCAGGATGCGATCCAGTCTCGTGAGGTGGTGTCAGGTATCATTCCGATCAATGAAATTAATACTTACGTTTTATTTGATTCGGGTGCTACTTGTTCCTTTATATCCGATGACTTTGCTAATAGTTTAGATTTGCTTAAGGATGAATTGGAATATCCCATGATTATAGAAATTGCGAATAGAGAGATAATTCCTGTTAAGCATGTGTATAAGAATTGTAGAGTGGATATTAAGGGTAATATCATGAACGTAGATCTTATCCCTATTCGATTGGGGGAATTCGACGTTATATTGGGTATGGATTGACTATCCAATTATGGGGCTATAATTGACTGCCAAAAGAAGCGTATTAACCTTATGACTCCGTCAAAGGTTGTGTTTTATGGTAGCTAGTCGCCTAGACAAGCGAGTTATCTGACGATGTTGCAGGCCAGGAAGTTATTAAGACAAGGCTGTGTAGGATACTTAGCTTACATAGTCGACAGTCGAAAAGAGAACCCGAAGGTAGAGGAGATACCGATTGTGAGGGACTTCGTCGATGTATTTCCAGACGATTTGCCAGGACTTCCACCAGATAGAGAAGTAGACTTTGTGATTGATTTGGCGCCCGGAACTGCTCCAATATCGAAGGCACCATACCGAATGGCGCCAGTAGAGATGAAGGAATTAATGGTACAACTACAAGAATTATTGGACAAAAAGTACATTCAACCGAGCGTATCGCCGTGGGGAGCGCCGGTGTTGTTCGTGAAAAAGAAGGACAGATCGATGAGGCTCTGCATTGACTACAGAGAATTAAATAAGGTCACGGTTAAGAACAGATATCCATTACCAAGGATCGATGATCTGTTTGATTAATTGAAGGGAGCGAAATACTTTTCCAAGATTGACTTGAGGAGTGGTTATCACCAACTGAAGGTGAGGCCAGAGGATGTACCGAAGACAGCGTTCCGAACGCGATATGGTCATTATGAGTTTTTAGTAATGTCGTTTGGTCTTACGAATGCTCCTGCAGCATTTATGGGACTAATGAATGGTGTATTCAAGCCGTTTTTGGACAAATTCGTGGTGGTATTTATAGACGACATTTTAGTATATTCCAAAACCAAAGAGGAACATGAAGAACACTTGAGGTTAACATTGGAAGTATTGAGAAGGGAGAAGTTGTATGCTAAATTTTCAAAATGCGAATTCTGGATCGAGAGAGTACAATTTTTTGGTCACGTAATCGATAAAGATGGAATTTCAGTAGATCCATCCAAAGTAGGAGCTGTGATTAACTGGGATCAACCGTGAACGCCGTCAGAAGTAAGAAGTTTTCTTGGATTAGCAGGATATTATAGAAGATTCATACAAGATTTTTCTAAGATCGCAACTCCGTTAACGAATTTAACTCGAAAAGCTGTGAAATTTGTTTGGACGGAGAAGTGTGAGGAGAGTTTTCAAGAATTAAAGAAGAGGTTGAGTACAGCGCCTGTGTTATCTCTTCCGGATGATACATGAAATTTTGTTGTTTTTAGCGATGCGTCGCATAAAAGACTTGGCTGTGTGCTGATGCAAAATGGCAAAGTCATTGCGTATGCATCACGACAGTTGAAGGATTACGAGAAGGGTTACCCAACCCATGATTTGGAGTTAGCTGCAGTTGTTTTTGCTTTGAAAATTTGGAGGCACTATCTATACTGGGAGAAGTGTGAAATATATACGGACCACAAGAGTCTGAAATATATTTTTACACAGAAAGATTTGAATATGCGTCAAAGAAGATGGTTGGAATTAATCAAGGATTATGACTGTGAGATTTTATACCATCCGGGTAAGGCTAATGTGGTTGCCGACGCCTTAAGTAGAAAGGGTCGTGAGAAATTGATGATGTTGACTGCTCAGCAGGAGCTAATTGCAGATATGGAGAAACTGGAGTTAAAAGTGAAGTATCCTATGGAGATTGATGAGAAGCTATTTCAGATGCAATCTGGTACAACTCTACTAGATAGAGTGAAGGAGGCTCAGCTTCAGGATGATGAATGCAAAAAGGTAACATCAAAGATATCTGAAGGAACCAAACCAAGATTTAAGATGGATAAGGAAGGAATATTGAGATTTGAAAGCAGAATTTGGGTTCCGCCAGTACAAGAAATTAAGGAAGAAATTTTGAGTGAGGCTCATAGTTCAAGATATTCGATTGACCCTGGTAGTATAAAAATATACCAAAATCTTCGACAACATTTCTGGTGGCCGAATTTGAAACGTGATGTTGCAGAATGTGTTGCCAAATGCCTGACATGTCAGAAAGTTAAAGCAGAACATCAGAGACCGAGTGGATTGCTACAACCGTTGGAGATCCCAAAATGGAAATGGGAACATATTACGATGGACTTCGTGGTTGGCCTTCCGACGACTCAGAAAGGCTAGGACGCAGTATGGGTTATCGTTGACCGACTGACAAAATCCGCGCACTTCCTTCCTATCAAAATCAGATTTAACTTAGATCAGTTGGCAAGATTATATGTGAAAGAGATTGTTTCGAGGCACAGAGTGCCGGTGTCTATTGTTTCCGATAGGGATCCGCGCTTCACATCAAATTTCTGAAAATGTCTTCAGGAATGCATGGGTACACAACTGCGAATGAGTACAGCTTACCACCCTCAAACAGACGGACAGAGCGAACGAACGATTCAAACACTAGAAGATATGTTACGAGCCTGTGTGATGGACTTCAAAGGAAATTGGGATGATCACCTACCGTTGGCAGAGTTTGGCTACAACAACAGTTACCACGCTAGTATTGGTATGCCGCCTTACGAAGCGTTATACGGTAGAAAGTGCAGAACTCCGCTTTATTGGGATGAAGTTGGTGAAAGACAATTGCTAGGGCCAGAATTGGTACAGTAGACGGCAGAAATAGTCAAAGTGATCCGAGCACGACTGATAGCAGCTCAAGATCGACAGAAGAAATACGCTGATCCACATCGTAAAAATATCGAGTTTGAACCAGGTAGTTATGTCTTCTTGAAGGTCTCTCCCTGGAAGGGAAAGATCAGGTTCGGAAAGAAAGGAAAATTGAGCCCAAGATTTATTGGACCCTTTGAAGTACTGAGAAGAATTGGAGAAGTTGCGTACGAGGTAGCCTTACCTCCAGCACTCGAGAATATCCACAACGTCTTCCATGTTTCTGTGTTACTACCTTACAAACCTGATTACAAGCATGTAATTGAATACGAACCCCTGTATTTTGAGAAAGACTTATCTTACGAAGAAATTCCTGTCCAGATTGTCGACCGAAAAGAACAAGTTCTGAGAAATAAAGTTATACCTTCTGTTAAGGTAATTTGGAAGAACCACAACGCTGAAGAAGCTACGTGGGAACTCGAAGAGAATATGATGAAGAATTACTCTCATTTATTTACTTAATTATTTGTAAGAGATTCTGGGGACAGAATCTTTGTAAGGGGGGGGGGGGGAGATTGTAACGGGTTAAATTTATTGAGTCGTGATTCTGGGGACAGAATCCTTTTAAGGGGGGAAAGATGTGACGAACGAGAATTTTATAAATTATTTTAAATATTTATTGAGTTAAATAAATATTTTTCGATGATTTAATTATTAGATTTAATAATTAATTGATGCAATTGTGGTAGATTAATTTAATCATATGTGTTACATTATTAAATTAATGTAGAGAATTTTTATTATTTAAGTATGTGATTAATTGAGCTTATTGAATTAAATGAATATTTAATTAAGCATGATGTTATTTTAATTAAATTAAATTATTAATTAGAAATTTAATAAATTGACATTATTTATTAATGACATATTTATTTATGTGACTATGTGAATTTATGAGAAATTATTATATTTTATTTATATTAAATTAAATAAGATATATGAATTATTGTGCAATTGGGTGTGACACTTATTAAACTATATAATAAAAGAGTTTATTAAATTAATTGAGTTTAAGCCTTTAAGGCTAGCCAAACATGGCCTTAAGGGGGGTTACTAGCAGTTACCCATGACTGGGTTAACTGACTAGTATGTGCGTCAGTTCTTTACAATTATATTACGTATTCTTTTTCTATTTCTTTCTCTAAGTCTGATAAGCATCACAGAGAGAACCCAAGCCACGACGCCATAGCGCCGCAGCGCCAAGAGCCCGGCCACAGCGCCACCGTGCCGCAGCGCAACTCCTTAGTACATTAGTGGCGCCGCAGCGCCACTCTTCAGAAAATTCAGAAATGTATTTTTAAAAATGTTTAAGTCTAACAATGTGTTAGTGGATTATTGTAATGAACATGTAAACATGTTAGAAGAATAATGTGATGATTAAATAGTTGTTTAACATGTAATAAAATATTATATGTGAATTGAATTATTAAATACATAATTAGTTTGATAATTCACGAAGTACAAATGATGTGACAAAGTGGAAATTTGACTAAGTTTAGTTGAATAATTAAAGTAGTCAAAGAAAAAGAGTTTATAATGATTAGTTAAGTTATAATTAACTGGTATTGTGTATGTGAATGGTATGTAGGATTTTTAATTCAAAGAACGAGTTAGTTAAAGTGTAATCTACAAGCAAGGCAAGTATCCTATCCCTAACTCCATTCTATTGAGCAAGTTTATTTAAACTTAAACGTTACTTTTATGTCGAGCAAGTTTCCCTAACCCCACTTGTCATTATTGTTCAAGTTTATTAGTTACCTTGAATAAATTATCCTTGTTATTATTCAAGTTCAAGCATGATATTAAAGATTAATTATCTTTCCAAAGCATGATTCAGTTATACAATAATTGTCCTATTGTATACTTTTGAGATTATTATTCTAATCAAATATCAATTATTGTTGAACCTTATTAGACTAGTGAACCTTATTGATTCAACTAGTCCATAGTTGATGAGCGTTCTAAATTTCAGAACCCTTGATGAAAGTATCCAAACCAAACTTCCTTTGGTACGGACTCGAATGTCAAACTGAGATGAACAACCCTATATAGGGGATTAATTACGCTTTAGCGTTAAGATATTGTGCACAGTATGGTACTAAGGGCTGATCCCCCTAAGTACGAGAAGAAGGTCCATAGTCTTATGACTGTTAAAGGTTTCAAGTATATTTCTTGTTAACCTAGGACATAGTTCAAGGTCTTATGACCCTCATAATTCTTTTGATTCTTGTTATTCATTCTCGATTCAAAAGTTGAGCTTTTATTCAGATGTCTTTGATTTATTCGCATGTTATTATAATGTTATTTTATTATTATACTTGTGGGCATTGTGCTCACTCTTGCTTAATAATAACATTGCAGTTAAGAATGAAAGAAGCGATGAACCCTCCACTAGTAAGGGCAAGGGCAAAGTTAGCAAGTGAAGAAGACTTGTTATTTTAATTGATGATGTATTTATGTTTAAGACTTATGTTGTTGTTTAAGACTTTTTTTGTTTAGAATTCCGCACAGATGTTTTAAGGTTAGAGTAACCTGGGATTTATTTATGATTCAGTTGATGTAACCCTTAAGGGAAGAGATTTTATTATGATTTCTATCTATTGTATGGTTTGATATTATTTATGGGTAGATAGATAGATGATGCTTGTACAGTGAACACCAAATCCCGTGAAATCGAAGTACCCGGATTTGGGGGTGTCACAACGACCACAGTTAAACTGTGAGTTTTAATACAAATATATGTAACTCTCATGGTGCCTTGACCACAACACCTTACAATGGCACCTTACATAAAGGTACAGTCAATAACTGTTTTAGAAATTAAAATCTTTGGAAAATGCTCAAGAAAATCTTCGTACATGAAAGGCCAAGCATCTAAGTTATAATAGCTGTCATATGACTTGAGGATTATCCTTGGTTGACCCAATAGACCCCAAAGAAAAACGAGAAGATTACTATCATGTCCTTTCCAATGGTGAGTCTTCTCTTGCCATATAATTATTTCCATTGTCTCCAATTGAGAATTATATTTCAACCAAACTCCAAGATTATATAGGTAGTGCTCATAGATATAATCAGCAAGTGGATGTGCATAACCCTATCTTATGATAACACGAAGTCGTATGTCATAAGACATCTTGTATGATAGTGACAAAACATCCTTCCAAAGTTAGGTTCACCTCACCCTATTCGGTTCACCAAAATCAATGGTTAAATGACGTATAAAATACGACACAGTTATCTAAAATTTTCAATAAAATTATTTTCATAATGTTTTAGGGGAAACCTCAACAGTTATAGACCACTATTCTATTCTCTTGTTACCCTCGCTCGACTCAGCTACACTCTTATTACCTAAAAGAAATTGTGAAACAAAAGGGTGAACACAACTAGCCCAGTAAAGAATATCATAACTAAAGATAATTAAACTATCAGTAGCCTTTATCAGTAATAAATTAGTGATTTAGAACATATAGTAGATGATAAAACTTTTCAACCATAGTTGCAGCAGAACGAATAATCCATTAGAAGAGTCAAATAGACCATAAAGTCTATTATCTTCTCCATGTTAAAAGTCCACCAACAATGTTTTATCCTTGTAACATCAATCAACAGTTCCTGTCCACAATCATGTGAATAACTCATAATCATAATTGTGGTTCTAAATTCCTCTTCGCACCCAGGACGAAGATAATTTTCATCACATGTCTTTACCTGAAACATCAAAGATCATGGTTATACTAAATCACAGTTCCTGTTCATAATCATATTAATAAATTCATCTTTGCACTACGGCCCAAAGATATTCATCAACAGTTCATCTTTTCACTACAGACCAAAGATATTCAACAACAGGTCATCTTTGCACTACATGCCAAAGATATTTAACAACAGGTCATATTTGCACTACATGCCAAATATATTAATACCTCAAAGAAATTTATATTCATTTCAGAATTTATATAAACAATAATTATAACCATGTTGTTCAATTCACCTTTGCACTTAAGCTGAAAATATTCAATTGTAAATTCAATGGTCATGATTATACTAGTCAACAATTCATCTTTGCACTACTGGCCAAAGAGAACCCATAGTCATGATCATACCAATAATCTACCCATCTTTACATTCAAGTCGAAGAGAAATTTTATCACCAGGATTATAAAAATGTTACATATGATAATAAAATAATATGATCAAAACATGGATTTAATTTCAAGAGTAAGATTCATAAATCAACGATAATTTGGTCAGAAAGAGAAACCAATTTTGTCGTGAATAGTACATCGTGAATAGTAACCTGTGCATAGTATCCCGTATTCGTAAATAGTACCGTAAACGTAAATAGTGCCGTATACGTAAATAGTGCCATATACATGAATAATGCCGTATACGTGAATAGTGCCGTATACGTGAATAGTACCGTATACATGAATAGTAAATTCGACATGAAAAAGATAAAGTTTCACAATAAAATTCATATCAATATTTCGGTATAATGATATTAAAAAAAATAACATCATTTTCTTGAAAAAAATAACATCCCTTACCATCCCTTACCTCAAAAGAATAACACTTCTGACTGAAATATCGGATATAATACTGAAGAAAACTTGCACTGTATAGCAACACTCAAGATATCTAAATACTCACAAAAATACGCTCGATATTATAGAGAGAGAAACCTAAGCACCCTATTTATAGAAAAACTGTGAGTTTTAATACGAATATATATATAACTCTCATGGTGCCTCGACCACAATACCTTACAATGGTACCTTACATAAAGGTACAATCAATAACTGTTTTATAAATTAAAATCTTTGAAAAATGCTCAAGGAAACCTTCGTACATGGGAGGCCATGCATCTAAGTTATAATAGATATCATATGACTCGAGAATTATCCTTGGTTGACCCAATAGACCCCAAAGAAAAATGAGAAGATTACTATCATGTCTTTTCCAATGGCGAGTCTTCTCTTGCCATATAATTATCTCTATTGTCTTCAATTGAGAATTATATTTCAACCAAACTCTAAGATTATATAGTTAGTGCTCATAGATATAATCAGTAAGTGGATGTGCACAACCCTGTCTTATGATAACACGAAGTTGTATGTCATTAGACATCCTGTATGATAGTGACAAAACACCTTTCTAAAGTTGGGTTCACCTAACCTTATTCGGTTCACCAAAATCAACGGTTAAATTATGTATAAAATATGACACACATATCTAAAATTCTCAATAAAATTATTTCCATACTGTTTTAGGGAAAATCTCAACAGCTATAGACCATCGTTCTATTCTCCTTTTACTCCCGCTCGACCCAGCTACAGTCTTATTACCTGAAAGGAATTGTGAAGCAAAAGGGTGAGCACAACTAGCCCAGTAAAGAATATCATGACTAAAGATAATTAAATTATCAATAACATTTTTCAGTAATAAATCAGAGATTTAAAACATATGGTAGCAGCCTAAGTCAGTAACCGAAGTACGTAGCTTTATGGGCTTAGCTGGTTATTATTGAAAATTCGTGGAAGGATTTTCTCGAATCGCTACTCCATTAACTCAGATGACTCTAAAAGATACAAAATTCGGTTGGAGCGAGGAATGTGAGAAGTGTTTTCAAGAATACAAGAGAAGACTCATTTCAACACCTGTTCTGACAATCCCATCTGGTTTGGAGGGATTATCCTACTCATGATCTAGAGTTGGCAGTTGTCGTTTTCGCGCTTAAAATTTGAAGGTATTACATTTATGGGGAGAAGGTGAAAATCTATACAGATCATAAGAGCCTCAAATATTTTATCACCCAAAAGGAACTCAACATGTGGCAACGACGTTGGCTCGAGCTGTTGAAAGATTACGATCATACCACTCAATATCATCCTAGAAAAGCGAACGTGATAGCTAACGCGTTGAGTAGAAGATCATATACGGGTACGAGTGCGATATTGTCAACACAAAGGCCCATTTTATATGAGTTACAAAGGATGGAGATAGAGTTAAAGACTTCAAGGACCCACGTGATGATGTCAAATATACGAGTAGAACCGACTTTAATTGTGACACCCCCACAAAAGGTCCACACAACCCATTCTGAGTCACCAAATACATGGTACAAAAACAACTACAACTTCATTATTACAATTATCGTGTAAAATACGACAACACATAAACTATGAGTTTAAATACAAATATTATCTTCTAGACAATATCCACACTCAAATAAGTCCTCCTTATAATTATTGATACACTATTTTACAAAATAGTGAGGACTGCTAAAATAACTAACTTGGAACATCACCCTATACCCCGACTAGTTCCCGCTATATTCTCGCCTCCTGAGAAGAAAAATGGAACAAAAAGGAAAAGAGTGAGCTCAACTTGCCAAGTAAAGAATATTATGACTAAGATAATGAAAAAAACCAATTATCGTTAGCTTTTAACAAATCAGATAAAATATAATGGACAACAAGTTTTAGATCAATATTCGAAGTGAAAAATAATAGTTCATTAGAAGCGTTAAGTGGAGAATTAAGTCTACTTGTAATGCCCCGAAATTCGGTCTATTTTCACACCTAGATTCTGTACGTCACGATTCCATCTTCTTCCAAACATACATCATTATATAGCTAAATATAACAACATACATTCCCAAATCCCAGGTTTTAATACCTTATAACCTCGTTCATTATAAATAATGATAATTACATTATTCTTTACATCTTACAAGAGTGACTTTTATCCGCCACCAAGGATACATATCAGTTCATTAAACTAATCTATAGTTCAATTAAACTATTCTACATTACAAGTCTTCGCTTGATCTTTACGCACATTCACATATTGAATGACACTTTGTCTGGATACCGATCAGCTTGATTCTTTCTAACATCGTACGCTAAAAATATTTTTATTTAAAGCAAGCGTGAGCATTCAATTGCCTAGCAAGTCATAGCAGTTGAATAAACAACTTCAAGAATTCAAACATTCTTTTAAAACTTCAATAACCGAACAAAGGTTACGAAGCAACTTGAATAATAGGAATAAACTCTGATTCCTATCATTTTAAAATATTAGTCACATTCACTTTGAAATACTTTCATTCTTCTACCTTTTCCATACACATCCTGTAAGACCCCAGCTTATTAATGAATAAAATCAAATTTTCTCTAAATATTATTGTGAATAATAAGGGGTTAATTTGATATAATACTTTGGTTATGGGTGAAATGTGCAAATTTTGCAAAATAAGCAAGTGGTTATAAAATATTCATTTTTGTCGGGGAATATTCGTTTGGTAGTGGAATATTCTTGTTGTCGGGGAATATTCGTACGACGTCGCAGCCTTGTGTGGGCCCCATAATGGAAAGCGATTGGATGAAAAAAACGACAAGTATAAGTTGTTTATAAATAACGGCGTAGTTGTTACCGTTAATACTGTTGGAATACCCGGTGGTTAAAATACAGTAGCACACGATATTGCACCAATTATTGATTCTTACGTAAGAAGGCACTACTCAATAATTGTTACAGTAGTTATTATTCAATATTTTATTTTATTGATTCAATAATTGCTGCGTTGATATTTTATATTATTGTTATTTCAATAATTGTTGCTGCACAGTTATCAGATCAATAGTTCATATTATTTGAATAATATTATTAGATAACATTATTGGTAATGTCTAGAAAGTTCTGTCTAAGGAGAGGTTTGATCATCTAATTGCGTGCCAGTAAGGAGAAATCCTTATTAGAAAGCCCCCTCTTTCCTAGGAACGGCCTGGTTGTCATAAATGTGATTCTGTAATATTATTTGTGAATAATTTATTATTAATTCATATGACAAGAAAATATTTATTTTATGTGGATATAAATGAGGGATATATTTTTGTGGTTAAAAATGAAGGAGTTAATATTAAGGTGTTTTATCATTATTTTTATTGGAATGGAGGTATTAAAAATCAAATCAGGGTTTTTGAGAAATATTGCGGGGTTTATAATTTTTAATCCGACCGTTGGATCGTTATGATTTTTAGATATGTTATACATATATAAGTTGAGTATATGTCCACAAATTTTGAACCGTTAAAAATGAACATATGATTTGTTATGAATTTTACGAGATGACTGGTTCAGAAATTGTTGAATTTTCGGAGTTTATCATTTTGGTAGAAAATTCTAGAATTGGTGGGCCCCACTCTTGGTTGGTGAAGAAATATGCTGAGATTTTTATTCAAATATGGTGGGTGGGAATAGTAGCAGGTAAAGCCATCAGGTTGCAGGTTAAGTCTGTTTCGGCGTGCTAACATTTTTCTATAAATATAGGGCTAAGTTAGAATTGAAAATCACACCAGAAACAAGTTTTCTCTCTTTCTCTCTCTAGATTATTGAGTGTATTTTGTGAATATTTAGATACTTTGAGAGTTTCTATTCATCAAAGCAAGTTTCTTTCAGCCTTATACCGGTATTTCGACTAGAAGTACTGATATTTTGAGGTAAGGGATATTATTTCTTCTTAAATGATATTATTTTCTTCAATATCATTATGCAGAAATATTGATATGAGTTTTTATCAAATTTGAAACTTTTTGTGTCGGGGTTACTATTCACGTATACGGCACTATTCACGTATACGGTACTATTCACGAATACGGCACTATTCATCAAAAAATAAAATTTTCTCTTTTTGTCCAAGATGTCTATTATGGTTACTATCTTTGATTGTATCCATGTTTTGATCTTTATTTTTGAATTCTGCTTCACAATTAATTATTATGAAGTATTATTGATCTTGGATAAACTGTTATATGAATCCTTAATATTTGTCCTTCTGTCTCATTGGATTCGTTTTCTTTAAAATATTTTTCATCATCCTCAGTCCTAAATAATGATACTACTGAATATCTTTGGCCTGTAGTGCAAAGATGTATGATTACTTAATGAATATCTTTGGCCTGTAGTGCAAAGATGAACAGGTGTTGAGATGAACATGACCGACTGGTGATACAAATGAATATCTTTGGTCTGTAGTGCAAAGATGAATATTTGATTAACGATGGTTATTAATTGATGTTACAGGGATAAAATATCGATGATGGACTTTTAAATCTTAGAAGATAGTAGAATTCATTCTCTACTTGACTCTTCAAATGGTTTGCTGTTTCCGCTGTAGTTATTGATTTAAAACTTGTTGTCTATTGTATTCTATTAGATTTTTTCCTGTTGAAGACTAACGATAATGTGTTCGGTATTATCTTAGTCATAATATTCTTTACTGAGCTAGTTGAGCTCACCCTTTTCTTTTTTGTTCCATTTTTCTTCTCAGGAGGTGAGAACATAGCAGGATTTAGTTGGGGTATGAAGTGATGGTTCTAGAAAGATATTTTAGCAGGCCTCACTATTTCTGTAAAATAGTGTTTGAATAATTGTATTGAGGACTTATTTGAGTGTGGATATTGTCTAGATGACAATATTTGTATTTAAACTCACAGTTCTTATGTTGTAACAGTAAAGATGTAGTTGTTTCTGTACCATGTATTTTGGCGACTCAGAATGGGTGTTGTATACCTATTTTGGGGGCGTCACACATCCTGTTTGGCTGGAATCATTAGCACATACTTAACAATAACGGTTCATGTATAAACAGAACATACTCATTTTGAACAGTTCAATCACAAAATAGTTCATCTCAAATAAACACCGAAGTGTTCAAATTATGGCACAAGGCCTCATACATACTACCACCTTGTACAAATATCGCACATTTACACATAGACAAGACTTTTCAAGTTCAACATCTGAGAAGTTTAAGAAACTAGCATTCATATAATATGAATGAAGTTAGGAAATTTGCCTTACGCACAACTATCGCTTACGCTGAACTGCTCATTCCAATTCCTATATATCACATAAGGAAAATAGCACATACAACAATTAGTTATCTACTTGACTTACGCAAATGTTTACTTAACTTTACTTCTTAGGGTTCGCGTTCTTACAATCTAAGTTTACGCGACCAACTTCCTTTACCAGTGTATGGCTTCATGATATACGGAGATGTCTTATTCATACGATCATCATCTTTGATGATTTACCTTCTTATCTTCTTCTTATAACCTTTCTAGGACTTAACACACATCGCATCTCTGCTGGTAGTGCATATGGTACTCTGAGTGGTTTCCCACAAATAACCAACAAACAAGTTCCCGTCTCATCTACACTGTCTTTCACAGTGAGTTAAATCGGTAGCCAGTTTTGTATATACCTGCACTCTCTGAAGGAATTGTTATCCCAGCTCCCATATGTCAACCATCAAAGATTACGATTGTACCACAACCTAAACTTTATCTTAACTTATCCGAACCATTAAACTATAATATTCGTTAAGTCAATTTCTCAATCCTTATGGCTTTCTGGCAAATAAATGTCATACCTCAGGATTCATTTCTTATCGTCTAAGTCATACAGTCTTTTGTATACTCAAAATGATCATTCAAGGTCAATACTATGTGTACATAGCGTCAAACATTTGACATTACCTTATTCGTATCTTACAACGTCCGGTTCTTTCGACTCGGAACGTTATCCAAGTTATAATTATTAACTTGGCTTCTTAACGTTATACGTTATTAATTTAGTTTCTTTATCTTTCGCAGGTTTAATCATTACTCTTCATTGTCTTACGGTCAAACCATACACGGAGTGTAGGTTCTAACCGTTTAATATTCGCGTACACTCAACCTTCACGTCGACTAAAGTGTTTAACGCTTACTTCATTCCAACATTCTCTATCTGACTTACCTTCGGACTTTCCTTATCTTATTACCGTTCGTTACGGCTTTCATGATAAATTCATATCTTACTTACTACTTTCATCAATTTCTAAGTCATACGACCATTGTACACTTATAACGTTCGTCCGACGCGAATACGATTCATGAGGATCGTTTACGTACTCTGCGTTCACGTTGCTCGTCTCTTAATCTCTCATTCAACCTTTACTCAAGGTTTTAATCGCTTTCAATCGTTATCCATCCCATGAACCCTTTATTCATTATTCTTTCTTAATGTCAAAGTTATATGGTTCGTTGTATGCTAAGATCGATCGTTCATCGCAACTGCGTTGCGTTCATAACGTCTATACGCTTTACACTTAACTTTCATTACGACATCATAACATCAAAATGTTATACATCATCCTCATCACTTACGACTAAGGAATCATAATCATAGCAATCCCACACGTTCATTCTATCGCGACTACGGTCCCCGGATTACGTAATCTAGCATTTACATTCTTTGCCTTTTAATCCCATTAAATCTTTTCGTTTAACCTCTACTAAAGGTTTAAATCACTTATTCAAGTGTTACATTACTTGAACTACATGTTCATTATCTATTCGTATACTTCCCCCAGGATTTGAGTAATAAAAAGCTCATTTCTGGGCCTTACCCTGCACCGGCGCTGCGGCGTCGGTTCCCTTCTTCTTCCTCGCACTGCGGTGCCACTCAGTAGTAGCTGATGGCCTGGGTTGGCGCTGCCTCCCAAGGCACAGCTGGCGCTGCGGAGCCAAGCATGAAATTTCTAGATTTTTTTCTAAGTCTTGTAAATTGTTTGAGATGCTTACTTTACGATCTCATAACTTCTTCATTATAACTCGGAACGAGGTCATTCTGAAGTCATTCTCTTCCTTATCTTACGTACTTCAATTCCCCTCAGACAAAAAATTATTTTGAATCTGTTAACATGCCAATCAATTGGCTTAAATTCCCTCCTTCGCTCGTTTTATGTTATTAACATTCTTCGTCCGTTTGTCCGTAATTCGGTAATCCGAACTTGGAACTCATTCGTTCTTGAGTCCACGACTCATGTTTTCTACGTTCTCTTACATTCTTATGAAACTCTACACACTCGGGTTCATTTACATACTTTCTTCTTGTCGTTCATCTTTTACAAATTTTTCGTCATAACTTCGTTATAACTAAGTTCAATCCGTTCTTTATGAACGTTTCTACCGTTCCTAACCAAGCAATAAGCAACTAACTTATACGCGATGGTTTTAAACTTGTCCATTAACAACAAATTATACTATGATGGTTTTAAATTTGTCCATCAACAACTTTCTTCGTATTTTTCGCGTTCGTCGTTCGTTCTTCATTTTTAATCCACACTTTGATTATGATTTCACTTTTTCTTGGAATTTGATGTTAAACACCATTCCTTACTAATTTCACCGAATCGTTCATATGATTCATTCGGATCGCTCAAATTTATTACGAATCTTATACTTCCTTAAGAAATTTATAAACTAAATTTCTAATTCTTATTTCTTCGTTTTCTCATGATTTCAACCATATGAAATCATTCATTACATCTTTTACTTCTATTCTCATTAAGCTATGTTTTAAACATAGAAAACTTAAAAAAAATTATTTAGAAGTTAGGTTTTTGGATTACCTTTCTTCTTTAATCTTCCTCCGTTGGACAAAGCGTGCACTCGGCTAGCTTTTTCTCTTCCTTCCTCATCTCATCTGAACTCGCTCTCTCCCTCTCTCTCTCTCCCTCTTAAGTGTTGGAGAATTTTTCATTAACCAACAAATGAGCTTAAGCTCTCTTTTTATAGATTTTCAAGGCTAGGGGCGTTTTAGTTATTTGGCCAAACTGCCTTACTATTCATACCTCCTTACTATTCTCACCTCCTTACTATTCACGAAGCTTCCCTTGGAAGCTTCGTGCTTCCGTCTTGCGGAATTCGTCCGACAGTTTGAAAAACTGCTATTCTCAAAATCTAAATATTTTTAGATATTTCGTCTTTCCTTTACAGATTAACTTTTACGCATTCTTCGGAACTCCGAAAAATTGCAAAACACTTTTTGATGTTAAGCATTTTCCTTCATGTTTTCCCCTAACGTAGTTAAACGAATGAAACATACATAACAATAATTTTTGTCATTTTTATTTCGTCCGATTTCTGCACGTTTTTCGAAAAAAAACTTTTATCAGCTTACTTAACTTTTCACGATGTATTATCGTCAAATCTTTTGACAGAATGTCATTTCAACATACCAAACTCTCAGAAAGGCTTAGACTATTCAAACTCTAACCCTTAGATTTCGTCGGATGAATAGTGCTTATTTCGTCTTTTTTCTCAGAAATATTTTTGTTTCCGAAAAAAATTTATTTTCGTCTTGAAAATTCGTACTCGTTAAGTCTAGCTCGTAGGCAGAATCCTCCCGACATATAATCATCCTAGGTTCTAGAATGATTAATAAATACATAGCACATAATAGTATTAATAAAAATTCATTTTATTAATAACTAATTCTTTAAACTTAAATTATGGACAATTCGATTTTTCGGGTTGTCATATTCTTCCCCCCTTATAAAAATTTCGTCCTCAGAATTTCTTAAAACCACACCCATACCCTGGTCCTCACATTCTTTCCTTCTTCACAGAATTTTGTCCTCGAAGTTTTAGCTTACTCTTCTTCTCAACTTCTCTTCAAAGAAGTTCTTATCTTTCAAACATTCCCTTACCTTCATAACGTATCAAGAATAATGAAGTAGAATGAATAACGAGGAATATAAGAATTCCCTTAAAACATTTCATATTTTTGCTGAGGGGTCAAATCGACCATGAACTCTTACTAGGTTTACCAATATTTCACCGTAAACCCTTCTATCACGGTCAGTTTACAATCACCAAGAAAGTAAACTACATCTTCCATATGTAGGTGATCAACCCATCGTATAATCCCATTTCGGGGTGTGTTCACCTCAGACTTATTAATTAGATTTTGCAATAAAATAATTTGGCTCGGCATAACCTTTTCAAAGAAAGCTCAATTTTCTTTTAAACATGACATACCATTCGTCTTTAGCCAAATCAAATAGATAAGACCATACCAATAAATTGGACATCAACTGGAAACATTCGTCTAGTCAAATCAATTAACATCGACTACTTCTTTAATTTTTTCACAATACATCAAAACGTTTCATGACGTCATGATACCGCACTTTTCATAGTACGTTGAGGACTTCATGTAACAATCCAAAATTTTATTTATAATTTAAAATATTTATTAAATTAAATAAATATTTTATTGATGTAATTGTTGTTTTATTGATGTAGTTGTTGTTTGTAGATATTTGTGAATTAAATTTATTAGATAATACTCTAATTTAATTTAATAGTTAGAGAGTTGTTAAAGATTACATGAATTGCTATATTGTTGTTTTAATTTAATAATTAAAATGGTATGTTAAATTATTAAATAAAATTATAATGAGATTATAATTTTGTGATATTTGGATTAAGTGAAAAAATTATTTAGTATGTTGTAATTAGTTTATTTAACTAAGAATGGATATGGAAATCCAAAGAAATAATATGGGACTATAAACTATAGTATAAATTATTTATTAAAATAAATTAAAGTAGTTAAATGGATTTACCCAACAAGGCTTAAAGGTATTAAGTCTTTATTTTTAAAAGTGTTTTGACAAACATAGCCTTATGACTTTTGAATTTTTAAATTGAATTATAATAAATAATATAAATAAAATAAATCAAAATAATAAATAAAATATATTTTATAACTGATGTACATTTAAGTTCTGTAACTGATATAATTAAGTATACGTATTATGGTTATTAGTTTATTTGTTTTACGCTTAAGTGAGAGTTGGCTTTATCCTATGTTACGTAAAAAGGTTTGGCTTATGAGTTTACAGAGAAAAGAAAATAGAGAGAGTTTGCAGAGAGAATAGATAAAATTTAAGAGAAAAGTCTCGCGATTCCAAAATAATTTTTGTATTTTAGCAAGGATTGTTCAAGCAAGAGAATGTACACTTTCATAACCTTAATATTATATATAGGTATGTTTTACGTCACGAATTTCAAGTTTTTATGAATTCAATTTTTTGAATTATTGTTATAAAACTGATTAATTGTGATTGTGTGTAATTGTGATGATATAATTTGCATTTTAGACAAGAATTAGTGTGCTAATTACGTTAAAAAGAAAGAAAATAGTTTACAGTGCATGTTTATATATATGGCTTGCGAAAATACCAAATTTGGTGGTTAATTTGTACACTAATCTATAAATTGAGCCTTGAATATGTTAATTCGGTAAGAAATGAAGAGAACATAGTTTGAATGAGTTAAATTGGTGTAGAATTGTGATCACAGTGTTATTTTTTGTCAAGTATGTCAAAAATGGAGTTTTTGCATAAAACATGGAATTCAAAGGTTTTAAATTTGATGTTTATATTGTTTATATGGGTAAAAATATGTTAGAAACCTTAAGTTATGTTTCTGTGAAGTCTATGTAAATTATACGTGTTAAATTGGTTGCTAGAAAGTAAGTTGTAGGCCAAATTAGCTTTGTTTGTGTTCTTCGTGAAAATCGATTGCTTGGAACTGTAATTCGGCGCCGCAGCACCAATTCCCGCGCCGTAGCGCCAGGTCTCACGCCGCAGTGCCTATTACAGGCCTATGTCTCGCGCTGCAGCGCCAGCGCCGCCCCGCAACGCCATTCCCAGTGCAAACTGGGGCGCCGCAGCGCCGGTTAGCAGTGTTGGCCAGAAAGTGTGTTTTAATAATACAAAATCTGTAATTGTTGATAAGGTGCAATGTTATGACTATTAAAATGTGATTTTTATATTGTGGTGTTATAGTACCAAGAGTGAGAATATTATTAACAATTAATGAGTTATGTTATTGCATTAATAGTGTGACTTGACTATATGATTAAAACCAAGCCATACATGGAATAAGTACTTAATTGTGTACGAAGTACATGTATTAACTAATTATGTCATGATACGTGTGTATAGAGTATTGAGAATCAAGTTATTACGGTTTAGCTTATACACAAGGCAAGTTTCCGAACTCTAACCTCTATTTGAGTTTGTTCTATTTACCTTTATATTGAGCAAGTAATTCCTAATTCTATTTATACAACTTAATTATATTCATGCAAGCTCTTTAATCTAACTCTTACTTTGAGAAGGTTTCCTACTTTTAACTTATTTCTTAGTATACAAGCTTTTAAATTCTGATACACTTATGTTGAACAAGTTTTATCGTTCAACTTGCTATTTATTATGCATGCCAATAACTCAATTCTGCTACTAAACGAAATTCTAGCCTTAACTTAATATTGTTCAAGTAAGGTATGTTACGTTATTCAATGCTTATGCTTTTAGTTCATTTTTAAAGCATAACCTTAATATACAATGTTGATTCATTTATGACTTATTCCATAGCATATTGTTATTACATTTTTATTCAACTAATCCGTAGTTGATGTTCGTTAAACTCTAAATTACCTTGAAACTTATCCAAATCAAACTTACTTTGGTGCGGACTTGTATTCTAAACACTGAGATGAACAACCCTATTACAGGGGTAATTTACGCAAAGCGTTTAGATGTTTGTGCACAATACATTATACGAAAGGCTGATCCCCCTAAGTACGAGAAGTCCCTACAGTCTTATAACTGTTTAGGTTTAAGTTGAAAGAATACGTATAACTTTGGACATAGTTCGTGGTCTTGTGACCTTCAGATACATATATTTTAAATTCTATTTCTGATTATCATTGATATAGAACATTATTCAGTTCTGTTGAGCCTATTCATTTGGCAGTTGTTATGATATTTTTATTCATTATCACTTCAAGTGAGCATTGTTTGCTCACTCTTGCTTATATAACCATTATAGCTAAAGTTGAGAAGGTTGATGAACCTACCACTAGTAAAGGAAAAGGAAAGATGAACAAGTGTTGAAGATTTGTAAATCTGTGGATTTCTATATTGTCAGACTTTGTTTTAATTGTTGAGATGTAATTATTTAATTTTCTGCACTTGATGTTTGTATTTAAAGGTTAGACAACCTGGAAGATTTTATTGAACTTATTGATGTAATCCTATAAAGGGTAGGTTTATTATTAAATTTTATTATATTTGGGTAGTTAGAAATGAATGTTTATCAAGTGAACACCAAATCCTGTGGGAATGAAGTACCCGGATTTGGGGGTGTCACAAGTTGGTATCAAAGCTTTAGGTTATGAACCTTAGGTGTGGGAAAAGCCTTAGGAAGTAACCTTTGAAAAATAGTGGTGATAAACTCTTATCGAGTTTTAGGGAAGAAGTAATAAAACACTTATGTATTTATGTGGATTCAGCCTATGTGCTCGTGAGTGTCGAGTGGTGATGATTAGTAATTAAAATTAAAAATTGTGTTGTCAGGATGGCTAATGTAGGAGAATCCAGTCAGGCTAGGGAGGAAAGACCTCAGATGCCTAGAGAGGAGGAGCCTCGAGACATTCAGGTGGTCTGGGAATAACTATTGCCAAAAAGTCATCTCCATTGGTTACAGTGGTTGAGCAGGAGGGTTTACTTGATGACGATGATGAGATAGAGACAGATGAGGAGGACCTCGTTGAGCTGCCACTGTCGGATGGGGATGAGGATGACGAGGAAGAAAAGTTTCCACAAAACTCGATTGCAGCCCGTATGTACGACGAAGTATACGACCGTAATGTGGAACTTCAGGATAGAGTCGAGGAGTTGGAAGAGATAGTAGCTGAACAGCAGACCTCGATGGCACAGAAGAACGACGAGATCCGGGATCTAGATGAACGTCTTAGTAATGTCGAGTGGAAGCTGATTCACACCGAGGGAGAGAACGAGCAGCTGACAGAGAAGATCGCGGAGCTGAAGAACAAATTGAAAGAAGAGTCCACTAAGAGAGCAAGATTCGAAGACGCGTACGAGAAAGATTCTCAGCGTGCGGGAGTAGCAGAGGGGGAAGTGCAAGCAAAGAAGATCAAGATGGAGGAGATTAATGGTGTTTTCAATACTGTGATAAATCGAGCTCAAGATTGAGTTATGTATTATCCGATTCAGTTCGAGACGCTGTTGATGTACATGTTAGATCGCAGAACAATATTTCGTATTATGGAAGAAGAGCATCGTAAGGCTACACAACATTTTAGTAGGTAATAGTAGGGAATGTACTTGATATGCGATTAATGATATGATAAATAAGATGTAAATCTCAAGTGTTATGTAACCAATGGGATATGATGATGATGTTATCCTGAAACTTTAGTAGTTCAGGAAAGTAATGTAAATAGCAATGATGCTATTGATCTTATGTTTTCTAAAGATGATAAACGAATAAATTGTTAATTTTTATTCAAGGTGCTATGTGTTATATGATGATCTTTTATGATGTGCAAGTTAAGTAGAAAATACTTAAAAGAAATTGAGTAATAATCTAATAAGTGAATTTTAATCAGAAAATGCCTCTAAGAAGATGTCAACCATGACAACAAACCCCTGAGGGATCTACCAACAATAACAATGCTGAAGCTAACTCAGTTAACCAGTTGGTGACATTTTTGACAGGAACACTACAGAATCAACCGCAGAATCAAGCTATAACTTCTAAGGATTTCAAGGCGGTTGGACCACCAGAATTCTGTGGAACCATGAATCCGGTTGACGCACAGACCTGGATCATGGAAATAGAGAAGGTATTTGATGTTGCTAGGGTCGGTGAGAACCAAAATATTGCTTTTGCAACATTCATGTTGAAAGCAGAGGCCAGTTATTGGTGGCAAGCCAATAAAACTAGAGGAGGTCAGGGAGTGATGACTTGGGAAAGGTTCAAGGAAATATTCTTCAAGACATATTTCCCAGAGAGTTCAAAGAATCAGATGAAAGTACAGTTTTTAGAGATAAAGCAGGGCACAATGACAGTGTCAGAGTATGCAGCAAGATTCAATTAGTTGGCGAGGTTTGTGCCATATCAAGTGAACACGGATGAGCACAAGGCGAGGAGGTTTGAACAGGGACTGAAGCCCTGGTTGTGTAGCAGAGTCTCCCTGTTCCAGTTGAAGACATTTACATCGGTGCTTGAGAAGGCAATTCTCGCTGAGGGTGGAGACGAAGCTGTGACAAAGTACAATTAAGAATAAAGAAAGAAGAAGAATGAGGGTGAAGGTAAGAATGGTGGTAGCAGTGGTAGAAAAGGTAGTAGTAACTTGAAGAGAAAGTGGAATGCGAGTGTTGGTGCTGGAAGCCAACAAGATAGCCAGCAGAAAAAGAAGTTTGAAGCATGTGCTATATGAGAAAAGAATCACGCTGGCATGTGCTTAAGGAGTAAGCGAGTATGCTTCAACTGTGGCCAGGAGGGTCACATTGTCCCAAATTACCATCAACCAAAGAAGAATGTTTGCTACACATACGGGTCAAAGGATCATTTTGCTCGTGAGTGCCCTAAGAAGAAAGCTGGAGAGACCACGGGAAGCAAGGGAGGTACATTGACCATTGTTGGACCAACGTCATCAAACAGACCCATAGCCAGAACTATCAACATGACTGTGCAGGATTCTGTACAATCAAAAGATGTTGTGTCAGGTATTATCCCGATCAATGATATAGATGCTTATGTATTATTTGATTCGGGTGCTACTTGCTCGTTTATATCTGATGAATTTGCTAAGAGGTTAGGAATGCCTAGTGAAGAATTAAATTTTCCTTTAATCATAGAAATTGCAAATATGGAGGTGATTCCTGTTAGGTTCGTATACAAGAATTGTAGGGTGAATATTAAGGGGAATGTTATGTTAGTAGATTTAATTCTGATTAAACTTGGAGAGTTTGATGTTATATTGGGAATGGATTGTCTATTCAATTATAGAGCAAAAATTGATTGTCAAAAGAAATGTGTAAACCTTATGACTTTGTCAAAGGTAGTCTTCTATGATAGTAAGTCGCCTAGATAGGCAAGGTGTCTGACGATTATGAAGGCTAAGAAGTTGTTGAGTCAAGGCTGTGTAGGATATTTAGCTTACATAGTCGATACTCAGAGGAAGGGGGTGAAACTAGAAGAGATACTAGTGGTTAGGGAATTTGTATATATGTTTTCATAGGATTTTCCAGGACTTCCGCCTGACCGAAAGATCGAGTTCTTTGTCGATTTGGCGCCAAGAACTGCTCCAATATCAAAGGCCCCGTACAGGATGGCTCCGATAGAGATGAAGGAACTGATGGTACAGTTGCAAGAGCTGTTGGACAAGAAATACATTCAGCCGAGTGTATCACTGTGTGGAGAACCGATGTTATTCGTGAAGAAGAAGGATGAGTCAATGCGTCTTTGTATTGATTATAGGGAATTAAACAAAGTCACTATTACGAATAAATATCTGTTGCCAAGAATAGATGACTTGTTTGATCAATTGAAGGATGCTAGATACTTCTCGAAAATAGATTTAAGAAGTGGGTATCATCAATTAAAGGTAAGAAAGGATGATGAACCTAAAACAACATTCAGAACTCGGTATGGACATTACGAGTTTCTGGTGATGTATTTTGGTTTGACCAACGCCCCTGCTGCATTTATGGATTTGATGAACATGGTGTTTAAACTATTTTTAGAAAAGTTTGCGGTGGTATTTATCGATGATATTCTGGTGTACTCCAAATCTCAAGAAGAACACATGGAACATTTACGATTGAAGTTGGAGATTTTAGCGGATCCATCAAAAGTCGAAGCCGTAATCAATTGGGAACAAACAAGGACACCATCGGAGGTGAGGAGTTTCTTGGGACTGGCCGACTATTATAGACAATTTATTCTGGACTTTTCCAAGATTGCCACCCCGTTAACAAATTTGACAAGGAAAGCTGTAAAATTTGTATAAACAGGGAAGTGTGAAGAAAGTTTTCAAAACTTGAAAAAGAAGTTAAGTGTGGCACATGTGCTGTCATTACCAGTTAATACAGGAAACTTTGTGGTGTATAGTGATGCATCACATAAAGGATTAGGTTGTGTCCTTATGCAGAACGACAAAGTCATTGTGTATGCATCAAGGCAACTGAAGGACTATGAGAAAGGATACCCGACTCATGATTTAGAGTTGGCTGCGGTGGTGTTTGCTCTGAAAATATGGAGACACTATCTCTACGGAGAGAAATATGAGATATTTACAGACCATATGAGTCTGAAGTATATTTTCACACAGAAGGACCTGAACATGCGTCAAAGGAGATGGATGGAATTAATAAAAGATTATGATTGTGAGATCTTTTATCATTCGGGCAAGGCAAATGTGGTTATAGATGCTTTGAGCAGGAAAGGTCGGGAAAAATTGATGCTATTAACCACCCAAAAGGAACTTATTTCAGCAATGACAAGGCTAGAATTGGAAATAAAATTTCCAAACGAATCTGATGAATGACTATTCCAGATAGAAGCTAGTCCAACATTGGTTTATAAGGTAAAGAATGCTCAACTACAAGATGAAGAATGTGGGAAATCAAAGAAAGAGTGGCTAAGGGTAGTGAAGTGAAATACAGGATTGATACCGAAGGACTACTAAGATTCGAGGGACGAATTTAGGTTCCAGCAGTACCGGATGTTAAAGAAGGAGTCTTGACAGGGGCTTATAACTCCAGATACTCGATTCATCCGGGAAGCACAAAGATGTATCAAGATTTACGATGTCATTTTTGTGACCAAACATGAAAAGAGATGTTGCAGAATGTGTCGCGAAATGCTTGACATGTCAAAGAGTCAAAGCTGAGCATCAGAGACCAAGCGAATTACTACAACCGTTGGAAATACTGGAATGAAAGTGGGAACATATCACAATGGATTTTGTGTTAGGTCTTCCAACTACTCAGAGAGGATACGATGCGATTTGGGTGATAGTGGACAGGCTGATGAAATCAGCACACTTTTTACCAATAAAGATTAGATTCAATCTGGATTAGTTTGCAAAGTTGTACGTTAAGGAGATCGTTTCAAGACATGGAGTTCCAGTGTCAAATGTGTCAGATAGAGATCCGCGATTCATATTAAACTTCTAGAAGAGACTACAAGAATGTATAGGAACACAGTTGAGAATGAGTACGACGTACCATCCTCAAACAGATGGCCAAAGTGAACTAACAATCCAGACATTGGAAGATATGCCACGAGCATGCATCATAGATTTCAAAGGGAACTGGGATGATCATTTACCATTGGCAGAATTTTCCTACAACAACAGTTACCACGGAAGCATCGGCATGCCTCCTTACGAAGCATTGTACGGCAGAAAGTGCAGAACTCCACTGTGCTGGGATGAAGTTGGTGAACGTCAACTATTAGGACCGAAACTGGTACAACAGACCGCGAAGGTTATCAAACTCATCAGGACAAGATAGGTAGCTACTCAAGACAGATAGAAAAAGTATAATGATCAACACAGACAAGATCGTGAGTTCGATGTAGGAAATTTTGTGTTCTTAAAAGTTTCTCCTTGGAAGGGGAAAATTCGTTTTGGTAAAAAGGGAAAGCAAAGCCCGAGGTTTATTGGACCCTTTGAGGTGCTGTGAAGAGTAGGAGAAGTGACTTACGAGGTAGCTCTACCTTCAGAGTTGGAACATGTTCATAATGTTTTTCATGTTTTAGTGTTACGACCGTATAAACCCGATTACAAGCATGTGATCGAGTACGAACCATTACAGTTCGATAAGGACTTGTCTTATGAAGAAATTCCTATCTAGATAATTGACAGGAAAGAATAAGTGCTCAGGAATAAAGTAATACCTTCCGTGAAGGTGATATGGAGGAACCACAATACTGAAGAAGCTACGTGAGAACTCGAAGATAAAATGATGAAAAACTATCCTGAGTTATTTGTTTAATCTATGTCTTCGATTCTAGGGATAGAATCTTTGTAAGGAGAGAAGAATGTGACGAATGAATTGTTTGAGTTGTGATTCTAGGGATAGAATCCTTGTAAAGAGAGAAGAATGTAACAATTCAAGATTTTATTTGTAATTTAAAATATTTATTAAATTAAATAAATATTTATTGATGTAATTGTTGTTTTATTGATGTAGTTGTTGTTTGTAGATATTTGTGAATTAAATTTATTAGATAATACTCTAATTTAATTTAATAGTTAAAGAGTTGTTAAAGATTACATGAATTGCTTTATTGCTGTTTTAATTTAATAATTAAAATGGTATGTTAAATTATCAAATAAAATTATAATGAGATTATAATTTTGTGATATTTGGATTAAGTGAAAAATTTATTTAGTATGTTGTAATTAGTTTATTTAACTAAGAATAGATATGGAAATCCAAAGAAATAATATGGAACTATAAACTATAGTATAAATTGTTTATTAAAATAAATTAAAGTAGTTAAATAGATTTACCCAAACAAGGCTTAAAGGTATTAAGTCTTTATTTTTAAAAGTGTTTTGTCAAACATAGCCTTATGGCTTTTGAATTTTTAAATTGAATTATAATAAATAATATAAATAAAATAAATCAAAATAATAAATAAAATATATTTTATAACTGATGTACGTTTAAGTTTTGTAACTGATATAATTAAGTATGCGTATTATGGTTATCGGTTTATTTGTTTTATGCTTAAGTGAGAGTTGACTTTATCCTATGTTACGTAAAAAGGTTTGGCTTATGAGTTTACAGAGAAAAGAAAATAGAGAGAGTTTGCAGAGAGAATAAATAGAATTTGAGAGAAAAATCTCGTGATTCCAAAATAATTTCTGTGTTTTAGGAAGGATTGTTCAAGCAAGAGAATGTATACTTTCATAACCTTAATATTATATATATATATATATATATGTTTTACGTCATGAATTTTAAGTTTCTGTGAATTCAATTTTTTGAATTGTTGTTATACAACTGATTAATTGTGATTGTGTGTAATTATGATGTTAGAATTTGCATTTTAGACAAGAATTAGTGTGCTAATTATGTTAAAAAGAAAGAAAATAGTTTATAGTGCATGTTTATATATATGGCTTGGGAAAGTACTAAATTTGGTGGTTAATTTATAAACTAATCTGTAAATTGAGCCTTGAATATGTTAATTCGACAAGAAACGAAGAGAACGTAGTTTGAATGAGTTAAATTAGTGTAGAATTGTGATCAGAGTGTTAATATTTGTCAAGGATGTCAAAAATGGAGTTTTTGCATAAAACATGGAATTCAAAGGTTTTAAATTTGATGTTTATATTGTTTATATGGGTAAAAATATGTTAGAGACCTTAAGTTATGTTTCTGTGAAGTTTATGTAAATTATACGTGTTAAATTTATTGCTAGAAAGTCAGTTGTAGGTCAAATTAGCTTTGTTTGTGTTCTTCGTGAAAACCAATTGCCTGGAACTGTAATTCGGCGCCACAACACCAATTCTCGCGCCGCAGCGCCTATTACAAGCCTATATCTCGCGTCACAGCGCCAGCGTCGTGTCGCAGCCCCATTCCCAGTGCAAAATAGGGCGCCGCAGCGCTGGTTAGCAGTATTGGCCAGAAAGTGTGTTTAAATTATACAAAATCTGTAATTGTTGATAAGGTGCAATGTTATGACTGTTAAAATGTGATTTTTATGTTGTGGTGTTATAGTACCAAGAGTGAGAATATTATTAACAATTAATGAGTTATGTTATTGCATTAATAGTGTGACTTGACTATATTATTAAAACCAAGCCATACATGGAATATGTACTTAATTGTGTATGAAGTACATGTAGTAACTAATTATGTCATGATACGTGTGTATAGGGTATTGAGAATCAAGTTATTACGGTTTAGCTTACATGCAAGGCAAGTTTTCGAACTCTAACCTTTATTTGAGTTTGTTCTATTTACCTTTATATTGAGCAAGTAATTCCTAATCCTATTTATATAACTTAATTATATTTATGCAAGCTCTTTAACCTAACTCTTACTTTGAGAAGGTTTCCTACTTTCAACTTGTTTCTTAGTATACAAGCTTTTAAATTCTGATACACTTATGTTGAACAAGTTTTATCGTTCAACTTGCTATTTATTATGCATGCCAATAACTCAATTCTGCTACTAAACAAAATTCTAGCCTTAGCTTAATATTGTTCAAGCAAGGTATGTTACGTTATTCAATGCTTATGCTTTTAGTTCATTTTTAAAGCATAACCTTAATATACAATGTTGATTCATTTATGACTTATTCCATAGCATATTGTTATTACATTTTTATTCAACTAATCCGTAGTTGATGTTCGTTAAACTCTAAATTACCTTGAAACTTATCCAAACCAAACTTACTTTGGTGCGGACTTGTATTCTAAACACTGAGATGAACAACCCTATTACAGGGGTAATTTACGCAAAGCATTTAGATGTTTGTGCATAATACATTGTACGAAAGGCTTATCCCCCTAAGTACGAGAAGTCCCTATAGTCTTATGACTGTTTAGGTTTAAGTTGAAAGAATACTTGTAACTTTGGACATAGTTCGTGGTCTTGTGACCCTCAGATACATATATTTCAAATTCTATTTCTGATTATCATTGATATAGAATATTATTCAGTTCTATTGAGCCTATTCATTTATCAGTTGTTATAATATTTTTATTCATTGTCACTTCAAGTAAGCATTGTTTGCTCACTCTTGCTTATATAACCATTACAACTAAAATTGAGAAGATTGATGAACCTACCACCAGTAAAGGAAAAGGAAAGATGAACAAGTGTTAAAGACTTGTAAATCTGTGGATTTCTATATTGTCAAACTTTTTTTTAATTGTTGAGATGTAATTATTTAATTTTCCGTACTTTATGTTTGTATTTAAAGGTTAGACAACCTGGGAGATTTTATTGAACTTATTGATGTAATCCTGTAAAGGGAAGGTTTATTGTTAAATTTTATTATATTTGGGTAGTTAAAAATGAATGTTTACCAAGTGAACACCAAATCTTGTGGGAATGAAGTACCCGGATTTGGGGGTGTCACACTTCGTCAATTTATGACTTCATTATTATACAGTATACCATAGCGGGTTGTTGATCATAAGATCACATCCAACACTAGGTTCAATTGCATTAATAACTCCATCCTTTTACCATCTTTGCATCAAATGCATTGATGATATAAAATTTATTTTGATATTTCAAATCAATTTCTGTCTAGCCAAAATAATTAGCGTAGACATATAAAGATTAGTTCTTTTTAAAATCCATTGGTTTCAAAAGTTGAACCAATTCTTTTCTTTTCAAAACGCGCACATAAGCACGATTTCAATAAACTTCGAAATCTAGCATTGCTAGATGACTTGGAATATCCTATTTCTCCATCTTCCTTCATTGTCTTACTTGCGACAATACTTAATCTTCTCTAGCACCTTCAATGCTAAGTCTACAACCATATGTGTTTAGGAACTTATCTTCGCAATATGTAATCCAAGAACAAATCAAGGACAATCCATATGCTTAGGGCTTAGAAACATTGCACATAACTATGAGTCACAAACTTTTCATAATTATAAGTTTCAAGAACTCACACCTATTTTATCATTCTCTACCTATCAAGTATATACATGAGAAAAGATTTGTGACACCCCCAAATCTTGGTGTAAGACCCCAAATTATTAATAAATTTTAATTCTCTCTATTTATTATTTTAAAATAGTAAGGATTGATTTGATTAATGTAGTTAGTTATGGGTAAAATACGCAAATATTTCAAATAAGTAAGTGGTTATAAAATATTCATTGTTATCGGAGAATATTCGTTTGGTCGTAGAATATTCTTACTGTCGGGGGAATATTCGTACGACGGCGCAACCTTGTGTGGGCCCCATAACGGAAAGCGATTGGATGAAGAAAACGACAAGTATAAGTTGTTTATAAATAACGGCGTAGTTGTTACCGTTAATACTGTTGGAATACCCGGTGGTTAAAACACAGTAATATGCGTTGTTGCACAGTATCACACGGTATTTCACCAATTATTGATTCTTACATAAGAAGGCACTACTAAATAATTGTTACAGTAATTACTGTTCAGTATTTTATTTTATTGATTCAATAATTGCTGTGTTGATATTTTATATTACTGTTGTTTCAATAATTGTCACTAAATAGTATTTTTCATTATCGGAGCAATAATTCATATTATCTGAATAATATTATTAGATAACATTATTGACAATGTCTAGAAAGTTCTGTCTAAGGAGATGTTTGGTCACCTAATTGCGCGCCAGTAAGGAGAATTTCTTATTGGAAAGCCCCCTCTTTCTTGGGAACTGCCTGGTTGTCAATATTGTGATTCTGTAATATTATTTGTGAATAATTAATTATTGATTTATATGATTAGGAAAATATTCATTTTATGTGGATATAGATGGAGAAAATTTTTAATGTGATAATTGTTGAAAATTAATATTTTATCTTTTTCTGATAAATAATTCATTTAAATATATTATTATATTTTAATAATATAATAATGGGAATATTTTTACAATGAATGTGGGATATATGAGTATATGAGGAGGAAGAGTATTTTTGTTGTAAAAGTTGTTTAAAACATGTTAAACATATCTGTGGGCCCATTTCTTGACTGAAATTTGATTATAGCTTGTAAAATCGTCCGTTTGTGAATTTCGGTGAATTTCTGTTTAAAATTTGGAAAAACTTTCTTCTGCAAAGTTGTAGATAATGGAATTTCTTATAAAAAACATAAGGTTCGAATTTTTCTGACAAAAGGGCTATTTATTATGAATTATTGAAGTTCCGGATTAATTAATTATTATTATTTGGAGTTTTAAATAAATTAATTGATAAAAATATTTTTCTTATTTATTGTGGGTGGGTGGCTGATGTTGTGATCTGGTGGTGTGCGTAGGAAATTTATTGAATTATATTAATATTATATTAAATTTTCTGTTTTGGTGTTCTAAGCATTTTCCTATAAATAGGGTGCTTAGGTTAGAATTGAAAATCACACCAGAAACTGAAGTTTCTCTCTCTTTCTCTCTCGATATATTGAGCGTATTCTTGTGAGTATTTTAATACTTTGAGTGTTGATATACGTTGCAAGTTCAAGTCATGGCCTATATTCGGTGTTTCAACTAGAAGTATTATCTTTACAAGGTAAGGGATGTTATTTTCTTCTTAACTGATATTATTTTCTTCAATATCATTATGCCGAATTACTGGTTTGAACTTTTTATCAAATTTGAAATTTTTTGTGTCGGGGTTACTATTCACGTATACGGCACTATTCACGAATACGACACTATTCACCGAAAAAATAAAATTTTCTTTTTTTTGTTCAAAATATCTATTATGGATACTAGTTTTGATTGTATTCATGTTTTGATCATTCTTGAATTTTACTCCACTATGATTATTTATGAGGTATTTTTGGACATAGAATAGCTTAAATACGAATCTTTAATATTTATTCTTTTGTTTCACTGGATTCGTTTTCTTTAAAATATTTTTCATCATTCTCAGTCCCAAATGATGATATAACTGAATATCTTTGGCCTGTAGTGCAAAGATTAATGATTTTATGATGAATATCTTTGGCCGTAAGGCAAAGATGAACAGGTGTTTAGATGAACATGACCAACAGATGAATATCTTTGGCCTGTAGTGCAAAGATGAATATTTGAATCAAGATGTATATTGATTGATGTTACAGGGATAAAATATTAATGATGAACTTTTAAAATTATTGAAGATAGTAGATTTCATTCTTTACTTAACTCTTCTAATGAATTATTATTTCCGTTGCGAATATTGATTTAAAATTTGTTGTCTATTGTATTCTATTAATTTTTCCCTGTTGAGGACTAACGATAATTTTTTTCTATATTATCTTAGTCATAATGTTCTTTGCTGGGCTAGTTGAGCTCACCCTTTTCCTTTTTGTTCCATTTTTCTTCTCAGGAGGCGAGAATGTAGAGAGTACTAGTCGGGGTGTTGAATCATGGTTCTAGAAGTTGATTAGTAGTCCTCACCATTTTTATAAAATAATGTATCAATAATTGTAAAAAGGACTTATTTGAGTGTGGATATTGTCTAGATGATAATATTTGTATTTAAACTCACAGTTTTTATGTTGTATTAATAAGGTTGTAGTTGTTTCTGTACCATATATTTTGACGACTCAGAATGGGTGTGGTATACCTATTTTGGGGGCGTTACAGTCGGTATCAGAGCTTAGGGATATGATCTCTGGCGGAGATCGGGGAATAGAACTAGGAGGGGAGCGACCAGTAAATTCTTTGCTGGTGTGTCCTACCTAAGTTTATTTGTTGGTCGGTCATAATATAAGGGTATTATGTAATTTGTTAATTTGTTAATTAACCATTATTTTATGGCAGTATTTAAGAATGGCAACTGAGAATGTTAACAATGGAGTAAATGAGACTGTGGACACGTCTGTACTCACCAAAGAGGAGAACGTGCAACAGGCTAGCAATGTTCCTCCTGTAAACAACACTGAGCAGACGATGATTTTTTAGAAGCTTTTTGCGGTTCTTGCAAAACCAGACGAAAGAAATTCCTGTTCAAAATATAGGAAGAAACAATGGCAACACACAGCTGGTCACAGCCAAGCAGTTCAAAGAGTTGGGACCACCAGAATTCTGGGGAAAGCCGGATTCGATTAAGGCGGAGACGTGGGTCAAGGAAATTACCAAGATATTCGATGTCTTGGGATGCACGGAGGAACAGAAAGTTCCATTCGCCACTTTTATGTTCCGTAATGAGGCAGATTACTGGTGGGAATCTGTGAAGCGTACCCATCCAACAGCACTCAGCATGTCTTGGGAGACATTTCAGAAACTGTTCAATGACAAATACTTTCCTGAAAGTGTTTGTCATATGAAGGAGGTAGAGTTTATTAGACTGGAGTAGAATAACATAACGGTGTCTCAGTACGAGGCGAAGTTTGCAGAGTTGTCCAGGTTTGCACCTCATTTGGTGGAGAATAAGGAACGTATGATGTGGATGTTTCTGAGAGGTTTGAAACCCGGCATACGTCAATATCTCATTTCTCATAAATTTTCATTCTATTCAGATGTTGTCAACAGGGCTCAATTATTAGAGCGAGATAACGAGTATGGTCAACCGAGGGACCACAACTAGGATCATATCGGTGATAGCAGTCATCAGAACAACGATAACCAGCGGAGAAAGAAGAATACGGACAAGAGTGGCAACCACTCTGGTGGTAATCACGGCCATGAGAATAGAAGAAGCGAGTCGGGGGGAGATTTTAAAAAGAGGAGATTCAATAATTACAATGTGAAGACGTCAGCACCAGCATCAATTGGTTCCAAGGGAGGAGAACGACCACCAGTCATATGCTATAAGTGCGAAAAAGAAGGACATATCATCCCAAACTTTCCACAACAGTTTAAGGTATGTTATAATTGTGGAAAGGAAGGACATATCGCTTGAGATTGTACGGTAGCGAAACCAAGTCCAGCGGGGATGGTGACTCAAAAGGCTGTCCAAGAAAAGTCAAAGTCAGCGGTTCCTGGAAGAGCGTTTGTCGTGACTGGTCAACATGCGAGGAACCTAAACGAGGTGATCACGGGTAAGCTAATCATAAATTCATGCAAAGTTTATACCTTACTAGATACCGGTGCTACCCATTCATTTATCTCTCCTGCTTGTGCTCAACGTTTAAACTTGACTCCAGAGATATTAGACTTTGATTTATCTGTGGAGACTCCGTTAGGAGAAACTTTCATCACATCCACTGTTTATAAATCTTGTTTGATTCAAGTTGGCACCATCACCTTACCTGTTGACCTTATCTCTTTAAAGATACTTACATTTGACGTGATTTTAGGGATTGATTGGTTAACTACTCATCATGCCAAAATTGATTGTTTTTGTAGGGTTGTTAGTTTTTATATTCCTAACCAACCTTTTGTTCGAATTCAAGCAACTAAACCACAAAAATCAATCACTGTTATATCAAGTCATAAAGCCATTCGTTTATTAAAAAACGGATGTCAAGCTTTATTAGCCCATGTTACGGATTTGAATAAAGACACGTCATATTTGAATAATATTCCTGTTGTTATTGACTTTCCTGACGTATTTCCTGAAGAACTTCTCGGTCTACCCCCGGAACGTGAAGTTGAATTCTTTATTGATCTGAACCTGGTACAAAGCCCATTTCTAAAATCCCATATCGAATGGCTTCTATTGAACTTCAGGAGTTAAAGGTCCAACTACAGGAATTGTTGGACATCAGTTTCATTCGTCCTAATACATCTCCTTAGGGTGCTCCTGTTTTATTTGTAAAGAAGAAAGACGGGAGTATGCGACTTTGTATTGACTATCGGGAATTAAACCATGTCACCATCAAGAATAGGTATCCGCTACCTCGTATTGATGACCTATTTGACCAGTTGCAAGGAGCATAATTCTTTTCAAAGATCGATCTTCGTTCTGGATATCATCAGCTGAAGGTTAAAATTAAGGATATTTCCAAGACTGCCTTCAGAACTCGGTACGGGCATTATGAATTTCTAGTCATGTCTTTTGGATTGACTAATGCTCATGCGGCTTTCATGGATATGATGAACCGAGTATTCAAGGATTATTTGGATCAGTTCGTTGTTGTCTTTATTGATGACATCCTCATATATTCTAAAAGTCGTGAAAATCATGAGCACCATTTGAAGCTGGTACTCCAAAGGCTGCGTGAAAATAAGCTATATGCTAAGTTGAAGAAATGCGAGTTCTGGCTTGAGGAAGTAGCATTCCTAGGGCACGTGGTGTCAAAACATGGAGTATCTGTTGACCCGGCGAAGATTGAAGTAATACAAAGTTGGGAGCAACCAAAGATGGTGACCGAATTACGTAGCTTTCTAGGCTTAGCCGGTTATTATCGGAGATTCATGAAAGGATTTTTTGGAATCGCTACGCCGTTAACTCAACTGACTCGAAAGGATATCAAATTCGTATAGAGCGAGGAATGCGAGAAGAGTTTCCAAGAGCTTAAGAGGAGACTCATTTCGGCACCTATTTTGACCATACCATCTGGTTTGGATGGATTTGTTATCTACAGCGATGCTTCAGGCAAAGGGCTAGGATGTGTTCTCATGCAACGTGGAAAAGTTATAGCCTATGCCTCGCGACAACTTAAAGAATATGAGAGGCATTATCCTACTAATGATCTAGAGTTGGCAGCAGTCGTTTTCGCGCTAAAGATTTGGAGGCACTATCTATATGGGGAGAAAGTGGAGATATATTCAGACTATAAAAGCCTTAAATATTTCTTCACTCAAAAAGAACTCAACATGCGGCAACGACGTTGGCTCGAGCTGTTGAAAGATTACGACCACACTATTCAATACCATCCTGGAAAAGCAAACGTTGTAGCTGACGCGTTGGGCAGGAGATCATATGCAGGAACGAGTGCGATGATGTCAAGTATACGCATAGAACCAACTTTAATCGATAAAGTTAAAGTTGCTCAAGCCACAAACCCGGAGCTGATGCGTATGAAAAAGAAAGTGCAAGAAGGTGCTATTCCAGAAGCAAGAATCGATGAAGAAGGAATACCTCGAGTCCACTCCAGACTTTGTGTTCCTAATGATTCTGATTTGAAGTACAAGATCATGATAGAGGCACACAATACACCATTTGCAATCCATCCTGGAAGTACCAAAATGTATCGTGATCTTTGACATACATTTTGGTGGAATAATATGAAGAGAGAGATTACAAAGTTTATCTCGAGGTGTAAGACCCCGAATTTTATGAAATAAAAGTATTCAATTTTTCTTATAATTACTATTTAGTAAATGGTTAAATTGATAAATGTTAAAGTTAAGGGTGATATATGAAATTTTTTTTTCGGAATACATAAGTGTATATAAAATATTCATTGTTGTCGGAGAATATTTGCTTGGTCGTGGAATATTCTTACTGTCGGAGAATATTCGTACGACGGCGCAGTCTTTTATGGGCCCCATAACGGAAAGCGATTGGATGAAGAAAACGACAAGAGTAAGTTGTTTATAAATAACGGCGTAGTTGTTACCGTTAGCACTGTTGGAATACCCGGTGGTTAAAACACAGTAATACGCGTTGTTGCACAGTAGCACACGGTATTGCACCAATTATTGATTTTTACGTAAGAAGGCATTACTCAATAATTGTTACAGTAATTACTGTTCAGTATTTTATTTTATTGATTCAATAATTGCTGCGTTGATATTTTATATTACTGTTGTTTTAATAATTGTCACTACACAGTATTTTCTATTATCGGAGCAATAATTCATATTATCTGAATAATATTATTAGATAATATTATTGGCAATGTCTAGAAAGTTCTGTCTAAGGAGAGGTTTGGTCATCTAATTGCGCGCCAGTAAGGAAGAGATCCTTATTGGGAAGCCCCCTCTTTCCTGGGAACGGCCTGGTTGTCAGTACTGCGATTCTGTAATATTATTTGTGAATAATTAATTATTGATTTATATGATGAGGAAAATATTAATTTTATGTGGATATAGATGGAGAAAATTTTTAAATGTGACAATTGTTGAAAATTAATATTTTATCTTTTTTCTGATAAAATAATTCATTTAAATATATTATTTTAATAATATATTAACGGTGATATTTTTACAATGAATGTGGGATATATGAGTATATGAGGAGGAAGAATATTTTTGTGGCATTAAATGATTAACACATGTTTTGTGTGTTGGTGGATACAATTCTTGACCGAAAATTTATTATAGACTGTAAAATCGTTCGTTTATAGATTTCGGTCAATTTCTGTTTGGAATTTGGAAAAACTTTCTTCTGCAAAGTTGTAGAGAATTGAATTTCCTATAAAAACTAGCGAGATTCGAATTTTCTGATAAAAGAGCTATTTATTATGAATTATTGAAGTTCCGAAATTCCGAAATAATTAATTTTTGGAAGTTTTAATTATTTTTGTTTAGAAAAACGTTTTTTTGTATTTTGTGGACATCATTAACATGTGTTATGGCTGAATTCAGATGGTCAAGGTGGGCTAAGGAAAATTTGTTAAATATATTATTATTATATTAAATTTTCTGCTTTGGTGTTCTAAGCAATTTCCTATAAATAGGGTGTTTAGGTTAGAATTAAAAATCACACCAGAAACTGAAGTTTTCTCTCTATTTCTCTCTCTATATTATCAAGTGTATTTTTATGAGTATTTTGATATCTTGAGTGTTGCTATACGGTGCAAGTTCGTTCAGCGTTATTCCAGTCAAGAGTACTGCTCTTTTGAGGTAAGGGATGGTAAGGGATTGTAAGGGATAGTAAGGGATGTTATTTCTTCTTAAATGATATTATTTTCTTCAATATCATTATGCCGAAGTATTGATCTGAACTTTTTATCAAATTTAGAACTTTTCATGTCGGGGTTACTATTCATGAGTTACTATTCATGAGTTACTATTCATGAGTTACTATTCACGAGTTACTATTCATGAGTTACTATTTACGAGTTACTATTCATGGGTTACTATTCACGAGTTACTATTCACGACAAAATTACTTTCTTTTTCTAACCAAATTATAGTTGATTTATGAATATTACTCTTGAGATTAAAACTATATGTTGATCATATTATTTTTTTTATTATCATATATAACATTTTTATAACCCTAATGATGATATTTCTCTTTGACTTGAGTGTAAAGATGGGTAGATTATTGGTATGATCATGACTAGGGTTCTCTTTGTCCAGTAGTGAAAAGTTGAATTGTGACTGGTATGATCATGACCATTGAATTTATAATTGAATATCTTTAGCTTAAGTGCAAAGGTGAAATAATCAACATGGTTATAATTATTGGTTATATAAATTCTGAAATGATTATATATTTCTTTGAGATAATAATATATTTAGCCTGTAGTGCAAATATGAACTATTGAGGAATATCTTTGGCCTGTAGTGCAAAGATGAGTTGTTGATGAATATCTTTGGCCCGTAGTGCAAAGATGACTTGTTGTTGAATATCTTTGGCATGTAGTGTAAAGATGAACTGTTGATGAATATCTTTGGCCGTGGTGCAAAGATGAATTTATTAGTATGATTATGAATAGGAACTGTGATTTGGTATAACTATGATCTTTGATGTTTCAGGTAAAGACAGGTGATGAAAATTATCTTCGTCTTGGATGCGAAATTTAGAATCACAATTATAATTATGAATTATTCATATGATTGTGGAAAGGAACTATTGATTGATGTTACAGGGATAAAACATTGTTGGTGGACTTTTAACGTGGAGAAGATAATAGACTTTATAGTCTATTTGACTCTTCTAATGGATTGCTCGTTCCGCTGCCACTATGGTTGAAAAGTTTTATCATCTATCATATGTTCTAAATCTCTGATTTATTACTGATGAATACTATTGATAATTTAATTATCTTTAGTCAAGATATTCTTTACTGAGCTAGTTGTGCTCACCCTTTTACTTCACAATTCCTTTCAGGTAAAAAGAGTGTAGCTGGGTCGAGCGAGGGTAACGGGGAAATAGAACGGTGGTCTCTAGCTGTGGATGTTCTCCCGAAGCAGTATAGAAAAGTTCATTTAGTAGTTTTATTTGGTGAATCCAATAGGGTAAGGTGTACCCAACGTTGGAAGGGTGAGTTGCCACTATCATACAAGATGTCTAATGATATACAATCTCGTGTCATCATAAGACAGGGATGTGCTCATCCACTTGCTGAGTATATTTACGAGCACTACCTATATAATCTTGGTGTTTGTTTGAAGTATAATTCTCAATTAGAGACAGTTGAGATAATGATAAGTCGAGAGAAGACTCACCATTGGAAAGAATATGATAATAATCTTCTCGTTTTTCTTTGGGGTCTATTGGGTCAACCAAGAATAATTCTGTGGCCATATGATATCTATCATAACCTAGAAGCATGGCCTCCCACGTACTAGGGTTTCCTTAAGCACTTCCCAAAGATTCTAATTTCGAAAACAGTTTTTGACTATACCTTTATGTAATGTGTCATTGTGACGTGCTATCCAAGGTTGGGACATGAGTCACAGTTGGTATATATTTCTACCCAAACTCATAGCATATGTGTTATTGTATTTTGCACGATAATTGTTATAATAAAGTTGTAGTTGTTATCTGTACCATGTATTTGGCGACTCAAAATGGGTTGGATGGATTGGACCTATTTTAGGGGCGTCACATTTGGTATCAAAGCTATAAGTAAAGAGCCCCGAGCCTCTCGCTGGTGACTTCCTGTTGATGGGGGATGCACCGAAGCCAGACTCTCCGTAGGGGACGCCGTTCTGCGGTGGCAAGCTGATAGGTACCTTTGTGAGGTGCTGACACATGATGGTGTCCAATGTTACAGTTGGTATCAGAGCTTAGGGATATGATCTCTGGCGGAGATCGAGGAATAGGACTAGGAGGGGAGAGACGAGTAAATTCTTCGCTAGTGTGTCCTACCTAAGCTTATTTGTTGGTCAGTCATAATATCGGGATATTATGTGATATGTTAATTTGTTCAATTAACCTTTGTTTTGAAGCTGTATTCTAGAATTATATCTGAAATACAGGAGATGAGCAATGAAGAAATTATGATGACAGGAAAGATGGAATCTGAAATGAAAGCAAGGTATTCTCAACTCTTTGAAATACCAGGTACGTAAATTTCGAAGACGAAATTTCATAAGGAGGGGAGATTGTAAGACTCCGAATTTTATGAAATAAAAGTATTCAATTTTTCTTATAATTACTATTTAGTAAATGGTTAAATTGATAAATGTTAAAGTTAAGGGTGATATATAATTTTTTTTTTGGAATACACAAGTGGTTATAAAATATTCATTGTTGTCGGGGAATATTCGCTTGGTCGTGGAATATTTTTACTGTCGGAGAATATTCGTACGACGGCGCAGTCTTTTATGGGCCCCATAACGGAAAGCGATTGGATGAATAAAACGACAAGAGTAAATTGTTTATAAATAACGGCGTAGTTGTTACCGTTAGCACTGTTGGAATACCCGGTGGTTAAAACACAGTAATACGCGTTGTTGCACAGTAGCACACGGTATTGCACCAATTATTAATTTTTACATAAGAAGGCATTACTCAATAATTGTTACAGTAATTACTGTTCAGTATTTTATTTTATTGATTCAATAATTGCTGCGTTGATATTTTATATTACTGTTGTTTTAATAATTGTCACTACACAGTATTTTCTATTATCGGAGCAATAATTCATATTATCTAAATAATATTATTAGATAATATTATTGGCAATGTCTAGAAAGTTCTGTCTAAGGAGAGGTTTGGTCATCTAATTACGCGCCAGTAAGGAAGAGATCCTTATTGGAAAGCCCCCTCTTTCCTGGGAACGGCCTGGTTGCCAGTACTGTGATTCTGTAATATTATTTGTGAATAATTAATTATTGATTTATATGATGAGGAAAATATTGATTTTATGTGGATATAGATGGAGAAAATTTTTAAATGTGACAATTGTTGAAAATTAATATTTTATCTTTTTTCTGATAAAATAATTCATTTAAATATATTATTTTAATAATATATTAACGGTGATATTTTTACAATGAATGTGGGATATATGAGTATATGAGGAGGAAGAGTATTTTTGTGGCATTAAATGATTAACACATGTTTTGTGTGTTGGTGGATACAATTCTTGACCGAAAATTTATTATAGACTGTAAAATCGTTCGTTTGTTAATTTCGGTCAATTTCTGTTTAGAATTTGGAAACACTTTCTTCTGCAAAGTTGTAGAGAATTGAATTTTCTATAAAAACTCGTGCGATTCGAATTTTCTGATGAAAGGGCTATTTATTATGAATTATTGAAGTTCTGAAATTCTGAAATAATTGATTTTTAGAAGTTTTAATTATTTTTGTTTAGAAAAATGTTTTTTTTTTGTATTTTGTGGACATCATTAACATGTGTTATGGCTGAATTCAGATGGTCAAGGTGGGCTAAGGAAAATTTGTTAAATATATTATTATTATATTAAATTTTCTGCTTTGGTGTTCTAAGCAATTTCCTATAAATAGGGTGCTTAGGTTAGAATTAAAAATCACACCAGAAACTGAAGTTTTCTCTCTATTTCTCTCTCCATATTATCAAGTGTATTCTTGTGAGTATTTTTGTAAGACCCCGAATTTTATGAAATAAAAGTATTCAATTTTTCTTATAATTACTATTCAGTAAATGGTTAAATTGATAAATGTTAAAGTTAAGGGTGATATATGATTTTTTTTCAAAATACACAAGTGGTTATAAAATAATTATTGTTGTCGGGGAATATTCGTTTGGTCGTGGAATATTCTTTCTGTCGGGGAATATTCGTACGACGGCACAGCTATTTGTGGGCCCCATAACGAATAACTGTCGGGTGAAGAAAACGACAAATTTGAGTTTTTACAAATAACGACGTAGTTGTTACTGTTAATACTGTTGAAATACCCGGTGGTTAAAATACAGTAATACGCGTTATTGCACAGTAGCACACGGTATTGCATAGTATTTTTGAAATTATTGATTCTTACGTAAGAAGGCACTACTCAATAATTATTACAGTAGTTACTGTTCAATATTTTATTTTATTGATTCAATAATTGTTGCGTTGATATTTTATATTATTGTTGTTTCAATAATTGTTGCTGCACAGTATTTCTCATTATCAGATCAATAATTCATATTATTTGAATAATATTATTAGATAGCATTATTGGCAATGTCTAAAAAGTTCTGGCTAAGGAGAGGTTTGGTCATCTAATTGCGCGCTAGTAAGGAGAAATCCTTATTGGAAAGCCCCCTCTTTCCTGGGAACGGCCTGGTTGTCATAAATGTGATTCTGTAATATTATTTGTGAATAATTAATTATTGATTCATATGATAAGAAAATATTTATTTTATGTGGATATAAATGAGGGATATATTTTTGTGGTTAAAAATGAAGGAGTTAATGTTGAGATTTTTATCCGTATTTTTGTCGGAATGGAGGTATTAAAAATCAGGGTTTTTGAGATATTTTGCGGGGGTTATAATTTTTAATCCGACCGTTGGATCGTGATAATTTTTGGATATGTTATACATATATAAGTTGAGTATATGTCCACAAATTTTGAACCGTTAAAAATGAACGTATGATTTATTATGAATTTTACAAGATGACTGGTTCAGAAATTGTTGAATTTTTGGAGTTTATCATTTTGGTGGAAAATTCTAGAATTGGCGGGCCCCACTTGTGGTTGGTGAAGAAATGTGCTGAATTATATTTCAAATGTGGTGGGTGGGAATAGTAACAGGTAAAGCCATCAGGTTGCAGGTCAAACCTACCAAAATTTTCTTATAAATAGAGGGCTAAGTTAGAATTGAAAATCACACCAGAAACATAAGCTTTCTATCTTTCTCTCTCTATATTATGAAGTATATTTTGTGAGTTTTTAGATACTTGGTGAGTTGCTATTCATTAGTGCAAGTTTCCTTCAGCATCATATCCGATATCCAGTCAGAAGTACTGCTCTTTTGAGGTAAGGGATAGTAATGGATTTTAAGGGTTGTTATGATTTTCAGTTTCGTAATTTTTCTGATCTTCAAAAATTCTGGAAAAATTCAAAATGATATTTTGATGAGTTTTCTTGATTGTGTCCAAAAATGGTGATTTTTGGATGTATAGATTGAGAGTTATGAATTTTATGAGAAAAGACTATTTTAAAAGTAACCGCTTATAATTCCTTGTGATTAACTCCAAAATTGATGAAATTTTTATTGGGAGTACATGTGTATGATAGAAGTATACTCTGTAAATTTCAGAATTTTTGGACAAAAGTATAATTTTTGATAAATGTCTAAATATTCGGTGGTTTTGGCCGTATGAAAAATAGTAAATGAGTTTTAAAAATTCTGAGAAAAATATATGTTCAATATTGGACTATATTATGCTAAATCCCAGAAAAGAAATATTTTTGGAACTGATTTGATATTTTTCATGAAAATGGACTAGTTATGAGTAAATGAATTAAATATGGTATGTGAAGTAAGAAAATTGGAAAATAGGATTTTATGGCTTGAGAATCCTATATGAGGTATATGCAGATTTTTGATGAGGGTTTGATTATTGGTGATAAAATCTTATGAGTTTGGTATTTTAGAATGATTAAATGCATTATTTAGTAAAGTTTAAACAATTTAAATAAATTGTTTATAAGCTTAAGAAATATTATTCTTTCAATATCATTATACCGAAATACTGGTATGGATTTTATTGTAGAATTTCTACCTTTTTGTGTCGAGTTTACTATTTATGAGTTACTATTCACGAGTTACTATTTATGAGTTACTATTCACGAGTTACTATTCACGATAAAAATTGGTTTCTTTTTCTAACCAAATTATAGTTGAGTTATAAATATTACTCTTGAGATTAAAACTATGTATTGATTATATTGATTTTATTATCATATATAACATTTTTATAACCCTGATGTTGAAATTCTCTTTCTCTAGAGTGTAAAGATGGGTAGATTATTGGTATGATCATGACTAGGGTTCTCTTTGACCTGTAGTGCAAAGTTGAATTGTGACTGGTATGATCATGACCATTGAATTTATAAGTGAATATCTTTAGCTTAAGTGCAAAGGTGAATTGATCAACATGGTTATAATTATTGTTTATATAAATTCTGAAATGATTATATATTTCTTTGAGATATTAATATCTTTGGCCTGTAGTGCAAAGATGAAATATTGATGAATATCTTTGGCCTGTAGTGCAAAGATGAATTGTTGATGAATATCTTTGGCCCGTAGTGCAAAGATGACATGTTGTTGAATATCTTTGGCCAGTAGTGCAAAGATGAACAGATGTTGAGATAAACATGACCAACTGGTGATACAAATGAATATCTTTGGCCGTAGTGCAAAGATGAAGTTATTAGTATGATTATGAACAGGAAATGTGATTTGGTGTAACCATGATCTTTGATGTTTCAGGTAAAGATAGGTGATAAAAATTATCTTCGTCCTGGATGAGAAGAGGAATTTAGAACTACAGTTATGATTATGAGTTATTCATATGATTGTGGACCAGAATGGTTGATTGATGTTACAGGGATAAAACATTGTTGGTGGATTTTTAACATGGAGGAGATAATAGACTTTATGGTCTATTTGACTCTTCTAATGGATTGCTCGTTCCGCTGCAACTATGGTTTAAATTTTTATCATTTACCATATGTTCTAAATCTCTGATTTATTGTTGATGAAGGCTATTGATAATTGAATTATCTTTAGTCATGATATTCTTTACTGAGCTAGTTGTGCTCACCCTTTTGCTTCACAATTCCTTTCAGGTAATAAGAGTGTAGCTGGGTCGAGCGGGGGTAACAAGGGAATAGAACAGTGGTCATCATTTAGTAGTAATATTTGGTGAAGAAAATAGGGTGAGGCGAACCCAACGTTGGAAGGGTGTTTTGTCACTATCATACAAGATGTCTAATGACATACAACCTCGTGTCATCATAGGACAGGGTTGTGCTCATCCACTTGCTGAGTATATCTATGGGCACTACCTATATAATCTTGGTGTTTGTTTGAAGTATAATTCTCAATTAGAGGCAGTGGAGATAATGATAAGTCAAGAGAAGACTCACCATTGGGAAGAATATGATAGTAATCTTCTCGTTTTTCTTTGGGGTCTATTGGGTAAACCAAGGATAATTCTGTGGCCATATGATATCTATCATAACCTAGAAGCATGGCCGCCCATGTATGAAGGTTTCCTTGAGCACTTCCCAAAGATTCTAATTTTTAAAACAGTTTTTGACTATACCTTTATGTAAGGTGTCATTGTGAGGTGATGTCCACGGTTAGAACATGAGTCACATTTGATATATATTTGTATCCAAACTCACAGCATATGTGTTGTTGTATTTTGCACGACAATTGTTGTAATAAAGTTGTAGTTGTTTTCTGTACCATGTATTTGACGACTCAGAATGGGTTGGGTGGAATGGACCTATTTTGGGGTCGTTACATTTGGTATCAGAGCTTGGGGATATGATCTCTGGCGGAGATCGGGGAATACAACTAGGAGGGGAGAGATGAGTAAATCCTTCGCTAGTGTGTCCTACCTAAGCTTATTTGTTGGTCAGTCATAATATCGGGATATTATGTGATATGTTAATTTGTTAAATTAACACTTGTTTTGAAGCTGTATTCTAGAATGTTATTTGAAATACAGGAGATGAGCAATGGAGAAATTATGATGACAGAGAAGATGGAATTTGAAATGAAAGGAAGGTATTTTCAACTCTTTGAAATACCAGGTACGTAAATTTCGGGGACGAAATTTCATAAGGAGGGGAGATTGTAAGACCCCGAATTTTATGAAATAAAAGTATTCAATTTTTCTTATAATTACTATTCAGTAAATGGTTAAATTGATAAATCTAAAAGTTAAGGGTGATATATGATTTTTTTTAAAATACACAAGTGGTTATAAAATAATCATTGTTGTCGGGGAATATTCGTTTGGTCGTGGAATATTTTTTCTGTCGGGGAATATTCGTACGACGGCACAGCTATTTGTGGGCCCCATAACGAATAACTGTCGGGTGAAGAAAACAACAAATTTGAGTTTTTATAAATAACGACGTAGTTGTTACTGTTAATACTGTTGAAATACCCGGTGGTTAAAATACAGTAATACGCGTTATTGCACAGTAGCACACGGTATTGCACAGTATTTTTGAAATTATTGATTCTTACGTAAGAAGGCACAACTCAATAATTATTACAGTAGTTACTGTTCAATATTTTATTTTATTGATTCAATAATTGTTGCGTTGATATTTTATATTATTGTTGTTTCAATAATTGTTGCTGCACAGTATTTCTCATTATCAGAACAATAATTCATATTATTTGAATAATATTATTAGATAGCATTATTGGCAATGTCTAAAAAGTTCTGTCTAAGGAGAGGTTTGGTCATCTAATTGCGCGCTAGTAAGGAGAAATCCTTATTGGAAAGCCCCCTCTTTCCTGGGAACGGCCTGATTGTCATAAATGTGATTCTGTAATATTATTTGTGAATAATTAATTATTGATTCATATGATAAGAAAATATTTATTTTATGTGGATATAAATGAGGGATATATTTTTGTGGTTAAAAATGAAGGAGTTAATGTTGAGATTTTTATCCGTATTTTTGTCGGAATGGAGGTATTAAAAATCAGGGTTTTTGAGATATTTTGCGGGGGTTATAATTTTTAATCCGACCGTTGGATCGTGATAATTTTTGGATATGTTATACATATATAAGTTGAGTATATGTCCACAAATTTTGAACCGTTAAAAATGAACGTATGATTTATTATGAATTTTACAAGATGACTGGTTTAGAAATTGTTGAATTTTTGGAGTTTATCATTTTGGTGGAAAATTCTAGAATTGGCGGGCCCCACTTGTGGTTGGTGAAGAAATGTGCTGAATTATATTTCAAATGTGGTGGGTGGGAATAGTAGCAGGTAAAGCCATCAGGTTGCAGGTCAAACCTACCAAAATTTTCTTATAAATAGAGGGCTAAGTTAGAATTGAAAATCACACCAGAAACATAAGCTTTCTATCTTTCTCTCTCTATATTATGAAGTATATTTTGTGAGTTTTTAGATACTTGGTGAGTTGCTATTCATTAGTGCAAGTTTCCTTCAGCATCATATCCGATATCCAGTCAGAAGTACTGCTCTTTTGAGGTAAGGGATAGTAATGGATTTTAAGGGTTGTTATGATTTTCAGTTTCGTAATTTTTTTGATCTTCAAAAATTCTGGAAAAATTCAAAATGATATTTTGATGAGTTTTCTTGATTGTGTCCAAAAATGGTGATTTTTGGATGTATAGATTGAGAGTTATGAATTTTATGAGAAAAGACTATTTTAAAAGTAACCGCTTATAATTCCTTGTGATTAACTCCAAAATTGATGAAATTTTTATTGGGAGTACATGTGTATGATAGAAGTATACTCTGTAAATTTCAGAATTTTTGGACAAAAGTATAATTTTTGATAAATGTCTAAATATTCGGTGGTTTTGGCCATATGAAAAATAGTAAATGAGTTTTAAAAATTCTGAGAAAAATATATGTTCAATATTGGACTATATTATGCTAAATCTCAGAAAAGAAATATTTTTGGAACTGATTTGATATTTTTCATGAAAATGGACTAGTTATGAGTAAATGAATTAAATATGTTATGTGAAGTAAGAAAATTGGAAAATAGGATTTTATGGCTTGAGAATCCTATATGAGGTATATGCAGATTTTTGATGAGGGTTTGATTATTGGTGATAAAATCTTATGAGTTTGGTATTTTAGAATGATTAAATGCATTATTTAGTAAAGTGTAAACAATTTAAATAAATTATTTATAAGCTTAAGAAATATTATTCTTTCAATATCATTATACCGAAATACTGGTATGGATTTTATTGTAGAATTTCTACCTTTTTGTGTCGAGTTTACTATTTATGAGTTACTATTCACGAGTTACTATTTATGAGTTACTATTCACGAGTTACTATTCACGATAAAAATTGGTTTCTTTTTCTAACCAAATTATAGTTGAGTTATGAATATTACTCTTGAGATTAAAACTATGTATTGATTATATTGATTTTATTATCATATATAACATTTTTATAACCCTGATGTTGAAATTCTCTTTCTCTAGAGTGTAAAGATGGGTAGATTATTGGTATGATCATGACTAGGGTTCTCTTTGACCTGTAGTGCAAAGTTGAATTGTGACTGGTATGATCATGACCATTGAATTTATAAGTGAATATCTTTAGCTTAAGTGCAAAGGTGAATTGATCAACATGGTTATAATTATTGTTTATATAAATTCTGAAATGATTATATATTTCTTTGAGATATTAATATCTTTGGCCTGTAGTGCAAAGATAAAATATTGATGAATATCTTTGGCCTGTAGTGCAAAGATGAATTGTTGATGAATATCTTTGGCCCGTAGTGCAAAGATGACATGTTGTTGAATATCTTTGGCCAGTAGTGCAAAGATGAACAGATGTTGAGATAAACATGACCAACTGGTGATACAAATGAATATCTTTGGCTGTAGTGCAAAGATGAAGTTATTAGTATGATTATGAACAGGAAATGTGATTTGGTGTAACCATGATCTTTGATGTTTCAGGTAAAGATAGGTGATAAAAATTATCTTCGTCCTGGATGAGAAGAGGAATTTAGAACTACAGTTATGATTATGAGTTATTCATATGATTGTGGACCAGAATGGTTGATTGATGTTACAGGGATAAAATATTGTTGGTGGATTTTTAACATGGAGGAGATAATAGACTTTATGGTCTATTTGACTCTTCTAATGGATTGCTCGTTCCGCTGCAACTATGGTTTAAATTTTTATCATTTACCATATGTTCTAAATCTCTGATTTATTGTTGATGAAGGCTATTGATAATTGAATTATCTTTAGTCATGATATTCTTTACTGAGCTAGTTGTGCTCACCCTTTTGCTTCACAATTCCTTTCAGGTAATAAGAGTGTAGCTGGGTCGAGCGGGGGTAACAAGGGAATAGAACGGTGGTCATCATTTAGTAGTTATATTTGGTGAAGAAAATAGGGTGAGGCGAACCCAACGTTGGAAGGGTGTTTTGTCACTATCATACAAGATGTCTAATGACATACAACCTCGTGTCATCATAGGACAGGGTTGTGCTCATCCACTTGCTGAGTATATCTATGGGCACTACCTATATAATCTTGGTGTTTGTTTGAAGTATAATTCTCAATTAGAGGCAGTGGAGATAATGATAAGTCAAGAGAAGACTCACCATTGGGAAGAATATGATAGTAATCTTCTCGTTTTTCTTTGGGGTCTATTGGGTAAACCAAGGATAATTCTGTGGCCATATGATATCTATCATAACCTAGAAGCATGGCCTCCCATGTATGAAGGTTTCCTTGAGCACTTCCCAAAGATTCTAATTTTTAAAACAGTTTTTGACTATACCTTTATGTAAGGTGTCATTGTGAGGTGATGTCCACGGTTGGAACATGAGTCACATTTGATATATATTTGTATCCAAACTCACAGCATATGTGTTGTTGTATTTTGCACGACAATTGTTGTAATAAAGTTGTAGTTATTTTCTGTACCATGTATTTGACGACTCAGAATGGGTTGGGTGGAATGGACTTATTTTGGGGTCGTTACATTTGGTATCAGAGCTTGGGGATATGATCTCTGGCGGAGATCGGGGAATACAACTAGGAGGGGAGAGATGAGTAAATCCTTCGCTAGTGTGTCCTACCTAAGCTTATTTGTTGGTCAGTCATAATATCGGGATATTATGTGATATGTTAATTTGTTAAATTAACACTTGTTTTGAAGCTGTATTCTAGAATGTTATTTGAAATACAGGAGATGAGCAATGGAGAAATTATGATGACAGAGAAGATGGAATTTGAAATGAAAGGAAGGTATTCTCAACTCTTTGAAATACCAGGTACGTAAATTTCGGGGACGAAATTTCATAAGGAGGGGAGATTGTAAGACCCCGAATTTTATGAAATAAAAGTATTCAATTTTTCTTATAATTACTATTCAGTAAATGGTTAAATTGATAAATATTAAAGTTAAGGGTGATATATGATTTTTTTTCAAAATACACAAGTGGTTATAAAATAATCATTGTTGTCGGGGAATATTCGTTTGGTCGTGGAATATTTTTTCTGTCGGGGAATATTCGTACGACGGCACAGCTATTTGTGGGCCCCATAACGAATAACTGTCGGGTGAAGAAAACGACAAATTTGAGTTTTTACAAATAACGACGTAGTTGTTACTGTTAATACTGTTGAAATACCCGGTGGTTAAAATACAGTAATACGCGTTATTGCACAGTAGCACACGGTATTGCACAGTATTTTTGAAATTATTGATTCTTACGTAAGAAGGCACAACTCAATAATTATTACAGTAGTTACTGTTCAATATTTTATTTTATTGATTCAATAATTGTTGCGTTGATATTTTATATTATTGTTGTTTCAATAATTGTTGCTGCACAGTATTTCTCATTATCAGAACAATAATTCATATTATTTAAATAATATTATTAGATAGCATTGTTGGCAATGTCTAAAAAGTTCTGTCTAAGGAGAGGTTTGGTCATCTAATTGCGCGCTAGTAAGGAGAAATCCTTATTGGAAAGCCCCCTCTTTCCTGGGAACAGCCTGGTTGTCATAAATGTGATTCTGTAATATTATTTGTGAATAATTATTGATTCATATGATAAGAAAATATTTATTTTATGTGGATATAAATGAGGGATATATTTTTGTGGTTAAAAATGAAGGAGTTAATGTTGAGATTTTTATCCGTATTTTTGTCGGAATGGAGGTATTAAAAATCAGGGTTTTTGAGATATTTTGCGGGGGTTATAATTTTTAATCCGACCGTTGGATCGTGATAATTTTTGGATATGTTATACATATATAAGTTGAGTATATGTCCACAAATTTTGAACCGTTAAAAATGAACGTATGATTTATTATGAATTTTAAAAGATGACTGGTTCAGAAATTGTTGAATTTTTGGAGTTTATCATTTTGGTGGAAAATTCTAGAATTGGTGGGCCCCACTTGTGGTTGGTGAAGAAATGTGCTGAATTATATTTCAAATGTGGTGGGTGGGAATAGTAGCAGGTAAAGCCATCAGGTTGCAGGTCAAACCTACCAAAATTTTCCTATAAATAGAGGGCTAAGTTAGAATTGAAAATCACACCAGAAACATAAGCTTTCTATCTTTCTCTCTCTATATTATGAAGTATATTTTGTGAGTTTTTAGATACTTGGTGAGTTGCTATTCATTAGTGCAAGTTTTCTTCAGCATCATATCCGATATCCAGTCAGAAGTACTGCTCTTTTGAGGTAAGGGATAGTAATGGATTTTAAGGGTTGTTATGATTTTCAGTTTCGTAATTTTTCTGATCTTCAAAAATTCTGGAAAAATTCAAAATGATATTTTGATGAGTTTTCTTGATTGTGTCCAAAAATGGTAATTTTTGGATGTATAGATTGAGAGTTATGAATTTTATGAGAAAAGACTATTTTAAAAGTAACCGCTTATAATTCCTTGTGATTAACTCTAAAATTGATGAAATTTTTATTGGGAGTACATGTGTATGATAGAAGTATACTCTGTAAATTTTAGAATTTTTGGACAAAAGTATAATTTTTGATAAATGTCTAAATATTCGGTGGTTTTGGCCGTATGAAAAATAGTAAATGAGTTTTAAAAATTCTGAGAAAAATATATGTTCAATATTGGACTATATTATGCTAAATCTCAGAAAAGAAATATTTTTGGAACTGATTTGATATTTTTCATGAAAATGGACTAGTTATGAGTAAATGAATTAAATATGTTATGTGAAGTAAGAAAATTGGAAAATAGGATTTTATGGCTTGAGAATCCTATATGAGGTATATGCAGATTTTTGATGAGGGTTTGATTATTGGTGATAAAATCTTATGAGTTTGGTATTTTAGAATGATTAAATGCATTATTTAGTAAAGTGTAAACAATTTAAATAAATTGTTTATAAGCTTAAGAAATATTATTCTTTCAATATCATTATACCAAAATACTGGTATGGATTTTATTGTAGAATTTTTACCTTTTTGTGTCGAGTTTACTATTTATGAGTTACTATTCACGAGTTACTATTCATGAGTTACTATTCACGAGTTACTATTCACGATAAAAATTGGTTTCTTTTTCTAACCAAATTATAGTTGAGTTATGAATATTACTCTTGAGATTAAAACTATGTATTGATTATATTGATTTTATTATCATATATAACATTTTTATAACCCTGATGTTGAAATTCTCTTTCTCTAGAGTGTAAAGATGGGTAGATTATTGGTATGATCATGACTAGGGTTCTCTTTGACCTGTAGTGCAAAGTTGAATTGTGACAGGTATGATCATGACCATTAAATTTATAAGTGAATATCTTTAGCTTAAGTGCAAAGGTGAATTGATCAACATGGTTATAATTATTGTTTATATAAATTCTGAAATGATTATATATTTCTTTGAGATATTAATATCTTTGGCCTGTAGTGCAAAGATGAAATATTGATGAATATCTTTGGCCTGTAGTGCAAAGATGAATTGTTGATGAATATCTTTGGCCCGTAGTGCAAAGATGACATGTTATTGAATATCTTTGGCCAGTAGTGCAAAGATGAACAGATGTTGAGATAAACATGACCAACTGGTGATACAAATGAATATCTTTGGCCGTAGTGCAAAGATGAAGTTATTAGTATGATTATGAACAGGAAATGTGATTTGGTGTAACCATGATCTTTGATGTTTCAGGTAAAGATAGGTGATAAAAATTATCTTCGTCCTGGATGAGAAGAGGAATTTAGAATTACAGTTATGATTATGAGTTATTAATATGATTGTGGACCAGAATGGTTGATTGATGTTACAGGGATAAAACATTGTTGGTGGATTTTTAACATGGAGGAGATAATAGACTTTATGGTCTATTTGACTCTTCTAATGGATTGCTCGTTCCGCTGCAACTATGGTTTAAATTTTTATCATTTACCATATGTTCTAAATCTCTGATTTATTGTTGATGAAGGCTATTGATAATTGAATTATCTTTAGTCATGATATTCTTTACTGAGCTAGTTGTGCTCACCCTTTTGCTTCACAATTCCTTTCAGGTAATAAGAGTGTAGCTGGGTCGAGCGGGGGTAACAAGGGAATAGAACAGTGGTCATCATTTAGTAGTAATATTTGGTGAAGAAAATAGGGTGAGGCGAACCCAACGTTGGAAGGGTGTTTTGTCACTATCATACAAGATGTCTAATGACATACAACCTCGTGTCATCATAGGACAGGGTTGTGCTCATCCACTTGCTGAGTATATCTATGGGCACTACCTATATAATCTTGGTGTTTGTTTGAAGTATAATTCTCAATTAGAGGCAGTGGAGATAATGATAAGTCAAGAGAAGACTCACCATTGGGAAGAATATGATAGTAATCTTCTCGTTTTTCTTTGGGGTCTATTGGGTAAACCAAGGATAATTCTGTGGCCATATGATATCTATCATAACCTAGAAGCATGGCCTCCCATGTATGAAGGTTTCCTTGAGCACTTCCCAAAGATTCTAATTTTTAAAACAGTTTTTGACTATACCTTTATGTAAGGTGTCATTGTGAGGTGATGTCCACGGTTGGAACATGAGTCACATTTGATATATATTTGTATCCAAACTCACAGCATATGTGTTGTTGTATTTTGCACGACAATTGTTGTAATAAAGTTGTAGTTGTTTTCTGTACCATGTATTTGACGACTCAGAATGGGTTGGGTGGAATGGACCTATTTTGGGGTCGTTACATTTGGTATCAGAGCTTGGGGATATGATCTCTGGCGGAGATCGGGGAATACAACTAGGAGGGGAGAGATGAGTAAATCCTTCGCTAGTGTGTCCTACCTAAGCTTATTTGTTGGTCAGTCATAATATCGGGATATTATGTGATATGTTAATTTGTTAAATTAACACTTGTTTTTAAGCTGTATTCTAGAATGTTATTTGAAATACAGGAGATGAGCAATGGAGAAATTATGATGACAGAGAAGATGGAATTTGAAATGAAAGGAAGGTATTCTCAACTCTTTGAAATACCAGGTACGTAAATTTCGGGGACGAAATTTCATAAGGAGGGGAGATTGTAAGACCCCGAATTTTATGAAATAAAAGTATTCAATTTTTCTTATAATTACTATTCAGTAAATGGTTAAATTGATAAATGTTAAAGTTAAGGGTGATATATGATTTTTTTTCAAAATACACAAGTGGTTATAAAATAATCATTGTTGTCGGGGAATATTCGTTTGGTCGTGGAATATTTTTTCTGTCGGGGAATATTCGTACGACGGCACAGCTATTTGTGGGCCCCATAACGAATAACTGTCGGGTGAAGAAAACGACAAATTTGAGTTTTTACAAATAACGACGTAGTTGTTACTGTTAATACTGTTGAAATACCCGGTGGTTAAAATACAGTAATACGCGTTATTGCACAGTAGTACACGGTATTGCACAGTATTTTTGAAATTATTGATTCTTACGTAAGGAGGCACAACTCAATAATTATTACAGTAGTTACTGTTCAATATTTTATTTTATTGATTCAATAATTGTTGCGTTGATATTTTATATTATTGTTGTTTCAATAATTGTTGCTGCACAGTATTTCTCATTATCAGATCAATAATTCATATTATTTGAATAATATTATTAGATAGCATTATTGGCAATGTCTAAAAAGTTCTGTCTAAGGAGAGGTTTGGTCATCTAATTACGCGCTAGTAAGGAGAAATCCTTATTGGAAAGCCCCCTCTTTCCTGGGAACGGCCTGATTGTCATAAATGTGATTCTGTAATATTATTTGTGAATAATTAATTATTGATTCATATGATAAGAAAATATTTATTTTATGTGGATATAAATGTGGGATATATTTTTGTGGTTAAAAATGAAGGAGTTAATGTTGAGATTTTTATCCGTATTTTTGTCGGAATGGAGGTATTAAAAATCAGGGTTTTTGAGATATTTTGCGGGGGTTATAATTTTTAATCCGACCGTTGGATCGTGATAATTTTTGGATATGTTATACATATATAAGTTGAGTATATGTCCACAAATTTTGAACCGTTAAAAATGAACGTATGATTTATTATGAATTTTACAAGATGACTGGTTCAGAAATTGTTGAATTTTTGGAGTTTATCATTTTGGTGGAAAATTCTAGAATTGGTGGGCCCCACTTGTGGTTGGTGAAGAAATGTGCTGAATTATATTTCAAATGTGGTGGGTGGGAATAGTAGCAGGTAAAGCCATCAGGTTGCAGGTCAAACCTACCAAAATTTTCCTATAAATAGAGGGCTAAGTTAGAATTGAAAATCACACCAGAAACATAAGCTTTCTATCTTTCTCTCTCTATATTATGAAGTATATTTTGCGAGTTTTTAGATACTTGGTGAGTTGCTATTCATTAGTGCAAGTTTCCTTCAGCATCATATCCGATATCCAGTCAGAAGTACTGCTCTTTTGAGGTAAGGGATAGTAATGGATTTTAAGGGTTGTTATGATTTTCAGTTTCGTAATTTTTCTGATCTTCAAAAATTCTGGAAAAATTCAAAATGATATTTTGATGAGTTTTCTTGATTGTGTCCAAAAATGGTGATTTTTGGATGTATAGATTGAGAGTTATGAATTTTATGAGAAAAGACTATTTTAAAAGTAACCGCTTATAATTCCTTGTGATTAACTCTAAAATTGATGAAATTTTTATTGGGAGTACATGTGTATGATAGAAGTATACTCTGTAAATTTCAGAATTTTTGGACAAAAGTATAATTTTTGATAAATGTCTAAATATTCGGTGGTTTTGGCCATATGAAAAATAGTAAATGAGTTTTAAAAATTCTGAGAAAAATATATGTTCAATATTGGACTATATTATGCTAAATCTCAGAAAAGAAATATTTTTGGAACTGATTTGATATTTTTCATGAAAATGGACTAGTTATGAGTAAATGAATTAAATATGTTATGTGAAGTAAGAAAATTGGAAAATAGGATTTTATGGCTTGAGAATCCTATATGAGGTATATGCAGATTTTTGATGAGGGTTTGATTATTGGTGATAAAATCTTATGAGTTTGGTATTTTAGAATGATTAAATGCATTATTTAGTAAAGTGTAAACAATTTAAATAAATTGTTTATAAGCTTAAGAAATATTATTCTTTCAATATCATTATACCGAAATACTGGTATGGATTTTATTGTAGAATTTCTACCTTTTTGTGTCGAGTTTACTATTTATGAGTTACTATTCACGAGTTACTATTCATGAGTTACTATTCACGAGTTACTATTCACGATAAAAATTGATTTCTTTTTCTAACCAAATTATAGTTGAGTTATGAATATTACTCTTGAGATTAAAATTATGTATTGATTATATTAATTTTATTATCATATATAACATTTTTATAACCCTGATGTTGAAATTCTCTTTCTCTAGAGTGTAAAGATGGGTAGATTATTGGTATGATCATGACTAGGATTCTCTTTGACCTGTAGTGCAAAGTTGAATTGTGACTGGTATGATCATGACCATTGAATTTATAAGTGAATATCTTTAGCTTAAGTGCAAAGGTGAATTGATCAACATGGTTATAATTATTGTTTATATAAATTCTGAAATGATTATATATTTCTTTGAGATATTAATATCTTTGGCCTGTAGTGCAAAGATGAAATATTGATGAATATCTTTGGCCTGTAGTGCAAAGATGAATTGTTGATGAATATCTTTGGCCCGTAGTGCAAAGATGACATGTTGTTGAATATCTTTGGCCAGTAGTGCAAAGATGAACAGATGTTGAGATAAACATGACCAACTGGTGATACAAATGAATATCTTTGGCCGTAGTGCAAAGATGAAGTTATTAGTATGATTATGAACAAGAAATGTGATTTGGTGTAACCATGATCTTTGATGTTTCAGGTAAAGATAGGTGATAAAAATTATCTTCGTCCCGGATGAGAAGAGGAATTTAGAACTACAGTTATGATTATGAGTTATTCATATGATTGTGGACCAGAATGGTTGATTGATGTTACAGGGATAAAACATTGTTGGTGGATTTTTAAATGGAGGAGATAATAGACTTTATGGTCTATTTGACTCTTCTAATGGATTGCTCGTTCCGCTGCAACTATGGTTTAAATTTTTATCATTTACCATATGTTCTAAATCTCTAATTTATTGTTGATGAAGGCTATTGATAATTGAATTATCTTTAGTCATGATATTCTTTACTGAGCTAGTTGTGCTCACCCTTTTGCTTCACAATTCCTTTCAGGTAATAAGAGTGTAGCTGGGTCGAGCGGGGGTAACAAGGGAATAGAACGGTGGTCATCATTTAGTAGTTATATTTGGTGAAGAAAATAGGGTGAGGCGAACCCAACGTTGGAAGGGTGTTTTGTCACTATCATACAAGATGTCTAATGACATACAACCTCGTGTCATCATAGGACAGGGTTGTGCTCATCCACTTGCTGAGTATATCTATGGGCACTACCTATATAATCTTGGTGTTTGTTTGAAGTATAATTCTCAATTAGAGGCAGTGAAGATAATGATAAGTCAAGAGAAGACTCACCATTGGGAAGAATATGATAGTAATCTTCTCGTTTTTCTTTGGGGTCTATTGGGTAAACCAAGGATAATTCTATGGCCATATGATATCTATCATAACCTAGAAGCATGGCCTCCCATGTATGAAGGTTTCCTTGAGCACTTCCCAAAGATTCTAATTTTTAAAACAGTTTTTGACTATACCTTTATGTAAGGTGTCATTGTGAGGTGATGTCCACGGTTGGAACATGAGTCACATTTGATATATATTTGTATCCAAACTCACAGCATATGTGTTGTTGTATTTTGCACGACAATTGTTGTAATAAAGTTGTAGTTGTTTTCTGTACCATGTATTTGACGACTCAGAATGGGTTGGGTGGAATGGACCTATTTTGGGGTCGTTACATTTAGTATCAGAGCTTGGGGATATGATCTCTGGCGGAGATCGGGGAATACAACTAGGAGGGGAGAGATGAGTAAATCCTTCGCTAGTGTGTCCTACCTAAGCTTATTTGTTGGTCAGTCATAATATCGGGATATTATGTGATATGTTAATTTGTTAAATTAACACTTGTTTTGAAGCTGTATTCTAGAATGTTATTTGAAATACAGGAGATGAGCAATGGAGAAATTATGATGACAGAGAAGATGGAATTTGAAATGAAAGGAAGGTATTCTCAACTCTTTGAAATACCAGGTACGTAAATTTCGGGGACGAAATTTCATAAGGAGGGGAGATTGTAAGACCCCGAATTTTATGAAATAAAAGTATTCAATTTTTCTTATAATTACTATTCAGTAAATGGTTAAATTGATAAATGTTAAAGTTAAGGGTGATATATGATTTTTTTTCAAAATACACAAGTGGTTATAAAATAATCATTGTTGTCGGGGAATATTCGTTTGGTCGTGGAATATTTTTTCTGTCGGGGAATATTCGTACGACGGCACAGCTATTTGTGGGCCCCATAACGAATAACTGTCGGGTGAAGAAAACGACAAATTTGAGTTTTTACAAATAACGACGTAGTTGTTACTGTTAATACTGTTGAAATACCCGGTGGTTAAAATACAGTAATACGCGTTATTGCACAGTAGTACACGGTATTGCACAGTATTTTTGAAATTATTGATTCTTACGTAAGGAGGCACAACTCAATAATTATTACAGTAGTTACTGTTCAATATTTTATTTTATTGATTCAATAATTGTTGCGTTGATATTTTATATTATTGTTGTTTCAATAATTGTTGCTGCACAGTATTTCTCATTATCAGATCAATAATTCATATTATTTGAATAATATTATTAGATAACATTATTGGCAATGTCTAAAAAGTTCTGTCTAAGGAGAGGTTTGGTCATCTAATTGCGCGCTAGTAAGGAGAAATCCTTATTGGAAAGCCCCCTCTTTCCTGGGAACGGCCTGGTTGTCATAAATGTGATTCTTAATATTATTTGTGAATAATTAATTATTGATTCATATGATAAGAAAATATTTATTTTATGTGGATATAAATGAGGGATATATTTTTGTGGTTAAAAATGAAGGAGTTAATGTTGAGATTTTTATCCGTATTTTTGTCGGAATGGAGGTATTAAAAATCAGGGTTTTTGAGATATTTTGCGGGGGTTATAATTTTTAATCCGACCGTTGGATCGTGATAATTTTTAGATATGTTATACATATATAAGTTGAGTATATGTCCACAAATTTTGAACCGTTAAAAATGAACGTATGATTTATTATGAATTTTACAAGATGACTGGTTCAGAAATTGTTGAATTTTTGGAGTTTATCATTTTGGTGGAAAATTCTAGAATTGGTGGGCCCCACTTGTGGTTGGTGAAGAAATGTGCTGAATTATATTTCAAATGTGGTGGGTGGGAATAGTAGCAGGTAAAGCCATCAGGTTGCAGGTCAAACCTACCAAAATTTTCCTATAAATAGAGGGCTAAGTTAGAATTGAAAATCACACCAGAAACATAAGCTTTCTATCTTTCTCTCTCTATATTATGAAGTATATTTTGTGAGTTTTTAGATACTTGGTGAGTTGCTATTCATTAGTGCAAGTTTCCTTCAGCATCATATCCGATATCCAGTCAGAAGTACTGCTCTTTTGAGGTAAGGGATAGTAATGGATTTTAAGGGTTGTTATGATTTTCAGTTTCGTAATTTTTCTGATCTTCAAAAATTCTGGAAAAATTCAAAATGATATTTTGATGAGTTTTCTTGATTGTGTCCAAAAATGGTGATTTTTGGATGTATAGATTGAGAGTTATGAATTTCATGAGAAAAGACTATTTTAAAAGTAACCGCTTATAATTCCTTGTGATTAACTCCAAAATTGATGAAATTTTTATTGGGAGTACATGTGTATGATAGAAGTATACTCTGTAAATTTTAGAATTTTTGGACAAAAGTATAATTTTTGATAAATGTCTAAATATTCGGTGGTTTTGGCCATATGAAAAATAGTAAATGAGTTTTAAAAATTCTGAGAAAAATATATGTTCAATATTGGACTATATTATGCTAAATCCCAGAAAAGAAATATTTTTGGAACTGATTTGATATTTTTCATGAAAATGGACTAGTTATGAGTAAATGAATTAAATATGTTATGTGAAGTAAGAAAATTGGAAAATAGGATTTTATGGCTTGAGAATCCTATATGAGGTATATGCAGATTTTTGATGAGGGTTTGATTATTGGTGATAAAATCTTATGAGTTTGGTATTTTAGAATGATTAAATGCATTATTTAGTAAAGTGTAAACAATTTAAATAAATTGTTTATAAGCTTAAGAAATATTATTCTTTCAATATCATTATACCGAAATACTGGTATGGATTTTATTGTAGAATTTCTACCTTTTTGTGTCGAGTTTACTATTTATGAGTTACTATTCACGAGTTACTATTCATGAGTTACTATTCACGAGTTACTATTCACGATAAAAATTGGTTTCTTTTTCTAACCAAATTATAGTTGAGTTATGAATATTACTCTTGAGATTAAAACTATGTATTGATTATATTGATTTTATTATCATATATAACATTTTTATAACCCTGATGTTGAAATTCTCTTTCTCTAGAGTGTAAAGATGGGTAGATTATTAGTATGATCATGACTAGGGTTCTCTTTGACCTGTAGTGCAAAGTTGAATTGTGACTGGTATGATCATGACCATTGAATTTATAAGTGAATATCTTTAGCTTAAGTGCAAAGGTGAATTGATCAACATGGTTATAATTATTGTTTATATAAATTCTGAAATGATTATATATTTCTTTGAGATATTAATATCTTTGGCCTGTAGTGCAAAGATGAAATATTGATGAATATCTTTGGCCTGTAGTGCAAAGATGAATTGTTGGTGAATATCTTTGGCCCGTAGTGCAAAGATGACATGTTGTTGAATATCTTTGGCCAGTAGTGCAAAGATGAACAGATGTTGAGATAAACATGACCAACTGGTGATACAAATGAATATCTTTGGCCGTAGTGCAAAGATGAAGTTATTAGTATGATTATGAACAGGAAATGTGATTTGGTGTAACCATGATCTTTGATGTTTCAGGTAAAGATAGGTGATAAAAATTATCTTCGTCCTGGATGAGAAGAGGAATTTAGAATTACAGTTATGATTATGAGTTATTAATATGATTGTGGACCAGAATGGTTGATTGATGTTACAGGGATAAAACATTGTTGGTGGATTTTTAACATGGAGGAGATAATAGACTTTATGGTCTATTTGACTCTTCTAATGGATTGCTCGTTCCGCTGCAACTATGGTTTAAATTTTTATCATTTACCATATGTTCTAAATCTCTGATTTATTGTTGATGAAGGCTATTGATAATTGAATTATCTTTAGTCATGATATTCTTTACTGAGCTAGTTGTGCTCACCCTTTTGCTTCACAATTCCTTTCAGGTAATAAGAGTGTAGCTGGGTCGAGCGGGGGTAACAAGGGAATAGAACAGTGGTCATCATTTAGTAGTAATATTTGGTGAAGAAAATAGGGTGAGGCGAACCCAACGTTGGAAGGGTGTTTTGTCACTATCATACAAGATGTCTAATGACATACAACCTCGTGTCATCATAGGACAGGGTTGTGCTCATCCACTTGCTGAGTATATCTATGGGCACTACCTATATAATCTTGGTGTTTGTTTGAAGTATAATTCTCAATTAGAGGCAGTGGAGATAATGATAAGTCAAGAGAAGACTCACCATTGGGAAGAATATGATAGTAATCTTCTCGTTTTTCTTTGGGGTCTATTGGGTAAACCAAGGATAATTCTGTGGCCATATGATATCTATCATAACCTAGAAGCATGGCCTCCCATGTATGAAGGTTTCCTTGAGCACTTCCCAAAGATTCTAATTTTTAAAACAGTTTTTGACTATACCTTTATGTAAGGTGTCATTGTGAGGTGATGTCCACGGTTGGAACATGAGTCACATTTGATATATATTTGTATCCAAACTCACAGCATATGTGTTGTTGTATTTTGCACGACAATTGTTGTAATAAAGTTGTAGTTATTTTCTGTACCATGTATTTGACGACTCAGAATGGGTTGGGTGGAATGGACCTATTTTGGGGTCGTTACAATTTTGATATCTTGAGTGTTGCTATACGGTGCAAGTTCGTTCAGCGTTATTCCAGTCAGGAGTACTACTCTTTTGAGGTAAGGGATAGTAAGGGATTGTAAGGGATAGTAAGGGATGTTATTTCTTCTTAAATGATATTATTTTCTTCAATATCATTATGCCGAAGTATTGATATGAACTTTTTATCAAATTTAGAACTTTTCATGTCGGAGTTACTATTCATGAGTTACTATTCATGAGTTACTATTCACGAGTTACTATTCATGAGTTACTATTCACGAATTTCTATTCATGAGTTACTAATCACGAGTTACTACTCATGGGTTACTATTCACGAGTTACTATTCATGACAAAATTGCTTTCTTTTTCTAACCAAATTATAGTTGATTTATGAATATTACTCTTGAGATTAAAACTATATGTTGATCATATTATTTTTTTATTATCATATATAATATTTTTATAACCCTAATGATGATATTTCTCTTTGACTTGAGTGTAAAGATGGGTAGATTATTGGTATGATCATGACTAGGGTTCTCTTTGTCCAGTAGTGAAAAGTTGAATTGTGACTGGTATGATCATGACCATTGAATTTATAATTGAATATCTTTAGCTTAAGTGCAAAGGTGAAATGATCAACATGATTATAATTATTGGTTATATAAATTCTGAAATGATTATATATTTCTTTGAGATAATTATATATTTGGCCTGTAGTGCAAATATGAACTATTGAGGAATATCTTTGGCCTGTAGTGCAAAGATGAGTTGTTGATGAATATCTTTGGCCCGTAGTGCAAAGATGACTTGTTGTTGAATATCTTTGGCATGTAGTGTAAAGATGAACTGTTGATGAATATCTTTGGTCGTGGTGCAAAGATGAATTTATTAGTATGATTATGAATAGGAACTGTGATTTGGTATAACTATAATCTTTGATGTTTCAGGTAAAGACAGGTGATGAAAATTATCTTCGTCTTGGATGCGAAATTTAGAATCATAATTATAATTATGAACATATGATTGTGGAAAGGAACTATTGATTGATGTTACAGGGATAAAACATTGTTGGTGGACTTTTAACGTGAAGAAGATAATAGACTTTATAGTCTATTTGACTCTTCTAATGGATTGCTCGTTCCGCTGCCACTATGGTTGAAAAGTTTTATCATCTATCATATGTTCTAAATCTCTGATTTATTACTGATGAATACTATTGATAATTTAATTATCTTTAGTCAAGATATTCTTTACTGAGCTAGTTGTGCTCACCCTTTTACTTCACAATTCCTTTCAGGTAAAAAGAGTGTAGCTGGGTCGAGCGAGGGTAACGGGGAAATAGAACGGTGGTCTCTAGCTGTGGATGTTCTTCCGAAGCAGTATAGAAAAGTTCATTTAGTAGTTTTATTTGGTGAATCCAATAGGGTAAGGTGTACCCAACGTTGGAAGGGTGATTTGCCACTATCATACAAGATGTCTAATGATATACAATCTCGTGTCATCATAAGACAGGGATGTGCTCATCCACTTGCTGAGTATATTTACGAGCACTACCTATATAATCTTGGTGTTTGTTTGAAGTATAATTCTCAATTAGAGACAGTTGAGATAATGATAAGTCGAGAGAAGACTCACCATTGGAAAGAATATGATAATAATCTTCTCGTTTTTCTTTGGGGTCTATTGGGTCAACCAAGAATAATTCTGTGGCCATATGATATCTATCATAACCTAGAAGCATGGCCTCCCACGTACTAGGGTTTCCTTAAGCACTTCCCAAAGATTCTAATTTCGAAAACAGTTTTTGACTATACCTTTATGTAATGTGTCATTGTGACATGCTATCCAAGGTTGGGACATGAGTCACAGTTGGTATATATTTATACCTATTTTGGGGGCGTCACACGAGGTGTTTAACTTGTCAACGTGTAAAGGCGGAGCATCAAGTGCCAAAGGGTCCATTGCAACCACTTGAGATTCTGAAATGGAAGTGGGAACGCATTACCATGGATTTCGTTACGGGTCTTCCCACGGTTTCTCAAGGCATAAATGCTATTTGGCTTATTGTTGATAGATTAACCAAGTCTGCTCATATCTTGCCGATACGGGAGACTTATTCCATTGAACGTCTTGCTCATATATATGTAAATGAGATTATGATATTGCATGGCATGCCAGTATCCATAGTTTCGGATCGTGACCCAAGATTTACTTCAAGATTTTGGGTTAACTTGCAAAAAGCTATGGGCACGGATATACGATTTAGTTCGGCATACCATCCTCAAACGGACGAATAATCAGAGATAACTATTCAAACTCTTGAAGATCTATTAAGACTTTGTGTCCTAAATTTCAAAGAAAGTTGGGATAAGTACCTACCATTGGTGGAATTCTCCTACTATAACAGTTATCAGGCAAGTATAGGTGTGGCTCCATTTGAAGCATTGTATGGACGAAAGTGTCGATCTCCAGTATGTTGGGATGAGGTTGGAGAAGCAACGTTGTTGGGACCAAAGTTGGTACGAATGACTAAAGAGAAGATCCAAATGATTCGATAACGTATACAAACGGCACAGGATCAACAAAAGAGTTATGCGGATCTTCATCGAAAGGACGTAGAGTTTAGTATTGGGGATCATGTATTGTTGTGTGTGGCTCCATGGAAGGGAGTTACAAGATTTGGGAAGAGAGGAAAGCTGTAAGACCCCAATTTTTATAAATAAAGATGAATTTTCTATAAATATCATTTTTGAATATTATGGAGTTAATTTGATATAATGTTATAGTTGTGGGTAATACTTATAAATTTTGCAAAGTAAGCAAGTTGTTATAAAATATTCGTTTGGTCGGAGAATATTCTTTTTGTCGGGGAATATTCGTACGACGGCACAATCATTGGTGGACCCCACAACGGAATTATTGTCGGATTGAGAAAACGACAGAATTATCTTTCTATAAAAATAACGGCTGAGGTGTTACCGTTAAAACCGTTAAAACTGTTGAACTACTCGGTAGTAAAAGTACAGTAATACGCGTGGTTGCATAGTAGCACACGGTATTGATTATTGATACTTACGTGAGAAGTCACTCAGCTATACTCAATTATTGCTACAGTAATTGCTGCATCATATCTCTTAAATTATTGTCATAGTATCATCTGTATAATATGTTATATTATTAAATCAATAATTGAGACGTTGTGGTAAGTTTGGTTATTTTATGGGGGGGCCATATGTCATCATCTAAGAGTCTCTTCGTCAATAGTAATTACCTTCGTCAATAGTATTTACCTTGGTCAATAGTAATTACCTTGGTCAATAGTAATTACCTTCGTCAATAGTATTTACCTTGGTTAATAGTAATTACTTTCGTCAATAGTAGTTGTCCCTTCAATATTACCAAGAGTCATTTGACCCTTCGTTAAGACCAAGAGTCATTTGACCATTCGTTAAGACCAAGAGCCACCCTCAGTTTTTCTATAAATAGAGGCCTAGGGCTTCATTATTTTTCACGAATTCATTCAAGCTATAGAGAGAGAAAGTATAGAGAGAATAAGAGAGAGAGAATAAAACTATTCTGCTACATCACTTTTCCAATATCCAGTTCTTTTAAGGTAGGGAATATTATTTCTTTTATATTCATGAAGAGAACTTCTGTTATTCCATTTGTTATTATTCTGTTGGAATAACCAGTATACGCGGTCTACCCTATACTTGGTGACATTCTTCTATTATTCTGTTGGAACATCCTGTCTGTATGTTTTACACCGGACCTGGTTCCGTTTATTATTCTGTTGGAACATCCTGTCTGTGTGTTTTACACCGGATCTGGTTCCATTATTTATTATTCTGTCGGAATATCCTGTCTGTGCGTTTACGCCGGACCTGGTTCCATTATTTATTATTCTATTGGAATAACCTGTCTGTGCGGTCTATCGCATGCATGGTGATTTCTTTTGTTATTCCATTCTTTATTGTACTCAGTTGGTTAAGTTTTGACTTCTATACTCCATGAAATTTGTGGAATATCCTTGATAGTTGCGTTTCATCCAGTATTTTTTCAAGAAAATATTCTTCTAAGCATTCTTGAATTTTACTCCACAATGCAGTATCATGTTGACAATTTGGACGTTGTTAATTCCTGGATAAATTAATTCTTGAACTTGTTTTATTGAATTCTTATATCATTGTCATCATCCTCATGTTTATAAAATGTTGAAAGTCATCTGTGGCCTGTAGTGCATAGATGGACTTGGTATGATTATGACCAGGGATTATTCGGTGTAATCATGACCGTAATGTTACAAATGATGTGGTAAAAGTCCTCATTGGCCCGTAGTGCATTGATGGACAGTTGTTGGCATGATCATGACCATTAATGAATATACGAATATCCTTGGCCGTAGTGCAGGGGTGATTCGATGATGTGGATTATTTTATTAAGCTGAGTCCCAGCGATCATAGTGTTGAAAAACTTTTTAAATCATAAAAGATAGTAGAGTTTATTTTCTACTTGACTCTTTTAATGGATTGCTTGTTCCGCTACAGTTAAACTTGATGTCTATTATATTTTATCAGTTTAACATTGTTGAAGGCTAATGATAATTTATTCTGCATTATCTTAGTCATAATATTTCTTATTGGGCTAATTGAGCTCACCCTTTCTTTCACTGTTCTCTTCAGGAAATGAGAACGTAGCTGGGACAAGTCGGGGTACGGAGTGATGGTCCGAATGATAGTATTAGTTAGTAGTCCTCACTATTCTATGTAATGGTGTGTTAATAAATGTAATGAGGACTCCTTTTGAGTATGAATACTCTCTAGAAGATAATATTTGTATTCAAACTCACAGTTTATGTTTTGTCGTATTGTACACGACAGATGTATTAATCAGTTGTATTTGTATTCTGTACTATGTATCTGACGACCCAAGATGGGTGATGTATACCTAATTTTGGGGGCGTCACAGTTGGTATCAGAGCTTAGGGATATGATCCCTGGCTAAGATGTGAGAATAGAACTAGGAGGGGAGAGACGGGGAATTCCTTCGCTAGTATGACATACCTAAGTTTATTTGCATGGTATTTAATTGGTCGGTCATAATATAAGGATAATATATGACATATCAATTAATTTTTATTTTGTGGCAGTATCTGAAAATGGCATCCGAGAATGTTGAGAATAGCAATGGAGCACAGACGACTGTTGATTCACCACATATCAATAATCAGGATAATGTGCATCAGGAAGGTGTCAATCCTCATGCAAACAACAACACTGACCAAATGATGAATGATCAAATGTTCAGAGGCTTTATGCAATTCATGCAACAACAGGTGAAAGCGGCTCCTGTCCACAACGTAGGTGGAAATACTGGAAACTCTCAGGCGGTCACCGCTAAACAGTTTAAGGAGCTGGGACCACCGGAGTTTAAGGGAGAACCCAAACCACTTGTAGCTGAAACATGGATAAAGCAGATCACCAAGATATTTGATGTCTTGGGTTGCTCCGAGGAGCAAAAGGTTCCCTTTGCCGCCTTTATGTTGCGAGGAGAGGCAGATTACTGGTGGGAATCGATAAAGCGTACTCAACCTGCCGCACTGAAGATGTCCTGGGAGAAGTTCCAAGAGCTGTTTAACGACAAATACTTTCCCGAGAGTATTCGTCACATGAAGGAGGTGGAGTTCATCAAATTGGAGCAGAATAATATGACCGTGTCGCAGTACGAGACAAAATTTACGGAATTATCCCGGTTTGCGTCCCACCTGGTGGATAATGAAGAAAGAATGACGCGGATGTTTTTAAGAGGTTTGAAGCCGGAGATACGTCAACATCTTGTTTCTCATAAACTATGTTTGTATTCAGATGTTGTAAATAGGGCTCAGTTGGTGGAGCGCGATAACGAGACAACGCAACCAAAAGAGAGCAGCCGGCAAAATGATAATACCAGTGAGAGCAGTCATCGAAGCGGTGACAACAAGCGTGGAGGGAATCAACAGGCCAGAAATGGTAACCACTTCGGTGGTAATCAGGGCCAAAACAATAAGAATGGACATTTCAAGAAGAGGAGATTCAACAATGATGGAAAGACGTCAGCACCAGCACCTGTCGTTAAGGAAGGAGAACGACCACCTATCATATGTTTCAAATGCGGAGGGGAGGGGCACATCAGTCCAAACTGCGCGATGCCGTCCAAAGCATGTTATAATTGTGGAAGAGAAGGTCATTTAGCCCGATTTTGTCGTTTACCGAAGACAAATTCAGCTAGGATGGAGGCACCAAAAGCCGTCCCAGAAAAGTCAAAACCGGTTGTGCAAGGGAGAGCGTTTGTTGTGAACTCCCAGAGAGCAAGGAACCCGAATGAGGTCATCACGGGTAAGCTTATTATAAACTCTAAAGAAGTTTATACTTTATTTGATACCGGTTCAACCCATTCTTTTATTTCTCCTACTTGCGCTCATCGATTAAATTTGATTCCGGAGAAATTAGACTTTGACTTATCTGTGGAAACTCCGTTGGGAGAAACCTTCATTACCTCCACTGTTTATAAGTCTTGTTTGGTTCAAGTTGGTACCCACACATTACCTATCGATCTGATTTCATTAAAAATACTTGCATTTGACGTGATTCTAGGGATTGATTGGTTAACTACTCATTATGCAAAAATTGATTGTTTTCGTAAGGTTGTTAGTTTTCATATTCCTAATCGACCTATTATGCGAATTCAAGCAACCAAACCATTAAAATCAATCGCTGTCATCTCAAGCCATAAAGCTATTCGTTTATTGAAAAACGGATGTCAAGCTTTCTTAGCTCATGTCACAGATCTAAACAAAAATACGTCAGTTTTGAATGATATTTCTATTGTTAATAAATTCCCTGACGTATTCCCTGAAGAACTTCCTGGCCTACCCCCAGAGTGTGAAATTGAATTTTGTATCGATCTTGAACCCGGTACAAAACCCATTTCCAAAGCCCCATATCGAATGGCTCCTATTGAACTTCAGGAGTTAAAGATCCAACTGCAGGAATTGTTAGACATTGGCTTTATTCGTCCTAGTACTTCTCCTTGGGGAGCTCCTGTTCTATTCGTGAAGAAGAAAGATGGAAGTATGCGACTTTGTATTGATTATCGGGAGTTGAATCATGTCACCATCAAAAACAGGTACCCATTGCCACGTATTGATGACCTGTTTGACCAGTTGCAAGGAGCACAATTCTTTTCAAAGATCGATCTTCGTTCTGGATATCATCAGCTGAAGGTTAGAACTGAGGATATTCCAAAGACGGCTTTTAGAACTCGGTACGGGCATTATGAATTCCTAGTCATGTCCTTTGGATTGACTAATGCTCCTGCTGCCTTCATGGATATGATGAACCGGGTATTCAAGGAATATTTGGATCATTTTGTGGTCGTCTTTATTGATGACATCCTTATTTATTCCAAAAGCCGTGAAGATCATGAGCAACACTTGAGGCTGGTACTCCAAAAGCTTCGTGAATACAAGCTTTATGCCAAGTTGAAGAAATGCGAGTTCTGGCTGGAGGAGGTAGCATTCCTTGGGCACGTAGTATCAAGTCGTGGAATATCGGTTGACCCGGCAAAGATTGAAGCTATTCAAAGCTGGGAGCAACCTAAATCAGTGACCGAGGTACGTAGCTTTCTTGGTTTAGCTGGTTATTATCGGAGATTCGTGGAAGGATTTTCTCGAATCGCTACTCCATTAACTCAGCTGACTCGGAAAGATACAAAGTTTGGTTGGAGCGAAGAATGTGAGCAGAGTTTTCAAGAACTCAAGAGGAGACTCATTTCAGCACCTGTTCTAACAATACCATCTGGCTCGGAGGGATTTGTCATCTATAGTGATGCTTCGAGCAAAGGGTTGGGATGCGTTCTCATGCAACATGGAAAAGTCATAGCCTATGCATCAAGACAACTCAAGGAATATGAGAGGAATTATCCTACTCATGATCTAGAGTTGGCAGCTGTTGTCTTTGCACTTAAAATTTGGAGGCATTACTTGTATGGGGAGAAAGTGGAGATCTTTACGGATCACAAAAGCCTCAAATATTTCTTCACTCAAAAGGAACTCAACATGCGACAACGACGTTGGCTTGAACTGTTGAAAGATTATGATCATACCATTCAATACCATCCTAGAAAAGCGAACGTGGTAGCTGACGCATTGAGTAGAAGATTACATGCGGGTACAAGTGCAATATTAACAACGCAAAGACCCATTTTGTGTGACTTGCAAAGGATGGAGATAGAGTTAAAGACTCTAGGGACCCATGTGATGATGGCGAATATACGAGTAGAACCGACTTTAATCGATAAAGTTAAAGCTGCTCAAGCTACAGACCTGGAGCTGATGCGTATGAGGAAGAAAGTGCAAGAAGGTTCTATGCCGGAAGCAAGAATCGATGAAGAAGGAATACTTCGAGTCAACTCCAGACTTTGTGTTCCTAACAACCCTGATTTAAAGTATGAAATCATGATGGAGGCGCACAACACACCGTTTGCAATCCATCCTGGAAGTACCAAAATGTATCATGATCTTCGTCATACATTTTGGTGGAGCAATATGAAGAGAGAGATAGCGTTGTTTATCTCAAGGTGTCTAACTTGTCAACGAGTCAAAGCGGAGCATCAAGTACCAAAAGGTCCTTTGCAACCACTTGAAATTCCAGAATGGAAGTGGGAGCACATTACCATGGATTTCGTTACTGGTCTTCCTAGGGTTTCTCAAGGTATTGATACGATTTGGGTCATTGTTGATAGATTGACCAAGTCTGCTCATTTCTTACCGATACGAGAAACTTATACACTTGAACGTCTTGCTCGTATGTACATAAACGAGATTGTAAGACTGCATGGTATACTAGTATCCATAATTTCTGATCGAGACCCAAGATTCACTTCACGATTTTGGGTTAGTTTACAAAGAGCTATGGGCACGGAGTTACGATTTAGTTCAGCATATCATCCTCAGACGGACGGACAATCAGAGAGGACTATTCAAACTCTTGAAGATCTATTAAGACTCTGTGTCTTTGACTTCAAGGGAAGTTGGGACAAGTTCTTACCATTGGTGGAGTTTTCCTACAACAACAGTTATCAAGCAAGTATTGGCATGGCTCCATTCGAAGCATTGTATGGAAGAAAATGTCGTTCTCCAGTATGCTGGGATGAGGTGGGCGAAGCAACGTTGTTGGGACCGGAGTTGGTACGTATGACTACAGAAAAGATTCAAACGATCCGACAACGTATAAAAACCTCACAAGATCGACAAAAGAGTTATGCTGATCTTCATCGAAAGGACGTGGAATTTGATGTAGGAGATCATGTGTTCTTACGTGTTGCTCCATGGAAAGGAGTTACGAGATTTGGAAAGAGAGGAAAGCTAAATCCTCGATTCATCGGTCCATTTTTAATCCTCGATCGAGTAGGAACTGTGGCTTATAGACTCGCTTTACCGCCAAGTATGTCTCGTGTTCATAACGTTTTCCACATATCCATGTTACGCAAATATGTGGAAGACCCGAACCACATTATTGAGTTAGAACCGGACGAAATAGCGGAGGATTTGACGTATGAAGAAGTTCCTGTTCAAATCTTGGATAAGAAGGAACATATTCTACGCTCCAAGGTTATACCTCAAGTCAAAGTTTTGTGGAGAAACCACGATGTTGAGGAAATGACTTGGGAGTTAGAATCAGAAATGAAATCAAGGTATCCTTACCTCTTCGACATACCAGGTACGTACCCTAATTTCGAGGGCGAAATTTCATAAGAAGGGGAGGTTGTAAGACCCCAATTTTTATAAATAAAGATGAATTTTCTATAAATATCATTTTTGAATATTATGGAGTTAATTTGATATAATGTTATAGTTGTGGGTAATATTTATAAATTTTGCAAAGTAAGCAAGTTGTTATAAAATATTCGTTTGGTCGGAGAATATTCTTTTTGTCGGGGAATATTCGTACGACGGCACAATCATTGGTGGACCCCACAACGGAATTATTGTCGAATTGAGAAAACGACAGAATTATCTTTCTATAAAAATAACGGCTGAGGTGTTACCGTTAAAACCGTTAAAACTGTTGAACTACTCGGTAGTAAAAGTACAGTAATACGCGTGGTTGCATAGTAGCACACGGTATTGATTATTGATGCTTACGTGAGAAGTCACTCAGCTATACTCAATTATTGCTACAGTAATTGCTGCATCATATCTCTTAAATTATTGTCATAGTATCATCTGTATAATATGTTATATTATTAAATCAATAATTGAGACGTTGTGGTAAGTTTGGTTATTTTATGGGGGGCCATATGTCATCATCTAAGAGTCTCTTCGTCAATAGTAATTACCTTCGTCAATAGTATTTACCTTGGTCAATAGTAATTACCTTGGTCAATAGTAATTACCTTCGTCAATAGTATTTACCTTGGTCAATAGTAATTACTTTCGTCAATAGTAGTTGTCCCTTCAATATTACCAAGAGTCATTTGACCCTTCGTTAAGACCAAGAGTCATTTGACCCTTCGTTAAGACCAAGAGCCACCCTCAGTTTTTCTATAAATAGAGGCCTAGGGCTTCATTATTTTTCACGAATTCATTCAAGCTATAGAGAGAGAAAGTATAGAGAGAATAAGAGAGAGAGAATAAAAGTATTCTGCTACATCACTTTTCCAATATCCAGTTCTTTTAAGGTAGGGAATATTATTTCTTTTATATTCATGAAGAGAACTTCTGTTATTCCATTTGTTATTATTCTGTTGGAATAACCAGTATACGCGGTCTACCCTATACTTGGTGACATTCTTCTATTATTCTGTTGGAACATCCTGTCTGTATGTTTTACACCGGACCTGGTTCCGTTTATTATTCTGTTGGAACATCCTGTCTGTGTGTTTTACACCGGATCTGGTTCCATTATTTATTATTCTGTCGGAATATCCTGTCTGTGCGTTTACGCCGGACCTGGTTCCATTATTTATTATTCTATTGGAATAACCTGTCTGTGCGGTCTATCGCATGCATGGTGATTTCTTTTGTTATTCCATTCTTTATTGTACTCAGTTGGTTAAGTTTTGACTTCTATACTCCATGAAATTTGTGGAATATCCTTGATAGTTGCGTTTCATCCAGTATTTTTTCAAGAAAATATTCTTCTAAGCATTCTTGAATTTTACTCCACAATGCAGTATCATGTTGACAATTTGGACGTTGTTAATTCCTGGATAAATTAATTCTTGAACTTGTTTTATTGAATTCTTATATCATTGTCATCATCCTCATGTTTATAAAATGTTGAAAGTCATCTGTGGCCTGTAGTGCATAGATGGACTTGGTATGATTATGACCAGGGATTATTCGGTGTAATCATGACCGTAATGTTACAAATGATGTGGTAAAAGTCCTCATTGGCCCGTAGTGCATTGATGGACAGTTGTTGGCATGATCATGACCATTAATGAATATACGAATATCCTTGGCTGTAGTGCAGGGGTGATTCGATGATGTGGATTATTTTATTAAGCTGAGTCCCAGCGATCACAGTGTTGAAAAACTTTTTAAATCATAAAAGATAGTAGAGTTTATTTTCTACTTGACTCTTTTAATGGATTGCTTGTTCCGCTACAGTTAAACTTGATGTCTATTATATTTTATCAGTTTAACATTGTTGAAGGCTAATGATAATTTATTCTGCATTATCTTAGTCATAATATTTCTTACTGGGCTAGTTGAGCTCACCCTTTCTTTCACTGTTCTCTTCAGGAAATGAGAACGTAGCTGGGACAAGTCGGGGTACGGAGTGATGGTCCGAATGATAGTATTAGTTAGTAGTCCTCACTATTCTATGTAATGGTGTGTTAATAAATGTAATGAGGACTCCTTTTGAGTATGAATACTCTCTAGAAGATAATATTTGTATTCAAACTCACAGTTTATGTTTTGTCGTATTGTACACGACAGATGTATTAATCAGTTGTATTTGTATTCTGTACTATGTATCTGACGACCCAAGATGGGTGATGTATACCTAATTTTGGGGGCGTCACAAAAGCTCAATCAACAATTTATTGGTCCATTTCAGATTCTTGATCGAGTTGGAAATGTGGCCTATAGACTCGCGTTACCTCCAAGTATGTCTCGTGTTCATAATGTTTTTCACATATCTGTGCTTCGTAAATATGTGAAAGACCCGAACCACGTCATTGAGTTAGAACCGGATGAAATAGCCGAAGACTTAACATACGAGGAGGTACTTGTAAAGATCTTGGATAGGAAAGAACATGTCCTACGCACCAAGGTTATACCACAAGTTAAGGTTTTATGGAGGAACCATGCTATTGAAGAAATGACCTGGGAGTTGGAATCAAAAATGAAAACGAGGTATCCTCACCTTTTCGAAACACCAGATACGTACGTCAATTTCGAGGACGAAATTTCATAAGGAGGGGAGGTTGTAAAACCCCAAATTATTAATAAATGAAATTTAATTTCCTCTATTTATTATTTTGAAATAGTAAGGGTTGATTTGATTAATGTGGTTAGTTATGGGTAAAATGCGCAAATATTTCAAATAAGCAAGTGGTTATAAAATATTCATTGTTATCGGAGAATATTCGTTTGGTCGTAGAATATTCTTACTGTCGGGGAATATTCGTACGACGGCGCAGCCTTGTGTGGGCCCCATAACGGAAAGCGATTGGATGAAGAAAACGACAAGTATAAGTTGTTTATAAATAACAGCGTAGTTGTTACCGTTAATACTGTTGGAATACCCGGTGGTTAAAACACAGTAATATGCGTTGTTGCACAGTAGCACACGGTATTGCACCAATTATTGATTCTTAGGTAAGAAGGCACTACTCAATAATTGTTACAGAAATTACTGTTCAGTATTTTATTTTATTGATTCAATAATTGCTGTGTTGATATTTTATATTACTGTTGTTTCAATAATTGTCACTACATAGTATTTTCCATTATCGGAGCAATAATTCATATTATCTGAATAATATTATTAGATAACATTATTGATAATGTCTAGAAAGTTCTGTCTAAGGAGAGGTTTGGTCACCTAATTGCGCGTAAGTAAGGAGAAATCCTTATTGAAAATCTCCCTCTTTCCTAGGAACAGCTTGGTTGTCAGTATTGTGATTCTGTAATATTATTTGTGAATAACTAATTATTGATTTATATGATAAGAAAAATATTCATTTTATGTGGATATAGATGGAGAAAATTTTTAATGTGATAATTGTTGAAAATTAATATTTTATCATTTTATGATAAATAATTCATTTAAATATATTATTATATTTTAATAATATAATAATGCGGATATTTTTACAATAAATGTGAGATATATGAGTATATGAGAAGGAAGAGTATTTTTGTTGTAAAAGTTATTTAAAACATGTTAAACATGTCTATGGGCCCATTTCTTGACTTAAATTTGATTATAGCCTGTAAAATCGCCGGTTTATAGATTTCGGTCAATTTCTGTTTGGAATTTGGAAAAACTTTCTTCTGTAAAGTTGTAGATAATGGAATTTCTATAAAAAAAAATGTAAGGTTTGAATTTTTCTGACAAAGGGACTATTTATTATGAATTATTGAAGTTCCGGATTAATTAATTATTATTATTTGGAGTTTTAAATAAATTAATTGAGAAAAACGTTTTTCTTATTTATTGTGGGTGGGTGGCTGATGTTGTGAGTTGGTGGTGTGCATAGGAAATTTATTAAATTATATTAATATTATATTAAATTTTCTGTTTTGGTGTTCAAAACATTTTTCTATAAATAGGGTGCTTAGGTTAGAATTGAAAATCACACCAGAAACTGAAGTTTTCTCTCTCTTTCTCTCTCGATATATTGAGCGTATTCTTGTGAGTATTTTAATACTTTGAGTGTTGCTATACGGTGCAAGTTCAAGTCATAGCCTATATCCGGTATTTCAACTAGAAGTATTGTCTTTACAAGGTAAGGGATGTTATTTTCTTCTTAACTGATATTATTTTCTTCAATATCACTATGCAGAAATACTGGTTTCAACTCTTTATCAAATTTAAAACTTTTTGTGTCAGGGTTAATATTCACGTATACGACACTATTCACCGAAAAAATAAAATTTTCTTCTTTTTGTTCGAAATATCTATTATGGATACTAGCTTTGATTGTATCCATGTTTTGATCATTCTTGAATTTTACTCCACTATGATTATTTACGAGGTATTTTTGGACATGGAATAACTTAAATACGAATCCTTAATATTTATTCTTTTGTTTCACTGGATTCGCTTTCTTTAAAATATTTTTCATCATTCTCAGTCCTAAATGATGATATAACTGAATATCTTTGGCCTGTAGTGCAAAGATTAATGATTTTATGATGAATATCTTTGGCCGTAATGCAAAGATGAACAGGTGTTTAGATGAACATGACCAACTGATAAATATCTTTGGCCTGTAGTGCAAAGATGAATATTTGAATCAAGATGTATATTGATTGATGTTACAGGGATAAAATATTAATGATGGACTTTTAAAATCATTGAAGATAGTAAATTTCATTCTCTACTTAACCCTTCTAATGAATTATTATTTCCGCTGCGAATATTGATTAAAATTTGTTGTCTATTGTATTCTATTAATTTTTCCCTGTTGAGGACTAACGATAATTTTTTTCTATATTATCTTAGTCATAATGTTCTTTACTAGGTTAGTTGAGCTCACCTTTTTCCTTTTTATTCCAATTTTTTTTCTCAGGAGGCGAGAATGTAGCGAGTACTAGTTGGGGTGTGGAATGATGGTTCTAGAAGTTGATTAGTAGTCCTCACCATTTTTATAAAATAATGTATCAATAATTATTAAAAGGACTTATTTGAGTTTGGATATTGTCTAGATGACAATATTTGTATTTAAACTCATAGTTTTTATGTTGTATTAATAAGGTTATAGTTGTTTCTGTACCATGTATTTTGACGACTCAGAATGGGTGTGGTATACCTATTTTGGGGGCGTCACAGTTGGTATCAGAGCTTAGGGATATGATCTCTGGCAGAGATCGGAGAATAGAACTAGGAGGGGAGAGACGAGTAAATCCTTCGCTAGTGTGTCCTACCTAAGCTTATTTGTTGGTCGGTCATAATATAGGGGTATTATGTGATTTGTTAATTTGTTAATTAACCCTTGTTTTATGACAGTATTTAAGAATGGCAACTGAGAATGTTAACAGTGGAGTAAATGAGACCGTGGAGACGTATGTACTCACCAATGAGGAGAACGTGCAACAGGCTGGCAATGTTCCTCTTGTAAACAACACTGAGCAGACGATGAACGATGAGATGTGTAGAAGCTTTTTGTGGTTTATGCAAAACTAAACGAAGGAGATTCCTGTTCAAAATATTGGAAGAAATAATGGCAACACACAGCTGGTCACAGCCAAGCAGTTCAAAGAGTTGGGACCACCAGAATTCTGGGAAAAGTCGGATCCGATTAAGGCGGAGACATGGGTCAAAAAAATTACCAAGATATTCGATGTCTTGGGATGCACGGAGGAACAGAAAGTTCCATTCGCCACTTTTATGTTCCGTAATGAGGTAGATTACGGGACGGAATCTATGAAGCGTACCCATCCAGCCGCGCTCAGCATGTCTTGGGAGACATTTCAGAAACTGTTCAATGACAAATACTTTCTTGAAAGTGTTCGTCATATGAAGGAGGTAGAGTTTATTAGACTGGAGCAGAATAACATGACGGTGTCCCAGTACAAGGCGAAGTTTACAGAGTTGTCCAGGTTTGCACCTCATTTGGTGGAGAATGAGGAACGTATGACGCGGATGTTTCTGAGAGGTTTGAAACTCGGCATACATCAATATCTCATTTCTCATAAATTTTTTCTCTATTCAGATGTTGTCAACATGGCTCAATTATTAGAGCGAGATAACGAGTATGGTCAACCGAGGGACCACAACCAGGATCATACTGGTGACAACAGTCATCAGAACAACAATAACCAGCGGAGAAAGAAGAATACGGACAAGAGTGGCAACCACTCTGGTGGTAATCACGGCCATGAGAATAGAAGAAGCGAGTCGGGGGGAGATTTTAAAAAGAGGAGATTCAACAATTACAATGTGAAGACGTCAGCACCAGCATCAACTGGTTCCAAGGGAGGAGAACGACTACCGGTCATATGCTATAAGTGCGGAAAAGAAGGACATATTAGCCCAAACTGTCCACAACAGTTTAAGGTATGTTATAATTATGGAAAGGAAGGACATATCGCTCGAGATTGTACGGTAGCGAAACCAAGTCCAGTGAGGATGGTGACTCAAAAGGCTATCCCAGAAAAGTCAAAGTCAACAGTTCCTGGAAGAGCGTTTGTCGTGACTAGTCAACATGCGGGGAACCCAAACGAGGTGATCACGGGTAAGCTAATCATAAATTCATACGAAGTTTATACCTTACTAGATACCGGTGCTACCCATTCATTCATCTCTCCTGCTTGTGCTCAACGTTTAAACTTGACTCCGGAGAAATTAGACTTTGATTTATCTGTGGAGACTCCGTTAGGAGAAACTTTCATCACATCCACTGTTTATAAATCTTGTTTGATTCAAGTTGGCACCATCACCTTACCTGTTGACCTTATCTCTTTAAAGATACTTGTATTTGACGTGATTTTAGGGATTGATTGGTTAACTACTCATCATGCCAAAATTGATTGTTTTCGTAAGGTTGTTAGTTTTCATATCCCTAACCAACCTGTTGTTCAAATTCAAGCAAGTAAACCACTAAAATCAATCACTTTTATATCAAGTCATAAAGCCATTCGTTTATTAAAAAATGGATGTCAAGCTTTCTTAGCCCATGTTATGGATTTGAATAAAGACACGTCACATTTGAATAATATTCCTGTTGTTATTGACTTTCCTGACGTATTTCCTGAAGAACTTCTCGGTCTACCCCCGGAACGTGAAGTTGAATTCTTTATTGATCTTGAACCTGATACAAAGCCCATTTCTAAAATCCCATATCAAATGGCTCCTATTGAACTTCAGGAGTTAAAGGTCTAACTATAGGAGTTGTTGGACATCGGTTTCATTCATCCTAGTACATCTCCTTGGGGTGCTCCTGTTTTATTTGTAAAGAAGAAAGACGGGAGTATGCAACTTTGTATTGACTATCGGGAATTAAACCATGTCACCATCAAGAATTGGTATCCGCTACCTCGTATTGATGACCTGTTTGACCAGTTGCAAGGATCACAATTCTTTTCAAAGATCGATCTTCGTTCTGGATATCATCAGCTGAAGGTTAAAACTGAGGATATTCTGAAGACTGCCTTTAGAACTCGGTACGGGCATTATGAATTCCTAGTCATATCTTTTGGATTGACTAATGCTCATGCGGCTTTCATGGATATGATGAACCGAGTATTCTAGGATTATTTAGATCAGTTCGTTGTTGTCTTTATTGATGACATCCTCATATATTCTAAAAGCCGTGAAAATCATGAGCACCATTTGAAGCTGGTACTCCAAAGGCTGCGTGAAAACAAGCTATATGCTAAGTTGAAGAAATGCGAGTTCTGGCTTGAGGAAGTAGCATTCCTAGGGCACGTGTTGTTAAAACATGGAGTATCTGTTGACCCGACGAAGATTGAAGTAATACAAAGTTGGGAGCAACCAAAGATGGTGACCGAAGTACGTAGCTTTCTAGGCTTAGCCGGTTATTATCGGAGATTCATGGAAGGGTTTTTTGGAATCGCTACGCCGTTAACTCAGTTGACTCGAAAGGATATCAAATTCGTATAGAGCGAGGAATGCGAGAAGAGTTTCCAAGAGCTTAAGAGGAGACTCATTTCGGCACCTGTTTTGACCATACCATCTGGTTTGGATGGATTTGTTATCTACAGCGATGCTTCAGGCAAAGGGCTAGGATGTGTTCTCATAAAACGTGGAAAAGTTATAGCCTATGCCTCGTGACAACTTAAAGAATATGAGAGGCATTATCCTACTCATGATCTAGAGTTGGCAGCAGTCGTTTTCGCGCTAAAGATTTGGAGGCACTATCTATATGGGGAGAAAGTGGAGATATATTCAGACTATAAAAGCCTTAAATATTTCTTCACTCAAAAAGAACTCAACATGCGGCAATGACGTTGGCTCGAGCTGTTGAAAGATTACGACCACACTATTCAATACCATCCTGAAAAAGCAAACGTGGTAGCTGACGCGTTGGGTTGAAGATCATATGCAGGAACGAGTGCGATGATGTCAAGTATACGCATAGAACCAACTTTAATCGATAAAGTTAAAGTTGCTCAAGCCACAAACCCGGAGCTGATGCGTATGAAAAAGAAAGTGCAAGAAGGTGCTATTCCAGAAGCAAGAATTGATGAAGAAGGAATACTTCGAGTCCACTCCAGACTTTGTGTTCCTAATGATTCTGATTTGAAGTATAAGATCATGATAGAGGCACACAATACACCATTTGCAATCCATCCTGGAAGTACCAAAATGTATCGTGATCTTCGACATACATTTTGGTGGAACAATATGAAGAGAGAGATTGTAAAGTTCATCTCGAGGTGTTTAACTTGTCAACGTGTAAAGGCGGAGCATCAAGTGCCAAAGGGTCCATTGCAACCACTTGAGATTCTGAAATGGAAGTGGGAATGCATTACCATGAATTTCGTTATGGGTCTTCCCACGGTTTCTCAAGGCATAAATGCTATTTGGCTTATTGTTGATAGATTAACCAAGTCTGCTCATATCTTGCCGATACGGGAGACTTATTCCCTTGAACGTCTTGCTCATATATATGTAAATGAGATTGTGAGATTGCATGGCATGCCAGTATCCATAGTTTCGGATCGTGACCCAAGATTTACTTCAAGATTTTGGGTTAGCTTGCAAAAAGCTATGGGCACAGATATACGATTTAGTTCGGCATACCATCCTCAAACGGACGAACAATCAGAGATAACTATTCAAACTCTTGAAGATCTATTAAGACTTTGTGTCCTAAATTTCAAAGAAAGTTGGGATAAGTACCTACCATTGGTGGAATTCTCCTACTATAACAGTTATCAGGCAAGTATAGGTGTGGCTCCATTCGAAGCATTGTATGGACGAAAGTGTCGATCTCCAGTATGTTGGGATGAGGTTGGAGAAGCAACGTTGTTGGGACCAAAGTTGGTACGAATGACTAAAGAGAAGATCCAAATGATTCGACAACGTATACAAACGACACAGGATTGACAAAAGAGTTATGCGGATCTTCATCGAAAGGACGTGGAGTTTAGTATTGGGGATCATGTATTATTGTGTGTGGCTCCATGGAAGGGAGTTACAAGATTCGGGAAGAGAGGAAAGCTCAATCCACAATTTATTGGTCCATTTCAGATTCTTGAGCGAGTAGAAAATGTGGCATATAGACTCGCGTTACCTCCAAGTATGTCTCGTGTTCATAATATTTTTCACATATCCGTGCTTCGTAAATATGTGAAAGACCCGAACCACGTCATTGAGTTAGAACCGGACGAAATAGCCGAAGACTTAACATACGAGGAGGTACCTGTTAAGATCTTGGATAAGAAAGAACATGTCATACGCACCAAGGTTATACCACAAGTTAAGGTTTTGTGGAGGAACCATGCTATTGAAGAAATGACCTGGGAGTTGAAATCAAAAATGAAAACGAGGTATCCTCACCTTTTCGAAACACCAGGTACGTACGTCAATTTCGAGGACGAAATTTCATAAGGAGGGGAGGTTGTAAGACTCCAAATTATTAATAAATAAAATTTAATTTCCTCTATTTATTATTTTGAAATAGTAAGGGTTGATTTGATTAATGTGGTTAGTTATGGGTAAAATGCGCAAATATTTCAAATAAGCAAGTGGTTATAAAATATTCATTGTTATCGGAGAATATTCGTTTGGTCGTAGAATATTCTTACTGTCGGGAAATATTCGTACGACGGCGCAGCCTTGTGTGGGCCCCATAACAGAAAGCGATTGGATGAAGAAAATGACAAGTATAAGTTGTTTATAAATAACGACGTAGTTGTTACCGTTAATACTGTTGGAATACCCGGTGGTTAAAACATAGTAATATGCATTGTTGCACAGTAGCACACGGTATTGCACCAATTATTGATTCTTAGGTAAGAAGGCACTACTCAATAATTGTTACAGTAATTACTGTTCAGTATTTTATTTTATTGATTCAATAATTGTTGTGTTGATATTTTATATTACTGTTGTTTCAATAATTGTCACTACATAGTATTTTCAATTATCGGAGCAATAATTCATATTATCTTAATAATATTATTAGATAACATTATTGATAATGTCTAGAAAGTTCTGTCTAAGGAGAGGTTTGGTCACCTAATTGCGCGCAAGTAAGGAGAAATCCTTATTGAAAATCTCCCTCTTTCCTAGGAACAGCCTGGTTGTCAGTATTTTAATTCTGTAATATTATTTGTGAATAATTAATTATTGATTTATATGATAAAGAAAATATTCATTTTATGTGGATATAGATGGAGAAAATTTTTAATGTGATAATTGTTGAAAATTAATATTTTATCATTTTCTGATAAATAATTCATTTAAATATATTATTATATTTTAATAATATAATAATGGGGATATTTTTACAATGAAAGTGGGATATATGAGTATATGAGGAGGAAGAGTATTTTTGTTGTAAAAGTTGTTTAAAACATGTTAAACATGTCTGTGGGCCCATTTCTTGACTAAAATTTGATTATAGCCTGTAAAATCACCCGTTTGTGGATTTCAGTCAATTTCTGTTTGGAATTTGGAAAAACTTTCTTCTGCAAAGTTGTAGATAATGGAATTTTCTATCAAAAGACATAAGGGTCGAATTTTTCTGACGAAAGGACTATTTATTATGAATTATTGAAGTTCTGGATTAATTAATTATTATTATTTGGAGTTTTAAATAAATTAATTGAGAAAAATGTTTTTCTTATTTATTGTGGGTGGGTGGCTGATGTTGTGAGCTGGTGGTGTGCGTAGGAAATTTATTAAATTATATTAATATTATATTAAATTTTTTGTTTTGGTGTTCAAAATATTTTTCTATAAATAGGGTGCTTAGGTTAGAATTGAAAATCACACCAGAAACTGAAGTTTTCTCTCTCTTTCTCTCTCGATATATTGAGCGTATTCTTGTGAGTATTTTAATACTTTGAGTGTTGCTATACGGTGCAAGTTCAAGTCATAGCCTATATCCGGTGTTTCAACTAGAAGTACTGTCTTTACAAGGTAAGGGATGTTATTTTCTTCTTAACTGATATTATTTTCTTCAATATCATTATGCCGAAATACTGGTTTAAATTTTTTATCAAATTTAAAATTTTTTTGTCGGGGTTAATATTCACGTATACGGCACTATTCACGAATACGACACTATTCACCAAAAAATAAATTTTTTTTCTTTTTGTCCAAAATATCTATTATAGATACTAGCTTTGATTGTATCCATGTTTTGATCATTCTTAAATTTTACTCCACTATGATTATTTATGAGGTATTTTTGGACATGGAATAGCTTAAATACGAATCCTTAATATTTATTCTTTTGTTTCACTGGATTCGTTTTCTTTAAAATATTTTTCATCATCCTCAGTCCTAAATGATGCTATAACTGAATATCTTTGGCCTGTAGTGCAAAGTTTAATGATTTTATGATGAATATCTTTGACCGTAGTGCAAAGATGAACATGTGTTTAGATGAACATGACCAACTGATGAATATCTTTGGACTGTAGTGCAAAGATGAATATTTGAATCAAGATGTATATTGATTGATGTTACATGGATAAAATATTAATGATGGACTTTTAAAATCATTGAAGATAGTAGATTTCATTCTCTACTTAACTCTTCTAATGAATTATTATTTCCGCTGCGAATATTGATTTAAAATTTGTTGTCTATTGTATTCTATTAATTTTTCCCTGTTGAGGACTACTGATAATTTTTTTTCTATTATCTTAGTCATAATATTCTTATTGGGCTAGTTGAGCTCACCCTTTCCTTTTTGTTCTATTTTTCTTCTCAGGAGGCGAGAATGTAGCGAGTACTAGTCGGGGTGTGGAATGATGGTTCTAGAAGTTGATTAGTAGTCCTCACCTTTTTTATAAAATAATGTATCAATAATTGTAAAAAGGACTTATTTGAGTGTGGATATTGTTTAGATGACAATATTTGTATTTAAACTCACAGTTTTTATGTTGTATTAATAAGGTTGTAGTTGTTTCTGTACCATGTATTTTGACGACTCAGAATGGGTGTGGTATACCTATTTTGGGGGCGTCACACTAGGTCCTTCATTCCCTCTAGATTTGGTGTTCACTATCCATACATTCATACTATCTATCCATATAAAATAATATTTAAACTATAAATCCTCCCTTTAAATAGGGTTACATTATTAAATCCAAAAACATCCCAGGTTGTCTAACCTTAAACATCATATAAGTGCGAAAATAAATTATTACATCACATCATTAAATAAAAGTATATCATTATAACAGTAAAATAAAATTACAAGTCTTCGTCACTCGTACATTTTTCCCTTTCCTTTGCTAGTTGTAGGTTCGTCGACCTTCTCAACTTTAGCTGCAATGGGTGTATATATATGCAAGTGTGAGGAAAATAATTGTTCACTAGATATAGCAATGAATCAACATGATAATAACAATTGCCAATGAATAGGCTCATCAAAACTGAATAGTACTCTATCAATGATAACCGAAGACTAGAATCAAAATATGGAATATATATCTGAGGGTCATGAGACCACGAACTATGTCCACAGTTGCGAGTAATCTTTCAACTCCAACTTTAACAATCATAAGACTATAAGGACTCCTCGTACTTAGGGGGATCAGCCCTTCGTACAATGTACTGTGCACAAACATTTTAACGCTACGCGTAAGTTATCCCCTATAATAGGGTTGTTCATCTCAACATTTAGAATACGAGTCCGCACCAAAGTAAGTTTGATTTGGATAAGTTTCAAGATAATTTAGAGTTTACGAACACCAACTAAGGATTAGTTGAATAAAACTATAATAACATTATGCTATGGAATAATTCATAAGTGAATCAACATTGTGTATTAAGGTCATGCTTTAGGAATAATCTAAGAGCATAAGTATTGAATAATGTAACATACCTTGCTTTGAACAATATTAAGCTAAGGTTAAAACCTTATTTAGAGTTAAATCTAAAGCATGCATAACAAATGATAAGTTGAATGATAAAACTTGTTCAACATTAGTGTGTTAGAATGTAGAAATTTGCATGCTAATTAACAGGTTAAAGATTGGCTTGCATGCTAATTAACAAGTTAAAGAATGGCTCAAAATCAAGTGATAAGGTTTAGGAGCTTGCACGATATAATTAGGGTTAAGAAATTTGCACAAAGAAAGCTTAGAGTTAGGAAAACTTGCTCAAAGATAGTTTAGATATTTGCACAATTATAAAAGTAGAGTTAGAGAACTTGCCTCGTGCGTAGGTTAAACAATCACTACTCACGTTCACCCCAAGTCCTACACATACCATTTGTATTGACAATACACATTAGTTACACTAACATTACCTTCATGAGTTGCTTTCTTACTTTTAGTATAGCTACTAACTAAGTTTAAGTTTAAATAACATCACATCTTTTCATGAACATTACTTTTTAGCTTTATTACAACTACTTAAGTGATCATGTCATTGCACCACATACACATTAACAACTTGATACAACATCCTATTACATGTCCAACATATTATCATTAGGTTATACTAATACACAAAGGATTACACTTGCATTCGCGCATCCCGACGCCCTCCGATTGGCTCCACATACACAACAGTCCTAAAGATGGCCATTTTGACCCTTTGTAACAATTTCAAATTAAAAACCTTAAAGAATAAAAGTTATAGGTCTATTCGTCCTCGTTCTGAATCATCTTGAATCACCTCAATCAGAGTTCGTATGAAGAAGTTATGGCCGTTTACTACAAGAGGTCAAAATTATCCGACCCAGACTACTATTCTAGCGCTTGGGCGCGAGAACTAAGTCATATAGTGGCGCTGCAGCACGAAATTGGCGCTGGAGTGCGAACTTCGGTGCTGGGACGCAAAGTTCTGGGCTGGGGCTCTGATTTTTTTGGCGCTGAGGCGCGAAAATCAAAGCTGGGGCGCGGATTTTGGTGCTGGGGCGTCAAAACATATAGAACCCAACCACGAAGAACATAATAACTAAATTCTGGACAAATGAATTCTGCTAACATCTAAATTAAGACGTAAAACTTATATGGATTACTCATAAACATTTACTTATTATACATATACCAATTTAAAGCAATTAAACAATAATTTCAAAAAATTTAAATCCTTGAAACCATAGTTTAAAACCCAACTCCAATGTTGATGTTGTTTTACAAGGTTTAACACTGTAAACCACAATTATCCAACGAATTCATTCCTTTGAACTACGTTCTCATTAAGTTCTTACCCAATTAACATACATAAGGTTCAATTTCACAATTAACATACAATCACATACTAATTTTGTTATTCTACAAAACATGTTCATGTACATGTAATCACTGTAAAACCAAATTCTTTTCTTGCAGACTTAATTTAGCATACAATTCTATATATATGTTAAGCATACAATCACACACACACACACACACACACACACACACACACACACACACACACACACACATATATATATATATATATATATATATATATGCTTGTATAACAATTACAATTACAAATATGTTATAAAACTTTAGCAAAAGTGTATAAAGATACTCTTATAATTGCTGCATAAATTTAGAGAGAATAATTAAGAGAAGAGAGAGAGAAACTTTCATAGAATTCTTCTGTAAATTCTATCTCACAATCTTTTCTTCAGTATGATTGCCTTTATATATAGGTGAGGCAAGAGAGGAGCAGAAGAAGGAGGGAAGAGGGCAGAGTCACGTAGGACAAAAGAACAATAATGGGGGAGTCACGGGAAAAGTAGAGAGGAGGGAATCAACTTTATAATACTTCCCCTGATTTCCTACGATAGAAGATTATGTCTCATTAAAAACCTTGTTAAGAAAACCCAGTGGGAAAAACTTAACGAAGGGAAAAAGAGTACATATCGTTTACATAAATATCTTAATTGACTGCCTCGTTAAAACCTTGTCAGGAAAAACCCATTGGGATAAAAACCGTGACTAAGGAAAAAGAGTACAGTCTTCCCCTCAAAAGGAATTCATTACTACTTGAAGAAATATTGTCATAAGTCTTTCAGTCGACACATTCCGATCCTTTTCCGAAGTTTTGTAAACGTTGCATTTGGTAGCGACTTTGTGAATAAGTCGGCTAGATTATCACATGATCGAATTTGATGCACATCTATATCACCATTCTTTTGTAGTTCATGTGTGAAGAAGAATTTAGGTGAAATGTGCTTTGTTCTATCTCCCTTGATGTACCCTCCTCTAAGTTGAGCAATGCATGCAGCGTTATCCTCATACAGAATTGTAGGAATGTCTTTGATTGATGGTAATCCACATGACTTTTGAATATGCTGAATAATTGATCTCAACCAAACACACTCTCTGCTTGCTTCATGTATAGCGAGAATCTCGGAGTGATTTGAAGATGTAGCTGTCATGGTTTGCTTTGTGGATTTCCAGGATATAGCCGTGTCACAATATGTAAATACATAACCTGTTTGTGATCTTCCATTGTGTGGATCTGATAAATATCCTGCATCGGCATATCCAACCAATTGCGACGTTGAATCTCTTGGATAAAATAACCCAAGATCTATACTTCCACGGAGGTATCTCAAAATATGTTTGATCCCATCCCAATGTCTCTTAGTAGGAGAAGAACTGTATCTTGCTAACAGGTTGACAGCAAAAGTAATATCAGGTCGTGTACAGTTTGCAAGATACATAAGAGCACCTATTGCACTTAGGTATGGAACTTCAGATCCAAGAACTTCTTCCCCACTTTCTAGAGGCCGAAATGGATCTTTATCAACTTCTAAAGATCGAACAACCATCGGGGTAGTCAAAGGATGAGCTTTATCCATATGAAAACGACTGAGAATCTTTTCAGCATATGTGGATTGATGAACAAAAATTCCAGATGCTAAATGCTCCACTTGTATTCCCAAACAGAATTTTGTCTTTCCAAGATCTTTCATTTCAAATTCATCCTTTAAATAAATAGCAGTTCTTGTGAGTTCTTCAGGAGTACCTACAAGATTTAAATCATCCACATATACAGCAATGATGGAAAATCCACTTTGCGATTTCTTAATAAAAACACATGGACATACTTGATCATTTATATATCCATCTTTTATTAAATAATCACTAAGTCGATTATACCACATACGACCAGACTGTTTCAACCCATACAACGAGCGTTGTAACTTGATTGAATATATGTGACGTGGCCTTTGTGATTCAGCCATTTTCAATCCTTCAGGGGTTCTCATGTAAATCTCACTGTCAAGTGAGCCATATAGGTATGCAGTTACAACATCCATCAGACGTGTTTCCAAACCTTCCATGGTTGCCATACCTATCAGAAAGCGAAAAGTAACTCCATCCATTACTGGAGAGTATGTATCCTGATAATCAATACCAGGTTTTTGTGAAAATCCTTGAGCTACAAGTCGGGCTTTGTATCTCACAATTTCATTTTTCTCATTTCGCTTTCGTACAAATACCCATTTATTTCCAACCGGGATTACACCCAGCGGTGTTTGGACTACTGGTCCAAATACTTCTCTTTTCAATAGAGATTGTAGCTCAGTTTGAATAGCATCTTTCCATTTTGGCCAATCTTTTCTTTTCCGACATTCTTCCATGTTTTGTGGTTCAGGATCCGTGTCAGGAATCAAAGTAATATTTGATGCTATAGAGAAAGCAAATATATTGTCAATCATGACTTTGCTTCGATCCCATATTTTCTCATCATGTACATAATTTATTGAGATCTCTTGGTGTTCATCTCTTATCCCTTCACTGAGATTTTGAACCTCTTCTGGGGCTATTCCCACTCTTGGAATATGTGCTACTTCTGGAGCGGGTATTCCTTCTGGAATTCCCTTATTTGCTTTTGATTTTCGTGGTACAGTGTCTTTTGCACCAACCGGTCTTCCACGCTTCTGGCGTGGTTTAGATTCTTCTATTACCTTATTCGTCAATTCTCCAGGAATTGATTTTTTAATAGGCATTTCTATCCTTGCTGGAGTATTCACTGCAGGTGTATGTGACTTTATCACTTTTCTAGCATCATTAAATGCATCTGGCATTTGATTTGCAATATTTTGTAAATGAATAATTCTTTGAACTTTAATTTCACATTGTCCTGTACGAGGATTAAGTAAATTTAAATCTGATGCATTCCATGATATTTCAGAGGGTTTTTTATTTAAAACTTTCCCTCCTCCTAATGGTGGAAATACAGATTCATCAAAATGACAATCTACATAACGTGCAGTAAAAACATCTCCAGTTAAAGGTTCAAGATATCTGATAATAGAAGGAGAATCAAAACCAACATAAATACCTATTCTTCGTTGGGCTCCCATCTTAGTTCTTTGTGGAGGTGCAATTGGAACATATACCGCACTTCCAAAAACTCGAAAGTGTGATATGTTGGGTATCTGTCCAAGAACTAACTGTAAAATTTATGAATAGCCGTTGGTCTTACTCGAATGATGGCTGCAGCATGAAGAATTGCATGACCCCAAACTGAGGTAGGTAAGTTAGCCCTTAACATTAATGGTCGTGCAATAAGTTGAAGTCTTTTTATTAACGATTCAGCTAAACCATTTTGTGTATGAATATGAGGAACGGAATGCTCAATGGAAATTCCAATAGTCATACAAAAATCATTAAAAGTCATTGATGAAAATTCAGCTGCGTTATCAAGTCGAATTGACTTAATTGGATGATCAGAGAACTGAGCCCGTAACTTGATTATTTGAGCAAGAAGTTTTGAGAAAGCAAAGTTTCGAGAAGAGAGAAGACAAACATGAGACCATCTAGTTGAAGCATCTATAAAAACCATGAAATATCGAAATGGGCCAGACAATGGGTGAATAGGTCCACAAATGTCTCCTTGAATTCTCTCTAGGAATTTCGGGGCTTCTTTATAAACTTTTACTGGTGATGGTCGAACAATTAATTTTCCTCGAGAACATGCAGCACAAGGAAATTCACTACTAGGAAAAACCTTCTTATCTTTGAGAGGATGACCAGTAGAATTTTCAATAATACGACGCATCATAGAAGTACCTGGATGACCGAGTCTTTCATGCCAAAGCATAAAGGATTTGGGATCTATGATTTTTGGAATCATAACATTATGAGACTCAATTGCTCTAATTTTCATAGTATATAATCCAGAAGAAATTGAATGAAGTTTTTCTAGGATATTCTTTTTTCCAGAAATAGTAGAAGTAATGAGAAGATATTCATTATCATTCTCATTGGTTGTTTCAATATGAAAATTATTTAGTCGAATATCTTTAAAACTAAGCAAATTTCTTCTTGATTTACTAGAATATAGAGCATTTTTGATAAAAACTTGTGTCTCATTTGGTAGTAAGAAACTAGCTTTTCCAAATCCCTCGATTAAATTTGATGTGCCAGAGATAGTCCCTACATTTCCCTTAGCTTTGATTAGTTGTGAAAAATATTTCTCACTTTGAAGGATTGTATGAGTTGTTGCACTGTCTGCTAAACATATATCCTCCATATCCATTAAAAATGGTCTGACACATATAAAAACATAAATAAGAAAAGTTACATTTCAAATATAATTTTATTCATGAGAAACACATATCACATATAGAATGAAAACTAATAATATTATACATGCATGATGTTTAATTAAAACAAGAAATTAAACGATATCCCAAAAGATACTTTCAGAAGGTTCAGTAATATCATCAACATTTTTCTCATTGTTGGTCATTGGTGAATCATCAACAATATTCAATTGATGATTAACAAAGTTTGTTTCTGCCTCCATTACTTTGTTCTTTTGAGACTCCTGGAATAAATTAGCCAGATGCCTCGGCGTACGACAGGTACGCGACCAATGCCCTTTCATCCCACACCTAAAACAAACATCTGGTTTGTTCTTTATCGGTGCTGCAGTTTCTTTATTTTTACCCGACTCAGACACTTGCCACTTCTGGTGGCCTGAATTGTCGCGGTTCTGGAATTTATTGTTATGATGGCCTCGTTTATTCTTTCTTCCCCAAGGCTTCTTATTATATGACCATCTCTTGTCACGTTTATTCTGCTGGAATGACGTGCTGTTAATATTCGGCAATGGGGTAGCACCCGTTGGCCGTACTTGATGGTTTTTCAACAACAATTCATTATTCTTTTCTGCAACAAGGAGGATAGACAACAAGTCACTGAATTTTGTGAACTTACTATGTCTATATTGTTGTGACAGAATCATGTTGGTGGGATGAAAAGTTGAGAGCGTTTTCTCTAACATTTGGGATTCAGAAACTGGATCTCCGCACAAAGCCAAAGTAGAGGTTATTCTATAAATATTGGAACTATATTCCGTAATTGATTTGTAATCTTGTAGCCTTAAATTAAGCCACTCAAATTTGGCATTTGGGAGAACAACCAATTTTTGGTGGTCAAATCTTTCCTTAAGTTGTGTCCATAAAGATAAAGGATCTTTGACTGTTAAATACTCAGTCTTTAATCCTTCATCAATATGGTGACGAAGAAAAATTATGGCTTTTGCATTTTGTGCCGAAGTAACTGTATTTCCTGATTCAATGGTCTTTTCTAACTCATTTGCACTAAGGTGCAATTCTGCATCAAGTGCCCAAGCCAAATAATTGTCTCCAGAGATTTTCAAAATAGAAAAATCTATTTTTGCCAAGTTTGCCATCTATTCTGGGTTAAAACACAATTTTATTATTTATTAAAACAATAAATAATTGCATGTATGAAATATGAAAAATAAACTACGTCACGATCTCAAGTGGTGATAAAATGCAAATATAAATATTCTTATATTTATGTTATTAGCATAATGCAAATGGATCTTCACCCGACATGCGGTAGTTCGCATAGACAGATTATTCCAACAGAATAATAAATAATAGAATAACAAAAGAATTTCACCATGCATGCGATAGACCGACCGCACAGACATGTTATTCCCAACAGAATAATAAATGCGGAATAATAAATAATGGAACCAGGTCAGGTGAAATTCACACCGACAGGATATTCCGACAGAATATTAAATGCGGAATAATAAATAATGGAACCAGGTCAGGTGAAATTCACACCGACGGGATATTCCGACAGAATATTAAATGCGGAATAATAAATAAAAAGGTTCCCACCAAGTCTTGCAAGATTAACAAGGATAGATGGTACCATTGTAAATAACAGAATTTAATGGCAATTATAAGAATAAAATTATATTATTTGTGGTATAGCCAAAACGATAATATAATAATAAATTGCAAGAATTTAATTTTACCGTCTCAGTTGGTTAGAGCCTCGTGCTGATAACGTGTTATAAAACTTTAGCAAAAGTGTATAAAGATACTCTTATAATTGCTGCATAAATTTAGAGAGAATAATTAAGAGAAGAGAGAGAGAAACTTTCATAGAATTCTTCTGTAAATTCTATCTCACAATCTTTTCTTTAGTATGATTGCCTTTATATATAGGTGAGGCAAGAGAGGAGCAGAAGAAGGAGGGAAGAGGGCAGAGTCACGTAGGACAAAAGAACAATAATGGGGGAGTCACGGGAAAAGTAGAGAGGAGGGAATCAACTTTATAATAAAATACACATAATTTCCTAATCAATTATAAAAACATGGTTTACAAAAAATTTTGTAAAAGCTTTATACACATTAAAATTCAAGAACATATAGACTTTGAAATTACAGCGTAAATCATATATGTTAAGGTTTTGTAACATACCTTTTGTTGCTTAAGAAATCCTTGTTAGAAGACAACGCGCTTGCTTGCACTTCACCAAACCTTTCTCCTCTCAACTCTCACTGGTCTTTCTCAATTCTCTCTGATAACTCTCTTTGACAACTTCTCTTTTCCTTCTTAGGCTTATGCCAAATAACCCAAATACTCTTTACGAAAAAATCAAAACCAACGCATGATTTATAAACATCTAAAAATCGACATCTACTAATTGCCCTTAATAAATTATCGGTTACCAAATTAATATATATATTATATTTATATTTTATTTATTTAATTTAAATTATTATAATTCAAAATTCAAAAATCCAAAAGCCATAAGGCTTTGTTTGGCAAAACTCTTTAAAAATTAAAGACTTAATATATTTAAGCCTTATTTGGCAAAACTAAATTAAACTCCTTTAATTTATTTTAATAAACCATTTATAATATAGATTATGGTCACACTTAATTTACTAAATTAAATTACAACATTATAATAATCCATTTAATCATTATAAACTCTCTAACTTAATTTATTAATTAAATTAGAATATTATCTCATAACGATTAATTTTCTTAGCTCCTTAATTATTTACTTAACAAATAATTAACCAATCAAGTCAAATCAAATTAAATATTTATTCAACAATAACCACATCCATTAAATATTTATATAACCCAATAAATATTTAAAAATTATAATTAAAATTCTGGATTGTTATATCCTTCCCTCCTTACAAGGATTCTGCCCCCAGAATCACAACTCAAACAAATCATTCGTCATATTCTTCCCTACTTATAAAGATTCTGTCCCCAGAATCAAAAATACAGATTAAACAAATAACTCAGGGTAATTCTTCATCATATCAGCTTCGAGTTACCACGTAGCCTCTTCGACATTGTGGTTTCTCCATATAACCTTCACAGAAGGTATCACTTTATTCCTGAGCACTTATTCTTTCATGTCAACTATCTGGATAGGAACCTCTTCATACGACAAGTCTTATCAAACTGCAATGGTTCGTACTCGATCACGTGTTTGTAATCGGGTTTATACGGTCGTAATACCAAAACATGAAAAATATTATGAATGTTTTCCAACTCTAGAGGTAGAGCTACCTAGTAAGCCACTTCTCTCACTCTGCGTAGAATCTGGAAAGGTCCAATAAACCTTGGGCTTAGCTTTCCTTTCTTGCCGAAACGAATTTTTCCCTTCCAAGGAGAAACTTTCAGGAACACGAACTTTCCTGCTTCAAATTCTCGACTCTGCCTGTGTTGATCAACATACTTTTTCTATCGATATTGAGCATGTAACGACCCCAAAATTCATACAATTTAATTCTCGACTTCGGCCGTTAATAATACATTCAACCTTTAATTTTACATCATTAAACGGTAATACAACCATTGAAATTTGCGGAATACTTAAAATTTTCTATTACAAACTATCCTCGTTCCCAAAACCTTTAACCTTTACATCTAAATATCTCAGAATCATTTTAATACTACAATAGTTTACATTCGCAAAACAATATTATAATTACAACATTAATACATTTACCGAAACATTAGACACGTTTTACAAGAATAACAACTTAGCTAGGATATTAAATCTTCATATATCACTTTTGATCCATAACAATCAAGTAGCACATAGCGTTACCTTCAATTCTTGAACCTGCAAAAATGGTTATTTGCAAGAATGAGCTCGACAGCTCAGCAAAATCTAACAGTTTTCATGCATCACGTAACACATAATAACATGCTCAACATACAAGAATAATCATAAACAAACATAGCATACATGTTGTAGTTCACATAACAACTATAAAGATTGAGTTCCTTACTCAATCAACATTCATAGTTCAATCATCATAGTCATAGATTGACTTTCACATTTCATACTTTTGACATATATAATACATCATACACTAAAATTTTAAAGCAGATCATCATCAAGTTCACATAGCAAAAAGGAACTGAAAGACTTGCCTTTACCGGCGTTTTACCAACACGCTAATACTTCGCGTCCTTGCACAACCTATACTGTATGTGAGATTGATAATAAATAAAATCAATAATCAATCTCATGGTCAAATTTATTCTAAGACCTTACTTTATCTTATTATCCTTTATAATATCTTTATAGACATCTAACTGTGTTTTATATGCAACTCGGTTTTATTTTCATTTTCATCACCACACATGCTAGACTATCTCACTTGTAGTTTAATGTGCGTATATCACACCATTTTATTTTTACCAATTTGGTTTCAAAAATGCATATTCAACACATTGTTTACATGTTTAATTTTCCTTCATAAATCAAAAATTACCCTTTTCGATTTCTTTCCATTATTATTCTTGTATTATCATTTTTTCATACTTAGATATCCAATATTAGCCATTAGTTAGACACTTTGTATACCAAAGTTTAGAAACACTATTACTCTTAGGCATTTTATCGAGCACGTTATGTGCACACATTAACTTATCTCAAATCTTGATCTTAAATTGTTAATTATGCATAGAATATGATAACACATATCTATATTCATTACATATGTTAAAACATATTTTTAATCATCAAAATATACCATCACCCAAAATCTTAATTCAAACATAATTATAAAACTCATCTTCACAATTTCTTTAACAAAACGCTGCTTTCGTTTTTAACGTATCTCCTTCGTTACATGTCCGTTTTTATTCCTTCTTATATAGAATTAACCCTTACTCAGTGTACCACAACCTCATCTAGGCCTTAAAGTCAGACCCTTATCCATCTAAACCAGATTCTACAATTCATCAACTAGTGTAGAAAATTTTATTTTCTGGACATCCTTACTAAACAATTTATTTCGGACATGATCCGGTCCATAAAATGGATCAATCTCGCGAGTTTAGCTAGTAAACTTCCATATCTACAACTTTGCAGTTTTAAGTTTCTTCAGATTCAAAACACACGAATTTATATGAATTTTTCAAAGTCAAAAACCGTAAGAGTTTTGATTTTCTGGACATATTATTTTCCCTTCGGACCAGCCTTACTAAAACATACATTGCAAGAAATATACAAAGAGTTTTCATGTGATTCACTTTCAGAATATAGCTTACTTCCATATCTTCGATTTGATATAAGGCTCACTTTCTAACTCATTATACCCAAAGAGATATGAATTTCACAAGATATGTCCACAATTACTCAAAACCTACGAATTTTGTTCTTAAAATTTTCTTTCAATTTCATTTTCTTTCTTGAATCCTCTTGTTTGATTCTTGATAATCCAAGATTAAACTAATACAAACAAGATTAAGCATGATCTATTACCCTAGAACATAAACCCAAAAATCAAAGATTAAATAAGAGTTTAAAAGTTACCTTCTTCTAGCTTTTTCTTCTTCTTCTTCTAGCTCATCTCTATTCCTCTATCTCTCTCAATTTCTCAATACAACTTCTATATAACCATTATCCTACATTATGAAAAACATAAAAATATAATTAAAACAAGGAATTTGAATTATAGCCTTATTAGTATGAATTTAAGAGAGAGATGAAGATGATGATGATGGGGCTTGTTTTGTCTTCTCAAAGCTTTCCCTTCTTCTTCTTTATCTTCTTCTTCTACTCCTACAACTCTCTCTAACTCTCTTCTTCTTTTTTTTTTTGTGTTCTAAAACTAACATACTAACTTGTAGTATACACATATAATATACAATACTAGTAATATATAAAATATGTAACTCCTAGTAATTATTAGATATACTAATTACTAGTTAATACATAGGTTACACCAACTTGAACTTGAAAAGCCTAAGACCATGTTTGGCAAATACTCATTATTTTAATTAATCAATAGCTTAACATCAATCAATCTCATCAAATTGTCACATAATTATATTTACTTGTTAATTATAATTTCGTGTAACAATCATCACATAACTCGTCAAATTTAATTATCTCAATTAAATTAGAACTATAACATAAAATTATTATATTAATTAAATTAAATACTAAATATTCATTTAATTAATCTACTATGCTTAATTACATTACTCTATAATCAAAACAAAATTTATTTATTTACTCAATAAATAATTCAATTAAATATTTATATATATTAAAATTAATATATAACATTCTCTTCACATCAATTCATATATTCTACAATATATGACATACACATACTCACACCCAACATATCTCATAAATAATACTTTTATTTATAAAATTCTCATTTATAAATTCTAAAAATCTGGGATGTCACAGAGCAGCTACCAATCTTGCTTTGATGAGTTTGACAATTTCAGCGATCTGTTATACCAGTTCTGGTCCAAGCAGTTGACATTCTCCAACTTCATCCCAGCATAGTGGAGTTCTGCATTTCCTGCCATATAATGCCTCGTATGGCGGCATGCCAATGCTTGCATGTTGACTATTGTTGTACGCAAATTCCACCAACGGTAGGTGATCATCCCAGTTTCCTTTGAAATCCATAATGCACGCTCTAAGCATATCTTCTAGTGTCTGAATCGTTCGTTCGCTTTGTCCATCAGTTTGTGGATGATATGTTGTACTCATCTTCAATTGCGTTCCCATGCATTCTTGTAATCTCTTCCAGAAATTTGATGTGAACCTCGGGTCTCGATCTGACACTATAGATACTGGAACTCCATGTCTCGACACGATCTCGTTAACATATAATTTCGCCAGCTGATCAAGATTAAATCTAATCTTTATTGGCAAAAAGTGTGCAGATTTTGTTAGTCTGTCCACTATCACCCATATCACATCGTATCCTTTCTGAGTCATTGGAAGACCTACCATAAAATCTATTGTGATATGCTCCCATTTCCATTTCGATATCTCTAATGGTTGAAGTAATCCGCTTGGCCTTTGATGCTCGGCCTTGACTCTCTGACATGTCAAGCACTTTGCAACGCATTCTGTAACGTCTCTTTTCATATTTGACCACCAAAAATGTCACCGTAAATCTTAATACATCTTCGTACTTTCCGGATGAATCGAATATCTTGAGCTATGAGCTTCTGTCAAGATGTCTTCTTTAATATCCTGTACTACTGTAATCCAAATTCGTCCCTCGAATCTCAGAATTCCCTCAGTATCAACCTTGAACTTCACTTCTTTTTCTTCTACCACACTTTCCTTTATTTTTTTGCATTCTTCATCTTCTAGTTGAGCGTTCTTCACTTTTTCTACCAAAGTTTGACTAGCTTCTATCTGGTACAATTTTTCATCGGATTCTTTTGGAAATTTGATTTCCAACTCTAGCCTTGCCATTGCTGAAATGAGCTCCTCCTTATCGGTTAACAACATCAACTTTTCTCTGCCTTTCCTACTCAAGGCATCTGCAACCACGTTAGCTTTTCCTGGGTGATAAAAGATCTCGCAATCGTAATCTTTTATCAATTCCATCCATCTCCTTTGACGCATGTTCAAATCCTTTTGAGTGAAGATATACTTCAGACTCTTATGGTTTATGTAGATCTCACATTTTTCTCCATAGAGATAATGTCTCCATATCTTTAAAGCAAACACTACTGCTGCCAACTCTAAATCATGAGTCGGATACCCTTTCTCGCAGTCCTTCAATTGCCTTGATGCATACGTAATGACTTTATCGTTTTGCATAAGGACACAACCCAATCCCTTGTGTGACGCATCACTATACACCACAAAATTTTTTGTATTATCTGGTAATGACAACACAGGTGCCACACTGAGCTTCTTCTTCAATTCTTGAAAACTCTCTTCACATTTATCCGTCCAAACAAATTTTATAGTTTTTCTCATCAAATTTGTCAACGGAGTGGCAATCTTAGAGAAATCCTGGATAAATCATCTGTAATAACCTGTCAATCCCAAGAAACTTCTTACTCTTGGTGGTTCCTAATTTATTACAGCTTCAATTTTTGATGGATCTATAGAAATCCCATCCTTATCAATTACATGCCCAAGAAATTGTACACGCTCTAACTAAAATTCACATTTAGAGAATTTCGCGTACAACTTTTCTTTTCTTTCCGTCTCCAGCATGAGACGTAAGTGTTCTGCGTGTTCTTCTTGAGACTTAGATTACACTAGAATATCATCGATAAATACCACAACAAACTTGTCTAAAAATTGTTTAAACACCCTGTTCATCAAATCCATGAACGCTGCAGGGGCGTTTATCAAACCAAAAGACATCACTAAAAATTCGTAATGTCCATAGCGAGTTCAGAATACCATCTTCGGTACATCCTCCTTTCTCACTTTTAGTTGGTGATACCCACTTCTCAAATCTATTTTTGAGAAATATCTAGCACCCTTCAACTGGTCAAACAAATCATTTATTCTCGGTAATGGATATTTGTTTTTAATAGTGACCTTGTTTAATTCTCTATAATCAATGCAAAGACGCATTGACCCATCCTTCTTCTTCACGAACAACACCGGCGCTCCCCACGGTGACACACTCAGCTGAATGTACTTCTTATCTAACAGTTCTTGCAGTTGTACCATTAGTTCTTTCATCTCTACTGGAGTCATTCTGTACGGGGCCTTCGATATTGAAGCGGTTCCTGGCGCTAAGTCGATCACGAACTCGATTTCTCTGTCAGGCAGAAGTCCTGGCAAATCCTCCAGAAACACGTCCACGAATTTCCTAACCACTGGTATTTCCTCCAGTTCCACACCCTTCTCCTTTTGAGTATCGACTATGTAAGCTAAATACCCTACACATCCCTGACTCAACAACTTCTTGGCTTGCATCATCGTCATATATCTCATTTGTCTAGGAGATTTGCTACCATGAAAAACTACCTTTGACGGAGTTACAAGGTTTACACACTTCTTTTGGCAATCAATTATCGCTCCATAATTGAATAACCAATCCATTCCCACAATAACATCAAACTCTCCAAGTTTTATTGGGATTAAATCTACCTTTATAACATTCCCCTTAATGTTTACCCTACAGTTCTTGTATACGAACCTAACAGGAATCTCTTCCATGTTCGTAATTTCTATGATTAAAGGGAAATTCAACTCTTCACTAGGTATTTCTAACTTCTTAGCAAAATCATCAGATATAAACGAGCAAGTAGCACCCGAATTAAATAATACATATGCATTTATATCATTGATTGGGATAATACCTGAATCTTTTGATTGCACTGCATCCTGCACTGTCATGTTGAAGGTTCTTGCTATAAGTTTATTTGTTGATGTTGGTCCAGCAATAGTCAGCGTACCTTCACCAGCATTTCCCTTGCTTCCATTTGCCTCACCAGATCTCTTTTTAGGGCATTCACGAGCAAAGTGATCCTTGGACCCGCACGTGAAGCAAACGTTCTTCTTAGGTTGATTGCAATTTGGGGTGATGTGACCCTCCTGGCCACAATTGAAGCATACTCGTTGCCCCATCAAGCACACACCCTTGTGAAACTTCCCATATGTAGCACATGCTTCGAACTTCTTCTTTTGCTGGTTTCCTTATTGATTCCCAGCTCCCACATTTGCATTCCACTTCCTTTTCAAATTATTGTTGCCATTCCCACCGTTACCACCACCACCATTCTTAGCTTCACCTTCACTCTTCTTCTTCCTCTGCTCTTGGTTGTGTTTTGTTACAGCCTCGCCTCCACTCTCAGTGAGAATTACTTTCTCCATTACCACTGTAAACGTATTCAGCTGAAACAGGGAGACCCTACTGTACAACCAAGGCTTCAGCCCCTGTTCAAACCTCTTTGCCTTGCGTTCGTCTGTGCTAACTTGATATGGCGCAAACCACGCCAACTCGTTGAATCTTGCAGCATACTTAGATACCGACATCGTTCCCTGCTTCAGTTTCAAAAACTGCACTTCTAGCTGACTCTTCGAACTTTTTAGGAAATAGGTCTCGAAGAACATCTCCTTAAACCTTTCCCAAGACATTACCCCTTGACCTCCTCGGGTTTTATTTGCTTGCCACTAATAACTAGCCTCAGCTTTCAACATGAATGTTGTAAAAGCAGTCTTCTGATCTTCACCTACTTTCGCAACATCGAATACCTTCTCTATTTCCATGATCCAAGTATGTGCCTCAACTGGATTCATGGACCCACAGAATTCTGGTGGTCCAACCGCCTTGAAATCTTTAAAAGTGGTTCCTTGATTCTGAGGTTGATTCTGCAACGCTCCTATTAGTAACTTTACGAATTGCTGAATGGGATTATCTTCAACATTATTGTTATTGGTTCCTTTAGTGGTTCTCTGTCGGGGTGGTTGACGTCTTGGAGGCATTTTCTGTTAAAAACACACTCATTAGATTATTACTCAACCCCTTTAAGTATTTTATACTTAACATGCATCTCATAAAGGAAATCATCACATAACACATAACACTTTGAATAATAACTTTTATTCATTCATAATCTTTTTTGAAAACATAAGAACAATAACATCACTGCTATTTACATTACTTTTCTGAACTACACAGTTTTAGGATAACCTAATCATCATCATATCCCATAGGTTACATAACACTAGGGATTTACACATTATTTGACATTTTATTAATCGCATACATTCCCTATGATTCCCTACTAAGATACTCCATAGCCTTTCAACGCTCTTCTTTCATAATCCGGAACATTGTTTCGGCGATCTAACACGTACGATGGCAGAGTCTCGAACTGAATCGGATAACCCATGACTCGATCTTGAGCTCGATTGATCATTGCGTTGAATACGTTATCCATCTCCTCCATCTTCATCCTCTTTGCTTGTGCGTCTCTTATTGCTACCTCGGTTCGTTGATAAGCTTCCTCGTATGCGTCTTCAGCTCTTGCCCTCTTAGTAGCTTCTTCTTTCAACTTGTTCTTCAACTCTGCAATCTCTGCTATCATTCGTTCATTCTCTCCTTCAGTGTGAACCAGCTTCTCCTCAACGTTATTCAGACGTTCATCTCGATCCTGGATCTCGTTTTCCTTCTGTGCCATCGTGGTCTGTTGTTCAGCTATTATCTCTTGCAACTCCTCGACGGTATCTTGAAGTTCCATATTACGATCATACACTTCGTCGTACATACGGGCGATGATCAAGTTAAGTGGAAGCTCTTCTTCCTCGTTCTTCTCATCCGACTATGGCAGCTCCACGGGGTCCTCCTCATCCGTCTCTATCTCATCATCCTCATCAGGTGTACCCTCTTACTCAACTACTGTGACCAACGGAGTTGTTTCCCGTGGCAGTAGTTGTTCCCACACTACATGAATATCTTGAGGCTCCTCCTCTCTAGGCATCTGGGATCTTTCCTCCCTAGCCTGACTGGATCCTCCTACATTAGCCATCCTGTCAACCAAATTTTAAGTTTTAATTATTAATCATTACTACTCGACACTCACGAGCACATAAGTTGTAATCACATAAACACATAAGTATTTTATTACTTCTTCCTTAAAACTCGATAAGAGTCATCACTATCTTTCAAAGGTTACTTCCTAAGGCTTTTCCCCACCTAAGGTTCATAACCTAAAGCTTTGACACCAACTTGTGATACCCCCAAATCTAGGTACTTCATTCTCTCAAGATTTGGTGTTCACTATCCATACATTCATACTATCTATCCAAATAAAATAATTTTTAAACCATAAATCCTCCCTTTAAATAGGGCTATATCATTAAATCCAAAAACATCCCAGGTTGTCTAACCTTAAATATCATACAAGTGCGGAAATAAATTATTACATCACATCATTAAATAAAAGTATATCATTATAACAATAAAATAAAATTACAAGTCTTCGTCACTTGTACATTTTTCCCTTTCCTTTACTAGTTGTAGGTTCGTCGACCTTCTCAACTTTAGCTGTAATTGGTGTATATATATGCAAGAGTGAGCAAAATAATTGCTCACTAGATATAGCAATGAATCAACATGATAATAACAACTGCCAATGAATAGGCTCATCAAAACTGAATAGTACTCTATCAATGATAACCAAAAACTAGAATCAAAATATGGAATATATATCTGAGGGTCATGAGACCACGAACTATGTCCACAATTGCGAGTAATATTTTAACTCCAACTTTAACAATCATAAGACTATACGGACTCCTCGTACTTAGGGGGATCAGCCCTTCGTACAATGTACTGTGCACAAATATTTTAACGCTACGCGTAAGTTATCCCCTATAACGAGTCTGCACCAAAGTAAGTTTAGTTTGGATAAGTTTCAAGGTAATTTAGAGTTTACGAACATCAACTAAGGATTAGTGGAATACAATTGTAATAACATTATGCTATGGAATAATTCATAAGTGAATCAACATTGTGTACTAAGGTCATGCTTTAGGAATAATCTAAGAGCATAAGTATTGAATAATGTAACATACCTTGCTTTGAACAATGTTAAGCTAAGGTTAAAACCTTATTTAGAGTTAAATCTAAAGCATGCATAACAAATGATAAGTTGAATGATAAAACTTGTTCAACATTAGTGAGTTAGAATGTAGAAATTTGCATGCTAATTAACATGTTAAAGATTGGCTTGCATGCTAATTAACAAGTTAAAGATTGGTTCAAAATCAAGAGATAAGGTTTAGGAGCTTGCACGATATAATTATGGTTAAGAAACTTGCACAAAGAAAGCTTAGAGTTAGGAAAACTTGCTCAAAGATAGTTTAGATACTTGCACAATTATAAAAGTAGAGTTAGAGAACTTGCCTCGTGCATAGGTTAAACAATCACTACTCACGTTCACCCCAAGTATTACACATACCATATGTATTGACAATACACATTAGTTACACTAACATTACCTTCATGAGTTGCTTTCTTACTTTTAGTATAGCTACTAACTAAGTTTAAGTTTAAATAACATCACATCTTTTCATGAACATTACTTTTTAGCTTTATTACAACTACTTAAGTGATCATATCATTGCACCACATACACATTAACAACTTGATATAACATTCTACATGTTATCATTAGGTTATACTAATACGCGAAGGATTGCACTTGCATTCGCGCATCCCGACGCCCTCCGATTGGCTCTATATACACAATAGTCCTAAAGATGGCAATTTTTACCCTTCATAACGATTTCAAATTGAAAACCTTAAAGAATAAAAGTTATAGGTCTATTCGTCCTCGTTCTGAATCATCTTGAATCACCTCAATCGGAGTTCGTATGAAGAAGTTATGGCTATTTTACTACAAGAGATCAAAATTGTCCGACCCAGACTACTATTCCAGCGCTGGGGCGCGAGAACTAAGTCAGACAGTGGCGCTACAGCGTGAAATTGGCATTGGGGTGCAAAGTTCTGGGCTGGGGCTCTAATTTTTTTGGCGTTGAAGCGCGAAAATCAAAGCTGGGGCGCAGATTTTGGCGCTGGGGCGTCAAAACTTACAGAACCCAACCACGAAGAACAGAATAACTAAATTCTGGACTAATTAATACCGTTAACATCTAAATTAAGACATAAAACTTATATAGATTACTCATAAATATTTACTTATCATACATATACCAATTTAAAGTAATTAAACAACAATTTCAGAAAATTTAAATCCTTGAAACCATAGTTTAAAACCCAACTCCATTGTTGACGTTATTTTACAAGGTTTAACACTATAAACCACAATTATCGAACGAATTCATTCCTTTGAACTACGTTCTCATTAAGTTCTTACCCAATTAACATACATAAGGTTCAATTTCACAATTAGCATACAATCACATACTAATTTTTTTATTTTACAAAACATGTTCATGTACATGTAATCACTGTAAAACCAAATTCTTTTCTTGCAGAATTAATTTAGCATATAATTCTATATATATGTTAAGCACACACACACACACAGATATATATATATATATATATATATATATATATATATATATATGCTTGTATAACAATTACAATTACAAATACACATAATTTCCTAATCAATTATAAAAACATGGTTTACAGAAAATTTTGTAAAAGCTTTATACACAGTAAAATTTAAGAACATATAGACTTAGAAATTACAGCGTAAATCATATATGTTAAGGTTATGTAACATACCTTTTGTTGCTTAAAAAATCCTTGTTAGAAGACAACGTGCTTGCTTGCACTTCACCAAACCTTTCTCCTCTCAACTCTCTCTGGTCTCTCTCAATTCTCTCTGATAAGTCTCTCTGACAACTTCTCTTTTCCTTCTTAGACTTATGCCAAATAACCCAAATACTCTTTACGAAAAAATCAAAATCAACGCATGATTTACAAACATCTAAAAACCGACGTCTGCTAATTGCCCTTAATAAATTATCGGTTACCAAATTAATATATATATTATATTTATATTTTGTTTATTTAATTTATATTATTATAATTCAAAATTCAAAAATTCAAAAGTCATAAGACTTTGTTTGGCAAAACTCTTTAAAAATTAAAGACTTAATATATTTAAGCCTTGTTTGGCAAAACTAAATTAAACTCCTTTAATTTATTTTAATAAATCATTTATAATATAGTTTATTGTCACACTTAATTTACTAAATTAAATTACAATATTATAATAATCCATTTAAACATTATAAACTCTCTAACTTAATTTATTAATTAAATTAAAAGATTATCTCATAAAGATTATTTTTCTTAGCTCCTTAATTATTTACTTAACAAATAATTAACCAATCAAGTCAAATCAAATCAAATATTTATTTAACAATAAACACATCCATTAAATATTTATATAACCCAATAAATATTTAAAAATTATCATTAAAATTATGGATTGTTACAAGATTCACCTTCTCGTCATATACATATTGATAGCGCGACATACTATTCTAATGATTATCACTGTAAGAACTAAGTAGTCATAAACCCCCTCCCATTCGAAGGTTCGTACTACTTAGCTATCACATGAATCCTCAATCGAAATCTTAGAACTTCTAACTTTCTCTTTACTTAATACGAATTTTCTTTAATTCGTATGATATCCTTTACAACTCAATCTGAGTTATCATTCATGTACTAATTCATAGTACTAGTCATTTATAGCATTAGCTATAAATCATCCATCGTTTAACAGAACAACTGTTATTACGATTCAATATGATCACGTGGTGATCTTCTTCCTTAATCGTTTAACTCAACAATTTTCTTATCCTTCTCTCTACGATTATAGTCTTAGGTACTCACACCTAAGATTTATAACCTATCAGCTTTGATACCATAATGTAACGCCCCGAAATACGGTCTATTTTCACACCCAGATTCCGTACGTCACGATTCCATCTTCTTCCAAACATACATCATTATATATAACAACATACATTTTCAAATCCCAAGTTCTAATACCTTATAACCTCATTCATTAAAAATAATGATAATTATATTATTCTTTACATCTTACAAGAGTGACTTTTATTCGCCACCAAGGATACATATCAGTTCATTAAACTAATCTATAGTTCAATTAAACTATTCTACATTACAAGTCTTCTCCTGATCTTTACGCACATTCACAAATTGAATGGCACTTCGTCTGGATACCAATCAGCTTGATCTTTATGGGATCCTTAAGTTCATTCTAACATCGTGCGTTGAAAATGTTTGTATTTAAAGCAAGTGTGAGAATTCAATTGCCCAGCAAGTTATAGCAGTTGAATAAACAACTTCAAGAATTCAAACATTCTTTTAAAACTACAATAACCGAACAAAGGTTACGAAGCAGCTTGAATAATAGGAATAAACTCTGATTCCTATCATTTTAAAACATTAGTCACATTCACTTTGAAATACTTTCATTCTTCTACCTTTTCCATACACATCTTGTTTGGCTAGAATCATTAGCACATACTTAACAATAACGGTTCATGTATAAACAGAACATACTCATATTGAACAGTTCAATCACAAAATAGTTCATCTCAAATAAACACCGAAGTGTTCAAATTGTGGCACAAAGCCTCATGCATACTACCACCTTGTACAAATACCGCACATTTGCACATAGACAAGACTTCTCAAGTTTAATATCTGAGAAGTTTAAGAAACAAACATTCATATAATATAAATGAATTTAGGAAACTTGCCTTACGCACAGCTATCTCTTACGCTGAACTGCTCATTCCAATTCCTATATATCACATAAGGAAAATAACACATACACCAATTAGTTTTCTACTTGACTTACACATTGGTTTACTTAACTTTACTTCTTAGGGTTCGCGTTCTTACAATCTAAGTTTACACGACCAACTTCCTTTACCGGTGTATGGCTTCATGATATACGGAGATGTCTTATTCATACGATCATCATCTTTGATGATTTACCTTCTTATCTTCTTCTTATAGCCTTTCTAGGACTCAGAACACATTTCATCTCTGCTAGTAGTCTATATGGTACTCTGAGTGGTTTCCCATAAACAACCAACAAACAAGTTCCCGTCTCATCTACACTGTCTTTCACAGTGAGTTAGATCGGTAGCCAGTTTTGTATATACCTCCACTCTCTGAAGGAATTGTTTAGCCCAGCTCCCATATGTCAACCATCAAAGATTACGATTGTACCACAACCTAAACTTTATCTTAACTTATCCGAACCATTAAACTATAATATTCGTTAAGTCAATTTCTCAATTCTTATGGCTTTCTGGCAACTAAATGTCATACCTCAAGATTTATTTCTTATCGTCTAAGTTATACAGTCTTTTGTATACTCAGAATGATCATTCAAGGTCAATACTATGTGTACATAGCGTCAAACATTTGACATTACCTTATTCGTATCTTATAACGTCCGGTTCTTTCGACTCAGAACATTATCCAAGTTATAATTATTAACTCGGCTTCTTAACGTTATACGTTGTTAATTCAGTTTCTTCATCCTTCGCAGGTTTAATCATTACTCTTCATTGTCTTACGGTCAAACCATACACGGAGTGTAGGCTCTAACCGTTTAATATTCACATACACTCAACCTTCACGTCGGCTAAAGTGTTTAACGCTTACTTCATTCCAACATTCTCTATCTGACTTACCTTCAGACTTTTCTTATCTTATTACCGTTCGTTACGGCTTTCATGATAAATTCATATCTTACTTACTACTTTCATCAATGTCTAAGTCATACGACCATTGTACACTTATAACGTTCGTCCGACGCGAATACGATTCATGAGGATCGTTTACGTATTCTGCGTTCACGTTGCTCGTCTCTTAATCTCTCATTCAACCTTTACTCAAGGTTTTAATCGTTTTCAATCGTTATCCATCCCATGAACCCCTTATTCATTATTCTTTCTTAATGTCGAAGTTATATGGTTCGTTGTATGCTAAGACCGATCGTTCATCGCAACTGCGTTGCGTTCACAATGTCTATACGCTTTACACTTAACTCTCATTACGACATCATAACATCAAAATATTATACATCATCCTCATCACTTACGACTAAGGAATCATAATCATAGCAATCCCACACGTTCATTCTATCGCGACTACGGTCCCCGGATTACGTAATCTAGCATTTACATTCTTTGCCTTTTAATCCCATTAAATCTTTCCGTTTAACCTCTACTAAAGGTTTAAATCACTTATTCAAGTGTTACATTACTTGAACTACATGTTCATTATCTATCAGTATACTTCCCCCAGGATTTGAGCAATAAAAAGCTCATTTCTGGGCCTTGCCCTGCACTAACGCTGTGGCGCCGGTTCCCTTCTTCTTCCTGGCGCTACAGTGCCACTTAGTAGTAGCTGATGGCCTGGGTTGGCGCTGCGACGCCGCCTCCCAAGGCACAGCTGGCGCTGCGGAGCCAAGCATGAAATTTCTAGATTTTTTTATAATTCTTGTAAATTGTTTGAGCCGCTTACTTTACGATCTCATAACTTCTTCATTATAACTCGGAACGAGGTCGTTCTAAAGTCATTCTCTTCCTTATCTTACGTACTTCAATTTCACTAAGAAAAAAATTTATTTTGAATTCGTTAACATGCCATTCAATTGGCTTAAATTCCCTCCTTCGCTCGTTTTATGTTATTAACATTCTTCGTCCGTTCGTCCGTAATTCGGTCATTCGAACTCATAACTCATTCGTTCTTGAGTCCACGACTCATGTTTTCTGCGTTCTCTTACATTCTTATGAAACTTTATACACTCGGGTTCATTTACATACTTTCTACTTCTCGTTCATCTTTTACAAAATTTTTGTCATAACTTCGTTATAACTAAGTTCAATCCATTCTTTATGAACGTTTCTACCGTTCCTAACCAAGCAATAAGCAACTAACTTATACGCAATGGTTTTAAACTTGTCCATCAACAATAAATTATACTACGATGGTTTTAAATTTGTCCGTCAACAATGTTCTTCATGTTTTTCGCGTTCTTCGTTCGTTCTTCATTTTTAATCCATACTTTGATTATGATTTCACTTTTTCTTGGAATTTGATGTTAAACACCATTCCTTACTAATTTCACGGAATCATTCATATGATTCATTCAGATCGCTCAAATTTATTACGAAACTTATACTTCCTTAAGAAATTTATAAACTAAATTTTTAATTCTTATTTTTTCGTTTTCTCATGATTTAACCATATGAAATCATTCATTACATCTTTTACTTCTATTCTCATTAAGCTATGTTTTAAACATAGAAAACTTAAAGAAAATTATTTAGAAGTTAGGTTTTTGGATTACCTTTCTTCTTTAATCTTCCTCCGTTGGATAAAGCGTGCACTCGGCTAGCTTTTTCTCTTCCTTCCTCATCTCATCTGAACTCTCTCTCTCTCTCTCTCAAGTGTTGGAGAATTTTTCGTTAACCAACAAATGAGCTTAAGCTCTCCTTTTATAGATTTTCAAGGCTAGGGGCATTTTAGTCATTTGGCCAAACTACCTTACTATTCACACCTCTTTACTATTCACAAAGCTTCCCTTGGAAGCTTCGTGCTTCCGTCTTGCGAAATTCATCCGACAGTTTGAAAAACTGCGATTCTCGGAATCCAAATATTTTTGGATATTTCATCTTTCCTTTACAGATTAACTTTTATGCATTCTTCGGAACTCCGAAAAACTGAAAAATACTTTTTGATGTTAAGCGTTTTCTTTCACGTTTTCCCCTAACGTAGTTAAACGAATGAAAAGTACAAAACAATACTTTTCATCGTTTTTATTTCGTCCGATTTCTGCACGTTTTTTAACAAAAACTTTATCGGCTTACTTAACTTTTCACGATATATTATCATCAAATCTTTCGACAGAATGTCATTTCAACATACCGAACTCTCATAAAGGCTTAGGTTATTCAAACCCTAACCCTTAGGTTTTGTCGGGTGAATAGTGTCTATTTCGTCTTTTTTCCTGAAAATTTTTTTATTCCCGAATTTTTTTTATTTTCGTCTTGAAAATTCTTACTCGTTCTGTATATCTCGTAGCCAGAATCCTCCCAACTTATAATCATCTTAAGTTCTAGAACGATTAATAAACACATAGCACAGAATAGTATTAATAAAAATTTATTTTATTAAAAACTAATTCTTTAAACTTAAATTCTGGACAATCCAATTTTTCGGGTTGTCACACTACTATCTTCTATGATTTACAAGTCCATCATCAATATTTTATGCCTGTAACATCAATCAATATACATCTTTAACCAAATATTCATCTTTGCTTTACGGGCCAAAGATATTCATTTTATATCACCAGTTGGTCATGTTCATCTCAACACCTGTTCATTTTTGCACTACAGACCAAAGATATTCATCATGTAATCATTCATCTTTGCACTACAGGAAAAAAATATTCAGTTATATCATCATTTAGGACTGAGGATGATGACAAATATTTTAAAAGAAACGAATCCAGTGAGATAAAATGACAAATATTAGGGATTCGTACTTGATAGGTATAATTTTATTTTATATATTTTGATGATAACAATTATATTATAATTAATTAAATATGTAATTATTTAATTATTTTTTTATTTTATTTTCTGATTTTACTTGAATTAATTTTTATTGACCTTGATAAATTAAATGTCAAGTGTTAAATAAATTGATTCATATAAAAAATCAAGGCAATGAGATCCTATTTCTTTTTCAAAACCAAAGTTGGGCAAAAATATTTCATTACATGAACGCATATTTATTTAAACATATGAGTATATTAATATAATAAGTATATCTTGCGACGCCCCCAAAATAGGTATACATCACCCATTCTGAGTCGCCAAATATATGGTACATAAATAAATACAACTTCATTATAATAATTGTCGTGCAAAATACGACAACATAAATACTGTGAGTTTAAATACAAATATTGTCTTCTAGACAATATCCACACTCAAATAAGTCCTCATTACAATTATTGAAACATTATTTTATAAAATAGTGAGGACTGCTAACACAACTGACTGGAAACATCACTCCACACCCCGACTAGTTCCCACTATATTCTCGCCTCCTGAGAAAAATGGAACAAAAAGGAAAAATGTGAGCTCAACTAGCCCAGTAAAGAATATTATGACTAAGATAATATACAACAAAGTATCGTTAGTCTTCAACAGGAAAAAATCTGATAAAATATAATAGACAACAAGTTTTAGATCAACAACTGCAGCGGAAACATCAAACCATTAGAAGAGTCAAGTAGAGAAAGAATTCTACTATCTTCTAAGATTTAAAAGTTCATCATCAATATTTTATCTTTGTAACATCAATCAATATACATCTTGAATCAAATATTCATCTTTGCACTACAGGCCAAAGATATTCATTTGTAACACCAGTCGGTCATGTTCATCTCAATACCTGTTCATCTTTGCACTACGGGCCAAAGATATTCATCAGTTAATCATTCATCTTTGCACTACAGGCCAAATATATTCAGTAATATCATCATTTAGAACTGAGGATGATGAAAAATTATCTTAAAGAAAACGAATCCAATGAGACAGAAGGACAAATATTAGGGATTCGTATTATAGTTTATTCAAGTGCAATAATACTCCATAATAACCAATTGTGAAGGAGAATTTAAAAATAAATATCAAAACATTGATACAATCAAAGATAGTAACCATAATAGACATCTTGGACAAAAAGAAATTTTTTTATTTTTTGGTGAATAGTGTCGTAATCGTGAATATACATGAATAGTAACTCCGACACAAAAAGTTTTAAATTTGATAAAAAGTTCATATCAATATTTTAGCATAATGATATTGAAGAAAATAATATCATTTAAGAAGAAAATAATATCCCTTACCTCAAAATAACCGTACTTCTGACTGAATATTGGATATGAGACTGAATGAAACTTGCGCTGAATAGCAACTTTCAAAGTATCTAAATACTCACAAAATACACTCAATAATATAGAGAGAGAAAGAGAGAAAACTTATGAATTCTGGTGTGATTTTCAATTCTAACTTAGCCCTCTATTTATAGGAAAATATTAGCACGCCGAAGCAGACTTAACCTGCAACCTGATGGCTTTACCTGCTACTATTTCCACCCATCACATTTGAAAAAAAATCTCAGCACATTTCTTCACCAACCAAGAGTGGGGCCCACCAATTCTAGAATTTTCTACCAAAATGATAAATTCCGAAACTTCAACAATTTCTGAACCAGTCATCTCTTAAAATTCATAACAAATCATACGTTCATTTTTAACGGTTCAAAATTTGTGGACATATACTCAACTTATATATGTATAACATATCCAAAAATCACAATTATTCAACGGTCGGATTAAAAATTATACCTGCAATATATCTCAAAAATCCTGATTGATTTTTAATACCTCCATTCCGACTAAAATACTGATAAAACACCTCAACATTAACTCCTTCATTTTTAACCACAAAATATATCCAACATTTATATTCACATAAAATAAATATTTTCTTATCATATGAATCAATAATTAATTATTCACAATTAATATTACAGAATCACATTTATGGCAACCAGGCTGTTACCAGGAAAGATGAGGCTTTCCAATAAGGATTTCTCCTTACTGGCACGCAATTAGATGACCAAACCTCTCCTTAGACAGAACTTTCTAGACATTGCCAATAATGTTATCTAAAAATATTATTCAAATAATATGAATTATTGATCTAATAATGAGAAATACTGTGCAGTGACAATTATTGAAACAACAATAATATAAAATATCACTGCAGCAATTATTGAATCAATAAAATAAAATATTGAACAGTAACTACTGTAACAATTATTGAGTAGTGTCTTCCTTCGTAAGAATCAATAATTCAAAAATACTGTGCAATCCGTGTGCTACTGTGCAACCACGCGTATTACTGTATTTTAACTACCGAGTATTCCAACAGTGTTAACGGCAACAATTACGCCGTTATTTATAAAAACTCAATTTTTGTCGTTATCTTCATCCAATCATTTTTTGTTATGGGGCCCACAAATAGCTGCGCCGTCGTACGAATATTCCCCGACAGAAAGAATATTCCACGACCAACCGAATATTCCCCGACAAAATGAATATTTTATAACCACTTGTTTATTTTGCAAAATTTGCACATTTCACCCATAATCAAAGTATTATATCAAATTAACACCTTATTATTCACAATAATATTTAGAGAAAATTTGATTTTATTCATTAATAAGTTGGGGTCTTACAACCTCCCATCCTTATGAAATTCCGTCCTCGAAATTGACGTACGTACCTAGTGTTTCGAAAAGGTGAGGATACCTCGCTTTTATTTCTGATTCCAACTCCCAGGTCATTTCTTCAATAGCATAGTTTCTCCACAAAACCTTAACTTGTGGTATAACCTTCGTGCGTAGAACATGCTCTTTCCTATCCAAGATCTTAACAGATACCTCCTCGTACGTTAAATCTTAGGCTATCTCGTCTAGTTCTAACTCAATTATGTGATTCGGGTCTTTTACATATTTACGAAGCACATATACGTGAAAAACATTATGAACACGAGACATGCTTGGAGGTAATGCGAGTCGATATGCCACATGTCCTATTTGGTCAAGAATTTCAAATGGACCAATAAATTGTGGATTAAGCTTTCCTCTCTTCCCAAATCTTGTAACTCCTTTCCATGGTGCAACACGTAACAATACATGATCCCCAATACTAAATTCTACATCCTTTCGATGAAGATCCGCATAACTCTTTTGTCGATCATGTGCCATTTGTATACGTTGTCGAATCGTTTGGATCTTCTCTGTAGTTATGCGTACCAATTCTGGTCCCAACAACGTTACTTCACCCACCTCATCCCAGCATACTGGAGAACGACACTTTCGTCCATATAAGGCTTCAAATGGAGCCATACCTATACTTGCCTGATAACTATTGTTGTAGGAGAATTCTACTAGTGGCAAGTACTTATCCCAACTTCCTTTTAAATCTAGAACACAGAGTCTTAATAGATCTTCAAGGGTTTAAATAGTCCTCTCTGATTGCCCGTCCATTTGAGGATGGTATGCTGAACTGAATCGTAAATCCGTGCTCATAGCTTTCTGCAAGCTAACCCAAAATCGTGAAGTGAATCTTGGGTCACGATCCGAAACTATGGATGCTGACATGCCATGCAATCTCATAATCTCATTCACGTACATACTAGCAAGATGTTCAAGGGAATAAGTCTCACGTATAGGCAAGAAATGGGTAGACTTGGTTAATCTATCAACAATGACCCAAATCGCATCTATGCCTTGAGACACTTTGGAAAGACCCGTAACGAAATCCATAGTAATGTGTTCCCACTTCCATTTCAGAATCTCAAGTGGTTCCAATGGACCCTTTGGTACTTGATGCTCCGCTTTTATACGTTGACAAGTGAAACACCTCGAGATAAACTCAGCGATCTCTCTTTTCATATTGTTCCACCAAAATGTATGTCGAAGATCGTGATACATTTTGGTACTCCTAGAATGGATTGCAAACGGTGTATTGTGTGCCTCCATCATTATTCTATGCTTCAAGTCAAAATCGTTAGGAACACAAAGTTTGGAGTTGACTCGAATTATTCCTTCTTCACTGATTCTTGCTTTTGGAATAGCACCTTCTTGCACTTTCTTCTTCAAACGCATCAGCTCCATGTCCGTAGCTTGAGCAGCTTTAACTTTATCGATTAAAGTCGGTTCTACTCGTATATTTGATATCATCATGTGGGTACTTGGAACCTTCATCTCTATCTCCATCCTTTGCAAGTCATACAAAATGGGCCTTTGTGCTAATAACATTGTACTCGTACCCGCATATGATCTTCTACTCAATGCGTCAGCTACTACGTTTACTTTTCCAGGATGATATTGGATGGTATGATCGTAATCTTTCAGCAGCTCGAGCCAACGTTGTTGCCGCATGTTGAGTTCCTTTTAGGTGAAGAAATATTTGAGGCTTTTATGATCTGTGTAGATCTCCACTTTTCCCCATACAGATAGTGTCTGCAGATCTTCAACGCGAAAATGACTGCTGCCAACTCCAAATCATGAGTAGGATAATTCCTCTCATATTCTTTGAGTTGTCGCGAGGCATAGGCTATGACTTTCCCATGTTGCATGAGTTCACATCCTAACCCTTTGCCTGAAGCATCGCTGTAGATAACAAATCCATCCGAACCAGATGGTATTGTCAGAACAGGTGCCGAAATGAGTCTCTTCTAGAGTTCTTGGAAACTCTTCTCGCATTCCTCACTCCATACAAATTTTATATCTTTTCGAGTCAACTGTGTTAACGGAGTAGCGATTCGAGAAAATCCTTCCACGAATCTCCGATAGTAACCAGCTATGCCCAGAAAGCTACGTACTTTGGTCACCGACTTTGGTTGCTCCCAACTTTGTATGACTTCAATCTTCGCCTGGTCGACAGATACTCTATGTTTTGACACCACATGCCCAAGGAATGCTACTTCCTCAAGCCAGAACTCGTATTTCTTCAGCTTAGCATATAGCTTGTTATCACGAAGCCTTTGCAGTACCAGCTTCAAATGGTGCTCATGATCTTCATGGTTTTTGGAATAGATGAGGATGTCATCAATAAAGACAACAACAAACTGATCCAAATATTCCTTGAATACACGGTTCATCATATCTATGAAAGCAGCAGGAGCATTAGTCAATCCAAAAGACATAACTAAGAATTCATAATTCCCGTACCGAGTTTCTGAAGGTAGTCTTTGGAATATCCTCAGTTTTAATCTTCAGCTGATGATATCCAGAACGAAGGTCGATCTTTGAAAAGAATTGTGCTCCTTGTAACTGGTCGAACAGGTCATCAATGCGAGGTAGCGGATACCTATTCTTGATGGTGACATGGTTCAATTCTCGATAGTCGATACAAAGTCGCATACTACCATCTTTCTTCTTTACGAATAACACAGGAGCACCCCAAGGAGATGTACTAGGACGAATAAAACCGATGTCCAACAACTCCTGTAGTTGGACCTTTAACTCCTGAAGTTCAATAGGAGCCATTCGATATGGGGTTTTAGAAATGGGCTTTGTACCGGGTTCAAGGTCAATAAACAATTCAACTTCATGTTCTGGGGTAGACCAGGAAGTACTTCAGGAAATACGTCAGGAAATTCATTAACAACAGAAATTTTATTCAAATCTGACGTGTTTTTGTTCAAGTCCGTGGCATGGGCTAAGAAAGCTTGACATCCGTTTTTCAATAAACGAATAGTTTTATGGCTTGAAATGACAGTGATTGACTTTAATGGTTTGGTTATTTGAATTCGCATAATAGATTGGTTAGGAATATGAAAACTAACAACCTTACGAAAATAATCAATTTTAGCATGATGCGTAGTTAACCAATCAATCCCTAAAATCACATCAAATGTAAGTATCTTTAAAGAAATAAGGTCAACAGGTAATGTGATGGTGCCAACTTGGATTAAGCAAGATTTATAAACTGTACATGTAACAAAGGTTTCACCCAATAGAGTTTCAACAGATAAGTCAAAGGTCAATTTCTCCGGAGTCAAGTTCAAACGTTGAGCACAAGCAAGAGAGATAAAAGAATGGGTAGAACCGGTATCTAGTAAAGTATAAACTTCGCAAGAATTCAAGATTAGCTTACCCGTGATCACCTCGTTCGGGTTTCTCGCGTTTTGGCCAGTCACGACAAACGCCCTTCCAGGAACCGCTGATTTCGACTTATCCGGGATAACTTTTGGAGTCACCATCCCTACTGAACTTGGTTTTGCTACAGAACACTCTCGAGCTATATGACCCTCCTTTCCACAGTTATATCATACCTTGGATTGTTGTGGGCAGTTTGGGCTGATATGTCCCTCTTTCCCATATTTGTAACATACGACCGTTGGTCGTTCTCCTCCCCTAGAAACAGTTGATGTTTGTTCTGACGTCTCCACGTTATCATTGTTGTACCTTCTCTTCTTGAAATCTCCTCCCGACTCGCTCCTTCTATTATCACGGCCACGATTACCACCAGAGTGGTTACCGCTTTTGTCCGAATGTTTTCCTCCCTGCTGGTTTTTATTGCTCTGATGACTACCACCACCGGTATGTCCCTAGTTGTGGTCTCTCGGTTGAACATACTCATTATCTCGCTCTAATAATTGAGCCCCATTTACAACATCTGAATATAAAGAAAATTTATGAGAGATAAGATATTGCCGAATCTCGGGCTTTAGCCCTCTCAGAAACATCCTTGTCATTCGTTCCTCATTTTCGACCAAATGAGGTGCAAACCTGGATAACTCTACGAACTTCGCCTCGTACTGAGACACGGTCATGTTGTTTTATTCTAGTCTGATAAATTCTACCTCCTTCATATGACGAATACTTTCAGAAAAGTACTTATCATTGAACAGCTTCTGAAACGTTTCCCAAGACATGCTGAGTGCGGCTGGCTAGGTACACTTTACAGATTCCCACCAGTAATCTGCCTCACCACGGAACATAAATGTGGCAAATGGAACCTTCTGTTCCTCCGTGCATCCCAAGACATCAAATATCTTAGTAATTTGTTTGACCCACATTTTCGCCTTAATCGGATTCGGCTTTCCCCAGAATTCTGGTGGTCCCAACTCCTTGAACTGCTTGGCTGTGACAAATCGCGTGTTGCCCGTATTTTGTACACGAGTCTCCCTCGTCTGATTTTGCATGAACTGCAAGAAGCTCCTAAACATTTCATCATTCATCATTTGTCCGGTAACGTTGTTTATAGGAGAAATATTGCCTTCCTGTTGCACGTTCTCCTGGTTTGTGACTAAAGGTTGTTCCACAGTATCATATACTCTATTGTTAACGTTCTCGGCTACCATTCTCAAATACTTCCATAAAATAAGGGTTAATTAAACAAATTAACATATCATATAATATCCCTATATTATGACCGACCAATAAATAAGCTTAGGTAGGACACGCTAGCGAAGGATTTACTCGTCTCTCCCCTCCTAGTTCTATTCCCCGATTTCCGCCAGAGACCATATCCCTAAGCTCTGATACCAACTGTGACGCCCCTAAAATAGGTATACATCACCCATTCTGAGTCGCCAAATACATGGTACAGAAATAAATATAACTTCATTATAATAATTGTCGTGCAAAATACGACAACACAAATACTGTGAGTTTAAATACAAATATTATCTTCTAGACAATATCCACACTCAAATAAGTCATCATTACAATTATTGAAATACTATTTTACAAAATTGTGAGGACTGCTAACACAACTGACTGGAAACATCACTCCACACCCCGACTAGTTCCCGCTATATTCTCGCATCTTGAGAAAAATAGAACAAAAAGGAAAAGGGTGAGCTCAACTAGCCCAGTAAAGAATATTATGACTAAGATAATATAAAACAAATTATCGTTAGTCTTCAATAGGGAAAAATCTGATAAAATATAATAGACAACAAATTTTAGATCAACAATTGCAGCGGAAACAACAAACCATTAGAAGAGTCAAGTAGAGAAAGAATTCTACTATCTTCTCAGATTTAAAAGTCCATCATCAATATTTTATCCCTGTAACATCAATCAATATACATCTTGAATCAAATATTCATCTTTGCACTATAGGCCAAAGATATTCATTTATAACACCAGTCGGTCATGTTCATCTCAACACCTGTTCATCTTTGTACTACGGGCCAAAGATATTTATCAGTTAATCATTCATCTTTGCACTACAGGCCAAAGATATTCAGTAATATCATCATTTAGGACTGAGGATAATGAAAAATTATCTTAAAGAAAACGAATCCAATGAGACAGAAGGACAAATATTAGGGATTCATATTATAGTTTATTCAAGTGCAATAATACTCCATAATAACTAATTGTGAAGGAGAATTCAAAAATAAAGATCAAAACATGGATACAATCAAAGATAGTAACCATAATAAACATCTTGGACAAAAATTTTTTTTTTATTTTTCGGTGAATAGTGCCGTAATTGTGAATAGTGCCGTATACATGAATAGTAACCCCGACACAAAAAGTTCCAAATTTGATAAAAAGTTCATATCAATATTTCAGCATAATGATATTGAAGAAAATAATATCATTTAAGAAGAAAATAATATCCCTTACCTCAAACGAATAGTACTTCTGATCAGAATATCGTATATGAGGCTGAATGAAACTTGTGCTGAATAGCAACTCTCAAAGTATCAAAATACTCACAAAATACGCTCAATAATATAGAGAGAGAAAGAGAGAAAACTTATGAATTCTGGTGTGATTTTCAATTCTAACTTAGCCCTCTATTTATAGGAAAATGTTAGCACGCCGAAGCAGACTTGACCTGCAACCAGATGGCTTTACCTGCTACTATTCCCACCCACCACATTTGAATAAAAATTTCAGTACATTTCTCACCAACCAAAAGTGGGGCCCACCAATTCTAGAATTTTCTACCAAAATGATAAATTCTGAAACTTCAATAATATCTGAACCAGTCATCTCTTAAAATTCATAACAAATCACACGTTTATTTTTAACGGTTCAAAATTTGTGGACATATACTCAACTTATATATGTATAACATATCCAAAAATCACAACGATCGAACGGTCGGATTAAAAATTATAACCCCCGCAATATATCTCAAAAACCCTGATTAATTTTTAATACCTCCATTCCGACAAAAATACTGATAAAACACCTCAACATTAACTCCTTCATTTTTAACCACAAAATATATCCAACATTTATATTCACATAAAATAAATATTTCCTTATCATATGAATCAATAATTAATTATTCACAATTAATATTACAGAATCACTTTTATGACAACTAGGCCGTTCCCAAGAAAGAGGGGGCTTTCCAATAAGGATTTCTTTTTACTGACGTGCAATTAGATGACCAAACCTCTCCTTAGACAGAATTTTCTAGACATTACAAATAATGTTATCTAATAATATTATTCAAATAATATGAATTATTGATTTGATAATGGGAAACACTGTGCAGTGACAATTATTGAAACAACAATAATATAAAATATCATTGCAGCAATTATTGAATCAATAAAATAAAATATTAAACAGTAACTACTGTAACAATTATTGAGTAGTGCCTTCCTTCGTAAGAATCAATAATTCAAAAATACTGTGCAATCCGTGTGCTACTGTGCAACCACGCGTATTACTGTATTTTAACCACGGGGTATTCCAACAGTGTTAACGGTAACAACTACGCCGTTATTTATAAAAATTCAATTTTTGTCGTTATCTTCATCCAATCGTTTTTCGTTATGGGGCTCACAAATAGCTGCGCCGTCGTACGAATATTCTCTGACAGAAAGAATATTTCACGACCAAACGAATATTTTCCGACAAAATGAATATTTTATAACCACTTGTTTATTTTGCAAAATTTACATATTTCACCCATAACCAAAGTATTATATCAAATTAACACCTTATTATTTATAATAATATTTAGAAAAAATTTATTTTTATTCATTAATAAGTTGGGGTCTTACATATCTTCTATATATATATATATATATATATATATATATATATATATATATATATATATATATATATATATAGAGAGAGAGAGAGAGAGAGAGTCCGGATCGGGTCCGGACTCCCGGACCGGACCAAAATTCTGACTTTTTTTTTGTTTTTTTTTTTCAAACAACCAAAAAAATAATAAAAAAATATGGAATTGAAATTTTTTCATAATACAATGTTTTGGGTGTGATTTGGGTACGTATAATAAAATATGGTGGTACAGTCTGTGCAGACTGTACCACTATTTTTTGGTATAAGTATCTAAAACACGTCCAAAATATTGTATTATGGAAAAATTTCAGTTCCATAAAATATTAAATTTTTTTTAGTTGTTTTAAAAAAAAGCAAAAAAAAAAAATTTGGTCCGATTTTGATCAGGTCCGGACTCCCGGACCTGATCAGTTCTCTCTCTCTCTCTCTCTCTCTCTATATATATATATATATATATATATATATATATATATATATATATATATATATATATATATATATATAAACTGGATGAACATATATTATAAAAATCGTATATATATAAGTTACATGCATGTGCCTAATATATATATTTATACTATATATCCGTATATATGATATACCTAATGTTATGTGTTGGCAAAAAGCTTTTAAGAATCATGTCACTTAAATTGGGACAAAACCGTGTGCTGGCAAAACCGTGTTCTCTAAACACTTGGTCAAAATACATAATAAATGCTAAGTGGATGATTTTGTGCCTAGGCAGAAATACAAGTTCTTCCGCGTAAGACATTGGTATCATCTGGTCCTTTAAAATCAAAAATCCTTCATCCAAACCGTGCATTCAAAAATTAGATTTTCAAAATTACATATTTGTCCTCAACTTCAAAAAAACTATAAATATGGAGTATTTCATTCATTTGGTTTTACCAATTCAGTGAAAAGCAAAGCATACTCTCCTTGCCTGCATTCTCTCTAAAAGCTTTATATCTCTTCTTGCAAAAGTTCTGATTATTTTAGAAGAGAATATTGGTACAAGTATTGAGATAAGTCATTTAAGTTTAAACTCTATTGAATTATTTCTTACTTGCTTTATATATAGATATACAAATATACATTGTTCTACACAATTCTATATATCTATATTTCATCTATTTGTCAAATAAAAGGATACTTATGTAATAACTCAATATTTTCTATATATTAAATCAGGAATTTTGCGTATAATTTTTTTTAAAGGTGAGAATAAGAGCAAGGTAAAGGATATATATATATATATATATATATATATATATATATATATATATATATATATATATATGTGTGTGTGTGTGTGTGTGTGTGTGTGTGTGTGTGTGTGTGTGTGTGTGTGTGTGTGTGTGATAAATAAAATATATTTATTACATAAATAATTACAAATAATTTTATTTTAAAATTAATGATCATTATAAATTATAAGCTTATAATAAATTAAATTGGTAATAAAAATATTTTTATTACTTATTTTCCATGAAAATATGTTTATATATTATTTGATAATTTATGGAAAGGATTATTGAAATTATTATAATAATTATTTTATTATATGAATTTTAGTACAGATTATTAAGTTAATCATTTTAACTTAATTAATAATGTTATATATGAAAGATAAATCAGATATGGAATCCAAACCCTAATTTTAGATTTTTGGCTAAGGAATGGAATAATAATATAATATTATTATTTTTCAGTGATATAAGTATGTACTGTATGTACGTATTGTTAATGGTTGGTCAATTATGGTGCAGTATTTGAAAACCCTAGTTTTATTATGCTAAACCCTAATTTGAAACCCAAATTAGAATACAAGATTGTTTTGTAATTATGTAATGTGATTAATGTTAAGTGTTATAGATTTGATTTAGTAAACCCTATTATTTAAATAATAAACCGTAAATTGTAAATTGTAAACTATAATCGCTAAATTGGAAAGTTTAATGCTAATTACTAGATCTTAAACCTAATTAGTAAAGTACTAAGTAATTAAAAACCTAAATTAATTAAGAAACATTAATTTATATTTTTAAGAAACTAAAATTTTTATTTTAAACCCTAAATTAGAAATCCTACAATTTTTGTGCTAAACCCTAAGTGTTGACCAAATGACCAAAGTACCATTAAAATCATGAGCCAAATGTCCAAAAAGTTTTTTTTTGCAATTCTTTATTATGTTGCTTGCAAATCTTGGCAAAATATTGAGTTGGTAAACCGCCATGATTTCCCATGTGACTTAAAGCAACACTTATCAGCCATGTATTGACAGCTGCACCAACTATACATTGCATCTAGCTCAATATATATATATATATATATATATATATATATATATATATATATATATATATATATATATATATAGATTAGGAGAGAGAAAAATTCATGTGTTAGCTTATTTTTGCACAAACATATATCCTAGAGCTTCTCTCTCTAAAACCCACAAAAATTGTAAGTATACCTGTGACGTCCCTAAAATAGGTATACATAACCCATTTTGAGTCGCCAAATACATGGTACAGAAACAAATATAATTTCATTATAATAATTGTCGTGCAAAATACGACAACACAAATACTGTGAGTTTAAATACAAATATTGTCTTCTAGACAATATCCACACTCAAATAAGTCATCATTACAATTATTGAAACACTATTTTATAAAATAGTGAGGACTGCTAACACAACTGACTGGAAACATCACTCCACACCCCGACTAGTTCCCGCTATATTCTCGCCTCCTTAGAAAAATGGAACAAAAAGGAAAAGGGTGAGCTCAACTAGTCCAGTAAAGAATATTATGACTAAGATAATATACAACAAAGTATCGTTAGTCTTCAACAGGTAAAAATCTGATAAAATATAATAGACAACAAGTTTTAGATCAACAACTGCAGCGAAAACAGCAAACCATTAGAAGAGTCAAGTAGAGAAAGAATTCTACTATCTTCTAAGATTTAAAATTCCATCATCAATATTTTATCCCTGTAACATTAATCAATATACATCTTGAATCAAATATTCATCTTTGCACTACAGGCCAAATATATTCATTTGTAACACCAGTCGGTCATGTTCATCTCAACATCTGTTAATCTTTGCACTACGGGCCAAAGATATTCATCAGTTAATCATTCATCTTTGCACTACAGGCCAACGATATTCAGTAATATCATCATTTAGGACTGAAGATGATGAAAAATTATCTTTAAAAAAATGAATCCAATGAGACAGAAGGACAAATATAAGGGATTCGTATTATAGTTTATTCAAGTGCAATAATACTCTATAATAACCAATTGTGAATGAGAATTCAAAAATAAAGATCAAAACATAGATACAATCAAAGATAGTAACCATAATAGACATCTTGGACAAAAAGAAAAAAATTTATTTTTTGATGAATAGTACCGTAATCGTGAATAGTGACGTATACGTGAATAGTGTCGTATACATGAATAGTAACCCCGACACAAAAAGTTCTAAATTTGATAAAAAGTTCATATCAATATTTCAGCATAATGATATTGAAGAAAATAATATCATTTAAGAAGAAAATAATATCCCTTACCTCAAACGAACAGTACTTTTGATCAGAATATCGTATATGAGGCTGAATGAAACTTGTGCTGAATAGAAACTCTCAAAGTATAAAAATACTCACAAAATACGCTCAATAATATAGAGAGAGAAAGAGAGAAAACTTATGAATTCTGGTGTGATTTTCAATTCTAACTTAGCCCTCTATTTATAGGAAAATGTTAGCACGCCGAAGCAGACTTGACCTGCAACCTGATGGCTTTACCTGCTACTATTCCCACCCACCACATTTGAATAAAAATTTCAGCATATTTCTCACCAACAAAAAGTGGGGCCCATCAATTCTATAATTTTCCACCAAAATGATAAATTCCGAAACTTCAACAATTTCTGATCCAGTCATCTCTTAAAATTCATAACAAATCATACGTTTATTTTTAACGGTTCAAAATTTGTGGACATATACTCAACTTATATATGTATAACATATCCAAAAATCGCAACAATCCAACGGTCGGATTAAAAATTATAACCCCCATAATATATCTCAAAAACCCTGATTGATTTTTAATACCTCCATTCCGACTAAAATACTGATAAAACACCTCAACATTAACTCCTTCATTTTTAACCACAAAATATATCCAATATTTATATTCACATAAAATAAATATTTCCTTATCATATGAATCAATAATTAATTATTCACAATTAATATTACAGAATCACATTTATGACAACCAGACCGTTCCTTGGAAAGAGAGGGCTTTTCAATAAAGATTTCTCCTTACTGGCGCGCATTTAGATGACCAAACCTCTCCTTAGACAGAACTTTCTAAACATTGCCAATAATGTTATCTAATAATATTATTCAAATAATATGAATTATTGATCTGATAATGGAAAATACTGTGCAGTGACAATTATTGAAATAACAATAATATAAAATATCAATACAGCAATTATTGAATCAATAAAATAAAATATTGAACAGTAACTACTGTAACAATTATTGAGTAGTGTCTTCCTTCGTAAGAATCAATAATTTAAAAATAATGTGCAATCCGTGTGCTACTGTGCAACCACGCGTATTACTGTATTTTAACCACCGGGTATTCCAATAGTGTTAACGGTAACAACTACGCCGTTATTTATAAAAACTCAATTTTTGTCGTTATCTTCATCTAATCGTTTTTCGTTATGGGGCCCACAAATAGCTGCGCCGTCGTATGAATATTCCCCGACAGAAAGAATATTCTACGACCAAACGAATATTCCCCAACAAAATGAATATTTTATAACCACTTATTTATTTTGCAAAATTTGCACATTTGACCTATAACCAAAGTATTATATCAACTTAACACCTTATTATTCATAATAATATTTAGAAAAAAATTAATTTTATTCATTAATAAGTTGGGGTCTTACAACCTCCCCTCCTAATGAAATTTCGTCCTCGAAATTAACGTACGTACCTGGTGTTTCGAAAGGGTGAGGATACCTCGCTTTCATTTCTGATTCCAACTCCCAGGTCATTTCTTCAAAAGCATGGTTTCTCCACAAAACCTTAACTTGTGGTATAACCTTCGTGCGTAGAACATGCTCTTTCCTATCCAAGATCTTAACAGGTACCTCCTCGTACGTTAAATCTTCGGCTATCTCGTCTAGTTCTAACTCAATTATGTGGTTCGGGTCTTTTACATATTTACGAAGCACAGATATGTGAAAAATATTATGAACACGAGACATGATTGGAGGTAATGCGAGTCGATATGCCACATTTCCTATTCGGTCAAGAATTTTAAATGGACCAATAAATCGTGGATTGAGCTTTCCTCTCTTCCCAAATCTTGTAACTCCTTTCCATGGTGCAACACGTAACAATACATGATCCCCAATACTAAATTCTACATCCTTTCGATGAAGATCCGCATAACTCTTTTGTTGATCCTATACCGTTTGTATACGTTGTCGAATCGTTTGGATCTTCTCTGTAGTTATGTGTACCAATTCTGGTCCCAACAACGTTGCTTCACCCACCTCATCCCAGCATACTGGAGAACGACACTTTCGTCCATATAAGGCTTCAAATGGAGCCATACCTATAATTGTCTGATAAGTGTTGTTGTAGGAGAATTCTACCAGTGGCAAGTACTTATCCCAACTTCCTTTGAAATCTAGAATACAGAGTCTTAATAGATCTTCAAGGGTTTAAATAGTCCTCTCTGATTGCCCGTCCATTTGAGGATGGTATGCTGAACTGAATCGTAAATCCGTGCCCATAGCTTTCTGCAAGCTAACCCAAAATCGTGAAGTGAATCTTGGGTCACGATCCGAAACTATGGATACTGGCATGCCATGCAATCTCATAATCTCATTCACGTACATACTAGCAAGACGTTCAAGGGAATAAGTCTCACGTATAGGCAAGAAATGGGCAGACTAGGTTAATCTATTAACAATGACCCAAATCGCATCTATGCCTTGAGACACCTTGGGAAGACCCGTAACGAAATCCATAGTAATGTGTTCCTACTTCCATTTCGAAATCTCAAGTGGTTGCAATGGACCCTTTGGTACTTGATGCTCCGCTTTTATACGTTGACAAGTTAAACACCTCGAGATAAACTCCGCGATCTCTCTTTTCATATTGCTCCACCAAAATGTATGTCGAAGATCGTGATACATTTTGGTACTCCCAGGATGGATTGCAAACGGTGTATTGTGTGCCTCCATCATTATTCTATGCTTCAAGTCAAAATCGTTAGGAACACAAAGTCTGGAGTTGACTCGAAGTATTCCTTCTTCATCGATTCTTGCTACTGGAATAGCACCTTCTTGCACTTTCTTCTTCATACACATCAGCTCCATGTCCGTAGCTTGAGCAGCTTTAACTTTATCGATTAAAGTCGGTTCTACTCGTATATTTGATATCATCATGTGGGTACTTGGAGCCTTCATCTCTATCTCCATCCTTTGCAAGTCATACAAAATGGGCCTTTGTGTTAACAACATTGCACTCGTACCCGCATATGATCTTCTACTCAATGCGTCAGCTACTACGTTTGCTTTTTCAAGATGATATTGGATGGTATGATCGTAATCTTTCAGCAGCTCGAGCCAACGTCATTGCGGCATGTTAAGTTCCTTTTGGGTGAAGAAATATTTGAGGCTTTTATGATCTGTATAGATCTCCACTTTCTCCCCATACAGGTAGTGTCTGCAGATCTTCAACGCGAAAACGACTGCTGCCAACTCCAAATCATGAGTAGGATAATTCCTCTCATATTCTTTGAGTTGTCGCGAGGCATAGGCTATGACTTTCTCATGTTGCATGAGTTCACATCCTAACCCTTTGCCTGAAGCATCGCTGTAGATAACAAATCTATCCGAACCAGATGGTATTGTCAGAACAGGTGCCGAAATGAATCTCCTCTTGAGTTCTTAGAAACTCTTCTCACATTCCTCACTCCATACGAATTTTGTATCTTTCTGAGTCAGCTGAGTTAACGGAGTAGCGATTCCAGAAAATCCTTCCACAAATCTCCGACAATAACCAGCTAAGCTCAGAAAGCTACGTACTTCGGTTACCGACTTCGGTTGCTCCCAACTTTGTATGGCTTCAATCTTCGCCGGGTCGACAGATACTCCATGTTTTGACACCACGTGCCCAAGGAATGCTACTTCCTCAAGCCAGAACTCGCATTTCTTTAGTTTGGCATATAGCTTATTTTCACGAAGCTTTTGCAATATCAGCTTCAAATGGAGCTCATAATCTTCACGGCTTTTGGAATAGATGAGGATGTCATCAATAAAGACAACAACGAACTGATCCAAATATTCTTTGAACACACAGTTCATCATATCCATGAAAGCAACAGGAGCATTAGTCAATCCAAAAGACATGACTAAGAATTCATAATGCCCGTACCGAGTTCTGAAGGCAGTCTTTGGAATATCCTCAGTTTTAATCTTCAGCTGATGATATCCAGAACGAAGGTCGATCTTTGTAAAGAATTGTGCTCCTTGTAACTGGTCGAACAGGTCATCAATGCGAGGTAGCGGATACCTATTCTTGATGGTGACATGGTTCAATTCCATATAGTCGATACAAAGTCGCACACTCCCGTCTTTCTTCTTTACGAATAAAACAGGAGCACCCCAAGGAGATGTACTAGGACGAATAAAACCGATGTCTAATAACTCCTGTAATTGGACTTTTAATTCCTGAAGTTCAATAGGAGCCATTCGATATGGAGTTTTAGAAATGGGCTTTGTACCGGGTTCAAGGTCAATAAAGAATTCAACTTCACGTTCTGGGGGTAAACCAGGAAGTTCTTCAGGAAATACGTCAGGAAATTCACTAACAATAGAAATATTATTCAAATCTGTTGTGTTTTTGTTCAAGTCCATAACATGGGCTATGAAAGCTTGACATCCGTTTTTCAATAAACGAATGGCTTTATGGCTTGATATAACAGCGATTAATTTTAATGGTTTGGTTGCTTGAATTCGCATAACAGGTTGGTTAGGAATATGAAAACTAACAACCTTACGAAAATAATCAATTTTGGCATGATGAGTAGTTAACCAATCAATCCCCAAAATCACATCAAATGCAAGTATCTTTAAAGAAATAAGGTCAACAGGTAATGTGATGGTGCCAACTTGGATTAAGCAAGATTTATAAACTATAGATGTAACAAAGGTTTCACCCAACGGAGTTTCAACAGATAAATCAAAGGTCAATTTCTCCGGAGTCAAGTTCAAACGTTGAGCACAAGCAGGAGAGATAAAAAATGGGTAGAACCGGTATCTAGTAAAGTATAAACTTCACAAGAATTCAAGATTAGCTTACCCGTGATCACCTCGTTCGGGTTTCTCGCGTTTTGGCCAGTCACGACAAACGTCCTTCCAGGAACCGCTGATTTCGACTTATCCGGGACAACTTTTGGAGTCACCATCCCCGTTGAACTTGGTTTTACTACAGAACACTCTCGAGCTATATGACCCTCCTTTCCACAGTTATAACATACCTTGGATTGTTGTGGGCAGTTTGGGCTAATATGTCCCTCTTTCCCACATTTGTAACATACGACCGGTGGTCGTTTTCCTCCCCTAGAAACAGTTGATATTTGTGCTGACGTCTTCACGTTATCATTGTTGTACCTTTTCTTCTTAAAATCTCCTCCCGACTCGCTCCTTCTATTATCACGGCCACGATTACCACCAGAGTGCACTACAAGAAAAAGCGCCATCTGCGACCAATAATATCAGCGACCGCCGTATCCGGTCGCTGATAATAGTAACAGCGACTGCTATCTGTGACCGATAGGATTCTAGTCGCTAGTTCATATCAGCGACCGCATGCGGTCGCTGTTCGGTCGCTGATATGAATTTCCCTCCTAAAATTTGGTGCGAAACTTTGGCGGGGCGACCACTCTCTATCAGCGACCACGGTCGGTCGCTGATATGTCCACGTCATTAAATATTAGCGACCGCATGCGGTCGCTGATGGCGGTCGCTGATTCTCATGAACTTAATCAAGTTCAGCAGTTCGCTCGATCAGTACTGAAGAAAAAAAAGAGGGGGAGACACTGACGAGAGGGAGAAGAGGGAGTAGGAGGAGAAGAGAAGAGAAGAGGGAGGAAAACTACCGCTACTGCCGACGCCTTCACCACCGACATCACCGGCTGACGCCTTCACCACCGCCGGTAACCCCTTTAATTAATCCCTAAATTAAACTATTTTTCTGTTATTTTTGATTGAATGGGCATGATTTGTTTTTCTGAAGATGTGAATGTGTTGATGTTCTGCTTCTAGATGCCATTTTCTTCAATTTTTTGGGTTTAATTTGAGTTTGACTGAAAATCCAAATGGGTTTGACTGAAAATCCAGTTTAATTTACAGTGACTTGTTCAAAATGGGTAAATTTACAGTGTCTTGTTCAAAATGGGTAGAACCCTAATGGGTATGAAACTTTTGGGATAATCAATGAATTTAAAAAGAGAGATTCTTTTATGAGTTGATTGATACCTATATGTATATATATACACACATACATCATATATGTATAATTTTGTAAGTATATACACACACTTTACACCACAAGAATAATTTGGGAACATGCATGATTAGGTTTCATGTTTTAATATGAGATTATCTAAAGTTGGATAATTTTTTATTACTGAATAACAGTTGTTGAAATTTGGAAAAATTTTGAATATAACATTACTGCTGAATATATTGTTGCTGAAATTTAGATAAATTGTTGTTGATATTGCTGAAATTGGGACAATTTTTCGGCTTCTTATTGTTGTTACTAATATTGGATTCTCCTAAATTATGCCCTGAAATTGGTCAAGTATGCATGCCCTCGTGCATGTGGATAATTCATATTATAGGGGAGACTCTGCCGAAATTTTTTCATATATAAGTCAAATGGCTATATAACTTGAACATTAGGGCTTAACCCAAAACCTTGGTTGTAATATATGATCATACTTATACCAATCCAATAACTTGAACATGAGTATGACATAAAACATAACTAGGAATTAAGTTTATCCATAATTCAATCAAGAAGAAGGTTCAAAGAAGTTTATCCATAATTCACAGTCGAGAAGACATACTTGTCTAAATCTTCATATATAAGTTAAATGGCCATATATGCATTCGTATTCACAGGGGCTAATAGTATGCCTTCTTCTGCAATCTTGATATACGCATCGTTATAGTTTCTAGAACACATTTCAAATTCCATTGGTTGTTCTTCAAACTTGACTATCAAGATATTTTCATCACCTAATGTCCTATCATATGCAGACCATGCATGATGCAATGATTCATATTCTACCCCTAGGAATCTATTGTCTTTAGGTTGTTTTGGCATGTATCCTTGTTCAATTCCCGAATAATCATATATGATGCACACTCATGTTATATATGTATATATACATCTATATGTATTTATAAGCATCATAAATGGGATTGAGCTGAATTGTAAATCTCTAACAAGGGAATACAATAAATTCATGTCAACATAGGTACCGTGCAATCATGGACCTCTATTTAGACCGTAGTTGGATGGCACGACGAAAGTCAAGTGCCCAGATAGGTGCTACAGCTGAATTTAGAGCTGGTTGCCAAGTATTTTTGGAGTATGCGTATAGTCACCCGGAATGTATGAATGGTAAGTCGCAGATACGATGTCCATGTTTGAAGTGTAAGAATGTAAATTATATGGATAGAGACATGATAAACTATCATTTACTTGTACAAAATGATTCTGACTCATCAGACAACGATTTTCATTAAAATGTATGTTTAGTTTTAATTGTACAAAATGTATGTTTATGTTCATGTTCATGTTTAGTTCATAATTATGTACCTTTCATTTATGTTCTCTATATAGGAATGTTCTCTATATCCTTAACTATATCATTTATAGTTGTTGTAGTTAACTATTTTGCAGTCATGTTTATGTACCTTTCACTTATGGTAATCGTAGTTAACTATTTCATACAATTAATTGTCATTCATAATTTCATACTAACATCCTAATTTTTTTTATTTATAGATGTCTTCTGAACCTGTTGCACGAAAGCGCGGGTTGGGTCGGGGCCCTAATCATGTGCCGAAGGCCCCGGCTAATCCGGATGATCGCATTCTTATACAGATCCGTCCTCCTCCAGAAAGCACGTAAGTTAAACATCGTGTATATATAAGGGTTTAATATTTCCATTGTTATAAATATATTTTAATGTAAATTATTGTATATTGTAGTGATTTTCAAGATAGTAAAATTGTGAAGTGCATTTCACAATTATGCTTACAGAACTGGCCTACGCCAGTGATTGCATGGGCGAGCACACCTCTCGCCCATAAGGATGCAGTTTGGGCTGAATTTCAGGTATATTTATTTAATCACTCTGATAGATAATACATAGTTAATCAACTAATAGTTTAGTAATGTTGGATTATGGTATTATAGTAGTTTTAATATTATTATTGTTGTTTTATTTGCAGAAGCGGTATAGATGGGACGACGCACATGCATCAGTTATTCAAGCACTGTTCTGGCAGAAGTGCGCCGTCCGGACTAAAGATAATCTAAACAAAGAACGACAGAAAGCCCTGCACAATGCTGAGATTGACCATCCAGGACAGGGTGAGCAGTATATGCATGAGCATTGCCCCTGGTGGTGCGCACATCCCATATGGGTGCAGATGTGTGAGCAGTGGAGAGCTGAGAGCTGGGTCAAGAGACGTAAGACTGCCGCCTCGAACAGATCCTCAGGTGTATCTGAAGGCGAAAAGGCAAAAGGCACGTACAAGGGTGGCAGTATATCTCAGCTGCAACATATTGCTGCTAGGGTACGTATGTATAACAAGCTTATTGGCTTAGTTATTTGTCTTTATGTTTACAGTCATGTTTTGTAGCTAAAATATCATATGTTTACATATTAATATGAGAACATGAACTGTAGGAGTCTGAGTCTCAAGGTCAACCTATCAATTGGTTAGATGTGTATGTGGCCACCCGTGATGGTCTGCCTGATGCTGTTCAGATAGCGGTAATAAGTTAACTTTAAATATATTATAGTCATGTTTTTTAGCATTTCGTATTTATTTTTAACTATTTATTTGTTGACCTTCTGACAGGACACTTATAAGGGCTTAATGAACGAGCGCTATCCTGAAGGCACCCCGCGTCCGGCGATTGATCAAGAATTGTGGGAGAGGGCGTCCGTCGTGAAGAAAAATTATGTTAAAGGTCAAGGACAAAGACGACGCCCGACCATCAGTGGCACAGGCAGCTCTGCTACCCAGTCTACACAGTCTACACAGTCATCAGGTCATCCAGCCTATCATACTCCTGCTGACTGTGTGAGAGCGATCTGTCAAAATCGTGATCTTCTTCTTATACTGGGCGGGCATCTGCATTCTATGAATCCTGATGACTTGGCAAAGGCAGTGGCGGAAGCAGCAGCATCACAGCATCAGGGTGGCGACCAGGTACTTTTAATGTTTCATTACGTACATTGTCTATTATTTAGCTTTCCCCAAGTCATAGCAGTATCAACACATGTAACATATATGTTTTATTCTTTTGTTAATTACAGGGTACTAATTTGAATGATCCATGAAGAGCTAGACCAGTCATGCATGTTAGATTTGTAAAGCCTTGTTAGACTTGTTTTTTAGATTTTTAAAGCCTTGTAATCTTTTAAACTACTTATCTTTGGACTGTATTGGTTTACGATTCTATTATATGGATGTTTACGATTGTATTGTGTTGTGTTGATTTAGATTCATTCTTTGGACTGTATGTATGGATGAATGTTTATCATATAGTAGTTATCATGGATGGATGCTTATATATACTGCTGTGTGTTGGGATAAAAAGCAGGTACAAAGCAGGTTATTTTTGGGAAATCAATAAAACAGGAAAAATATTTAAAAAAAAAACAAAGTCAGCGACCGCGTGCGGTCGCTGATACAGTATTAGCGACCCAGTAAGGTTCGTCTACTTCAGCGACCGCATGCGGTCGCTATTATCAGTCGCTGACACGTGTACCACATCACGTCTGACGCATGACTCAGCATGAGTCAGAATAGCGACAGCTGAGGTCGCTGATTGCGGTCGCTAATAATGCGGTCGCTATTGTTGGTCGTTGATGTCTTTTTAGCGACAAGATTTTCTGCGACTACTATTAGCGACTGCATCCGGTCGCCGATACCCATATGCGACTATATGCGGTCGCAGATGTGCGGTCGCTGATAAGCCTTTTTGTTGTAGTGGTGGTTACCGCTTTTGTCCGAATGTTTTCCTCCCTGCTAGTTTTCATTGCTCCGATGACTACCACCACCGGTATATCCCTGGTTGTGGTCCCTCGGTTGAACATAATCATTATCTCGCTCTAATAATTGAGCCCTATTTACAACATCTAAATATAAAAAAAATTTATGAGAGATAAGATATTGCCGAATCTCGGGTTTTAGACCTCTCAAAAATATCCTTGTCATACGTTCCTCGTTCTCCACCAAATGAGGTACAAACCTGGATAACTCCGCGAACTTCGCCTCGTACTGAGACACGGTCATGTTATTTTGTTCTAGTCTGATAAATTCTACCTCCTTCATATGACGAATACTTTCAGGAAAATACTTATTATTGAACAGCTTCTGAAACGTTTCCCAAGACATGCTGAGTGCGGCTGGCTGGGTACGCTTTACAGATTTTCACTAGTAATCTGCCTCACCACGGAACATAAATATGGCGAATGGAACCTTCTGTTCCTCCGTGCATCCCAAGACATTAAATATCTTAGTAATTTGTTTGACCCACGTTTCCGCCTTAATCGGATCTGGCTTTCCCCAGAATTCTGGTGGTCCCAACTCCTTGAACTGCTGGGCTGTGACAAACCGCGCGTTGCCATCATTTTCACCCGTATTTTGTACACGAGTCTCCCTCGTCTGATTTTGCATGAACTGCAAGAAGCTCCTAAACATTCCATCAATCATCGTTTGCCCGGTAACGTTGTTTATAGGAGGAATATTGCCTTCTTGTTGCACGTTCTCCTGGTTTGTGACTAAAGGTTATTCCACAGTATCATGTATTCCATTGTTAACATTCTCGGCTGCCATTCTCAAGTCTGAAAATTAGTTTTTTATAATTTTTAATATATTTCATAAATATTTAAAATTTTTGAAATATTAAAGGTATTTAATTTATTTAATTATTATAGTAAATAAATTATTTAAAAATAATTTCAATACTTGAAAAATCATTTAAAATTACATTATGGTATAAGAAAATATTTTAAGTTATTTTTAATGACTTTTAATATTTTGTGATAAATTTTATTAATAAATTAATATTAATGATAATTAATTTATTTAATAAATGTATTAAATAAATTAATTAAAAATAATTTTATTATATTAAAAATTATTTTAAATAATAATAAGGTATTTTAAAATATTTTAAGTTATAAAATATAACTTTTAATATTTAAAGGATAATTTCATTAATAATTTAATATTAATGATATTAATTTAATATTAATGATATTAAATTTATTTAATAATTATATTAAATAAATAGTTTTAAAATGATTTTATTGATTTAAAAATCATTTAAAAAGAATATAAATGAATTAAAAATATTTTTAAGTTATAATTAATGACTTTTAATATTTTGATAAATAATATATTAATATTTAAATATTAATAATAATTATTTTAAAATAATTTTAATTATTTTAAAAATTATTTAAGGGTAATAAAAATATTTTAAAAATATTTTGAGTTATTATAAATAACTTTAATATTTTGACAATGGTTTCATTAATAGTTTAATATTAATTAAATATTAATGATAATAGAATTATTTAATATTTAAATCATTTAAAAATGATTTCAGTGTTTAAAAAATCATGATAAATTATAATAATTATTTAAATATTATTATAAGGCTATGAAAAATAATACGACTTATATTTAAAATACCTAAACGAATATTGAATTACAGGATAGAGTCTTAGACTCGATAATTACCCGATAAAGCTATCGGTACACCGACATGCTTCAGAAATTGATCTGGAGTTAGATAATTTGACTTGATAAGTGTTTGTTTGTGATTCAATGACTGTTAAACATATGTAAAAATATGCTTAGGTTATGTGCTGACTGCAAAATACAGTACTATGTGTTATAGTATATTGTTCTAATCGAACGAATGATCTTATTAATGATAGGTCGTGATATAAAAGATAAAATTAAGTTGTATATTGTAAGCAGCAGACCAGGCAAGTATCCTACCTTTGTATTTTTCTTATGCAATGGACATGAGTAAGAAAGTTTCAGAATTATATTATTATCGTACCAGATTATTAACCATATTGTTAAGAAATTGTTATATATATTATCAACATGGTATTATAATGTAATTCAGATATATATATTCTGTTCGTTAATTTCTATATATGGTTATACAAGTGTCTCTACTTAGATAATCATTGTATTTAATCACATGTTGATATATATATATATATATATATATATATATATATATATATATATATATTGATTGCCAGTATGTATACATTAAGTAAAAGTCGTCTAAGCTATTTGATCAGCTAGACACAGATTTAAAAATATCGTTGAATATGATAAAACCTTTTTGTATCCAATCAAATTATTTTGGTTCGGATTTCCGACTAAGTATGAACATCCCGAACATGGGAAAACTTTTATGCGCCCAAGGCGGACATAATGAACGATAATAAATATCAATTGTGAAAATTATAAATTTTGCCGTACTTAGACGTCGCAAGGCTATGGAGATACACATCTACCAAGAAGAATTTGAACCGTACGATTCCTTATAGTACTAAGTTACATTACTTATAAAAGTTCTCAAAATAGATAAAATATTCTTATATATTATTTGAGTTAAACTAATAATATTTGCTATATTAGTTTTTGCCTAACTGATTTAAATATTATACTTGATAAATATTGTTTGAATTGATTTATTCTTTTTATACAAGTATTAATATATAAACATCTTTCATATAATACTCGTTAAAAATTATCTAAGAAACAATTTTATATAATCCGTAGAAAAACAATCTTTATTTTCAAGAGTAAATAATAGTATATAAAGTGCTTTAAACTTCTATATCTGCTTAAACCGAAGCATTGTTGAACTAAAACTAAAATTAATCTATCTGCTTGATTAAGAAGCTTCTATCAAAAACATAAAAGTTACTTGAACTTTTATAACTGTGCATATTTTATATATTTGCTTAAACAGAAGCATAATTTGATCTAAACATAAAATCTCTATCTGTTTTCAATGAAGCATTATTTTTAAATATAAAAGTCTCTAAACTTTTATTTGTTCTGTAATTAAGATCTACTTATTTGAGAAGAACTCATCTGTACTAAATTCCTATATGCTTATTTAAGAAGCATATTGTTGTAAAATCATTTGTAAAAGAGAAAAGGTCAGAGTTAGTTTATTTTATGTACCTGTGAGAAAGACGAGAAACTCTTCAACCAAGACCAGAGTCTTAGAGAGGTCATCGAGAAGTTGAGTCTCTAGTGTACTTGTGAGGTGAGGAAGAAGCTGTTATTTCAAGACCTAATCATAGAATAGAACTAAACTCAACAGGTGATTCAACTAGACTTGAGGAAGGAGCGGGGAGCTTGTTGTCCAAGATAGAATAGTTGGGAACAGTTGAAAGTTTGTCTATAAAACTTTGTAAAGGCTTCTCCGCCTGTTGAAGGAGTTTTTATTACTGATAGTAATATGATCTCAAGTTCCAAGTAGGGACTTGAGACTGGACGTAGCAACATATCAAGGGGTGTATGTTGTGAACCAGATAAATCTCTATGCATTGTGTGATTGAATTTTTGTTATCTTGCATGCCAATTTTTAAAGCTACAAATTAACTATTAAAAATTCAAAAAGGCCTAATATAAATTTTAATCTGTAATAATCTATTTAACCCCCCCTTCTAGATTATTATTGGACTTTCAATACTTTAGATAATCCAAGTTCAAAAATATTCCATAATAAACCATAGTGGAGTAAAATTCAAGAATGAAGATCAAAATATGGATACAATTAATCAAAGATAATAACCATAATAGACATTTTGGACAAAGAAGAGAAAATTTCATTTTTTTGTGAATAGTGTCGTATTTGTGAATAGTGACGTATACGTGAATAGTAACCCCGACACAAAAAGTTAAAAATTTTATAATAAAATTCATGCCAATAATTCGATATAACGATATTGAAAGAAATAACATCATTTACGAAGAAAATAACATCTCTCACCTTAAAAAAATAGTACTTTTGACTGAAATATCGGATATAACGCTGAAAAAAACTTGCACTGCTTAACAACTCTCAAAATATCTAAATACTCACAAAAATACACTCGATATTATAGAGAGAGAAAACTTCTGATTCTGGTGTGATTTTCAATTCTAACTAAGCACCATATTTATAGGAAAATGTTAGAACGCCTAAGCAGATTTAACCTGCTACCCGATGGCTTTACCTATTGCTATTCACGCACACCACCATTGCAAAAAATTCTCATCACACCAACAAGGACAAGAGTGGGGCCCACCCATTCTATAAAATTTTTAAAAATATTTTAAATTTAAACAATATTCAGAAACTTCAATAATTCATAATAAATAGCCTTTTTATCAGAAAAATACGAATTTTTTGTCCATTCCATAAGAAATTTAATTTTCTACAACTTTGTAGAAGAAAAGTTTTTCAAATTCTAAACAGAAAATGACCGAAATCCACATACAGGTTATTTTTAATACCTTCATTCCGACAAAATACTGATAAAATACCTCAACATTAATTCTTTCAGTTATATCCACATAAAATAAATATTTTCTTATCATATAAATTAATAATTAATTATTCACAAATAATATTACAGAATCACAATAATGACAACCAGGTCATTCCCAAGAAAGATAGGACTTTCCGATAAGAATTTTTCGCCTTACTAGCGCGCAATTAGATGACAAAACCCTTTTCCTATACAGAACTTTCTTAGACATTGCCAATAATGCTATCAAATAATATTATTCAAATAATTTGAATTATTGATCTGATAATAGAAAATACTGTGCAGTGACAATTATTGAAATAATAATAATATAATATATCAACGTAGCAATTATTGAATCAATAAAATAAAATATTGAACAGTAAACTGTAACAATTATTGAGTAGTGCCTTCTTACGTAAGAATCAATAATCCAAACATATTGTGCAATACCGTGTGCTACTGTGCAACCACGCGTATTACTATATTTTAATCACCGGGTATTCCAACAGTGTTAATGGTAATAATTACGCCGTTATTTATAAAAAAACTCATACTTGTCGTTTTCTTCATCCAACAGTTTTTCGTTATGGGGCCCATAAATGGCTGCGCCGTCGTACGAATATTCTCCGACATTAAGAATATTCTACGACCAAACGAATATTTCCCGACAATAATGAATATTTTATAACCACTTTCTTATTTTATAAAATTTGCACATTTCACCCATAACCAAAGCGTTATATCAAATTAACAACTTATTATTCAAAATAATAATTAGAGGAAATTTAATTTTATTTATAAAAAGTTGGGGTCTTACATTAATCGATAAAGTTAAAGGTGCTCAAACTACATACCTATAGCTGATGCGTATGAAGAAGAAAGTGCAAGAAGGTGCTATTCCGGAAGTAAGAATCTATGAAGAAGGAATACTTCGAGTCAAGTCCAGACTTTGTGTTCCTAACGACTCTGATTTGAAGTATAAAATCATGATGGAGACGCATAACACACCATTTGTAATCCATCCTGGGAGTACCAAAATATATCGTGATCTTCAACATACATTTTGGTGGAGCAATAAGAAGAGAGAGATAGTTGATTTTATCTCAAGGTGTTTATTTTGTCAACGAGTCAAGGCGAAGCATCAAGTACTAAAAGAACCATTGCAACCACTTGAAATTCTAGAATGAAAGTGGGAGCACATTATCATGTATTTTGTTACTGGTCTTCCCAAGGTTTCTCAATGCATAGATGCAATTTGGGTTATTGTTGATAGATTAACCAAGTCTGCTCATTTTTTACCTATACAAAAAACTTATTCACTTGAACGTCTTGCTCGTATATACATAAATGAGATTGTAAGACTGCATGATATGTCAGTATCCATAGTTTCTTATCAAGACCCAAGATTCACTTCACGATTTTGGGTTAGCTTGTAGAAAGCTATGGGCACGGATTTATGATTCAATTCTGCATATCATCCTCAGACGGACAGGCAGTCGGAGAGGACTATTCAAACTCTTAAAGATCTATTAAGACTCTGTGTCCTATACTTTCAAAGGAATTTGGGACAAGTTCTTTCCATTAGTGGAATTCTCCTACAACAACAGTTATAAAGAAAGTATAGGCATAGCTCCATTCGAGGCGTTGTATGGACGAAAGTTTCGTTCTCTAGTATGCTGGGATGAAGTGGGTGAAGCAATGTTGTTGGGACCAAAATTGGTATACATGACAATAGAAAAGATTCAAATGATCCGACAACATATACAAACCTCACAAGATCGACAAAATAGTTATGTTGATCTTCATCGAAGGGACGTGGAATTCAATGTTGGAGATCATGTATTATTACGTGTTGCTCCATGGAAAGGAGTTACGAGATTTGGAAAGAGAGGAAAGCTCAATCCTCGATTCATTGCTCCATTTGAAATCCTTGACCGAGTAGGAACTGTGGCCTATAGACTCGTCTTACTGCCAAGTATGTCTTGTGTTCATATTGTTTTTCATATATCAATGTTATGTAAATATGTGAAAGACCCGAATCACATTATTGAATTAGAACCAGACGAGATAGCAAAAGATTTAACGTATGAAGAGGTGCCTATTAAAATCTTAGATAAGAAGGAACATATTCTACGCTCCAAGGTTATACCTCAAGTTAAAGTTTTGTGGAGAAAGCACGATATTGAGGAAATGACCTGAGAGTTAGAATCTGAAATAAAATCAAGGTATCCTTATCTTTTCGACATACCAGGTACATACACCAATTTCGAGAACGAAATTTCATAAAAAGTGAAGTTTGTAAGACCTCAACTTTTATGAATAAAGATTAATTTTTTCTCTAAATGTTATTTTGAATAATAAGGTGTGGATTTGATTTAATGTTATAGTTGTGGGTGATATTTACAAATTTTTTAAAGTAAGCAAGTTGTCATAAAATATTCGTTTGGTTGAAGAATATTCGTTTTATCAGAGAATATTCGTACGACGACACAATCATTGGTGGATTATTGTACCAGATTATTTACCCTATTGTTATATATATTATATCCGATCATTGATTATCAACATGGTATTATATTGTAATTCAGATATATATTCTGTTCGTTAATTTTTATATATGGTTATACAAGTGTCCCCACTTGGATAATCATTATATTTAATCACATGTTGATATATATATATATATATATATATATATATATATATATATATATATATATATATATATATATATATATATATACCTATTGATTGTCAGTATGTATACATTAAGTAAAAGTCGTCTAAGCTATTTGATCAGCTAGACACAGATTTTGAAATATTGTTGAATATGATAAAACCTTTTTGTATCCAATCAAATTGTTTTGGTTCAGATTCCCGACTAAGTATGAACATCCCGAATATGGAAAAACTTTTATGCGCCCAAGGTGGACAAAGTGAACGATAATAATCGTTCTTGCATGTAGTATTGATCAATACAGGACATAACAGGCTGATCACCCCCCGTGCCCGTAAGTTATGACGATTTGCGGATGAAGTTATGCTAAACCTATTCGAAAATTGAAAATAATGTTCATAGTATGTCACCTTAACCCTATTTATAGTCAGTACGTAGTTTCAAAAATTTGATATAGAGTTGTTATGTTATTATTATCGGTTCAGTTTACTTCACAACTATTGATTTGTTGTAGAAAGGTAGTACAAAGAAAATATTTAATCCTTTCAGCTAATATTTATAATTGTTATTACTTGCTGGGCACTCAAATGCTCATCCTTGCTTAATTTAAATGTTTTCAGCTAAGTGTGAACAACCAGAAGGTTCTGCCAAGAACAAAGAAATAGGGAAAGTTGTTGAATGAGTGTTATGCTATATATTATGTAATAGTTTGGTTTTATTAATATGAGAATGATATATATTTTCTATCATGTATTGTAATGAATGTTTAAAGGTTGTGTACTTGAGAATAGACTCTGATTTGTAAATTAAGTTTAATATTTATATTATTGTTATTATTATTAGTATTATTCCGCTCATAGAAATGGTATCGTGAAGCACCGAGTTCGGGTTTCAAGTACCCGAATTTGGGGGCTTTACAACTTGGGCGCCGCAAGGCTACGGAGATACACCTCTACGGAGAGGAATTCGAACCGTACGATTCCTTATAGTCTTCAGTAACCTTTTATCGACATTATTTATATAAATATCGTAAAATAGATACGACACTTGATAGCTCAAGACGACACTGAGATACTACTCCAAAAAGAGTAGTCATCCGAACTGGATTTGAGAATCGTAGTGATCTATTGAAAATATTTATATAAATATCAATTGTGAAAATTATAAATTTTGTCGTACTTAGACGTCACAAGGCTACGGAGATACACCTCTACCAAGAGAAATTCGAACCGTACGATTCTTTATAGTACTAAGTGACATTACTTATTAAAGTTCACATAATAGATAAAAGATTCTTATATATTATTTGAGTTAAACTAATAATATTTGCTATATTAGTTTGTGCCTAACTGATTTAAATATTGTACTTGATAAATATTGTTTGAATTGATTTATTCTTTTTATACAAGTATTAATATATAAACATCTTTCATATAATACTTGTTAGAGATTATCTAAGAAATAATTTTATATAATACATAGAAAAATAATCTTTATTTTCAAGAGTAAATAATACTATATAAAGTGCTTTAAACTTCTACATCCGCTTAAACTGAAGTATTGTTAAACTAAAGCTAAAATTAATCTATCTGCTTGATTAAGAAGCTTCTATCAAAAACATAAAAGTTACTTGAACTTTTATAACTGTGCATATTTTATATATTTGCTTAAACAAAAGCATAATTTCATCTAAACATAAAATCTCTATCTGCTTTCAAAGAAGCATTATTTTTAAATATAAAAGTCTCTGAACTTTTATTTGTTTTGTAATTAAGATCTGCTTATTTGAGAAGAACTCATCTGTACTAAATGCCTATCTGCTTATCTAAGAAGCATATTGTTGTAAAATCATTTATAAAAGAGAAAAGGCCAGAGTTAGTTTATTTTATATACCTGTGAGAAAGACGAGTAACTCTTCAACCAAGACCAGAGTCTAAAAGAGGTCCTCGAGAAGTTGAGTCTCTAGTGTACTTGTGAGGTGATGAAGAAGCTGTTATTTCAAGATCAGATCATAGAATAGAACTAAACTCAAAAGGTGATTCAACTAAACTTGAGGAAGGAGCGGGGAGCTTGTTGTCCAAGATAGAATAGTTGGGAACAGTTGAAAGTTTGTCTACAAAACTTTGTAAAGGCTTCTGCGCCTGTTGAAGGAGTTTTTATTACTGATAATAATAGGATCTCAAGTTCCAAGTAGGGACTTAAGACTGGATGTAGCAACATACCAAGAGGTGTATGTTGTGAACCAGATAAATATCTGTGCATTGTGTGATTGAATTTTTGTTATCTTGCATGCCAATTTTTAAAACTGCAAATTAACTATTAAAAATTCAAAAAAGCCTAATATAAATTTTAATCTGTAATAATCTATTCAACCCCCCTTCTAGATTATTATTGGACTTTCAATTGGTATCGAAATAGTGCTCTTTAACTTATTTGTTGAGTATATACAGGCATACCTAAGAGTAGATCCATGGCCTACAATGCTACTGGTTGCGGGGAAGGACTGTCTATGTCCAGACCTCCACTATTTGACGGTACCAACTTTGCCACCTGGAAAAACAGATTCAAAATCTATGCCAAATCCCAAGGAATCAAAATTTGGTGTGCCATCGAACGAGGTGTACAAATTCCGTCCAAAATCCAAGGAGAAAAGGCTGTAGAGAAAGACATCTATGAATTCACCACTGAAGAAGAAGAAATCATGAATATTACATCCCGAGCGGAACAAGTGCTAACTAGTGCTTTGATTGAAAAAGAATACAAAAGAGTTAGTAACTGCAAAAATGCGAAAGAAATTTGGGAAAAATTGAGTGTAACCTATGAAGGTACCAATCATATCAAAGAAACCAGAAAAGATTCTCTAATTCAAGAGTATGAAAGTTTCAAGCTTGAAGAAGGAGAAAAGATCATTGATATGGAAACCCGGTTTTCCAGAATCATTGATGAGCTAGAGCAATTGGAAAAAGCATACACTACAAATGAGAAAAAAACAGAAGAATTCTCAAAGCCCTTCCATCTATCTGGAAAATGAAGGTTACAGCAATAAAAGAAATATAAGATCTAACCACATATCCTATGGATAATCTCATTGGAAATCTTCGTGCCCACGAAGTCGATATGCTAGTCGAAAAAGCTGGATCAGACACAGATCTCAAAAAGAAAGGAATCGCCTTTAAAGCTCTTCTGGTGGATCAAGAAAGTGATGATGAAGAACTAAATGAAGAACTCCTAACTCTAGACAACAATGAAGTTGCTCTACTGTACAGACAACTCAGGAGAGTAATCCAAAGCAAGGCAAGAAAATATGGCAAATGTTTCATGAAGACAAACAACAACTTCAATAACTTCAAAGGCAAATAATTTTTCAAGTCAAAGACGCAAGGAGGAAATTTCAAAACCATTAACAACATCTTCAGAAATACCAACCCAAATGAAAATTTAAACATATGCTTTGAATGTAAGCAGCCTAGACACTTCAAAAAGGATTGTCCAAAACTTTCCAACAACAAAGTTCTTGTAGCAAAAGAAGGATGGGATCTAAGTGACAAGGAAAAAACTACTGAACAAATAGTAGAAATTGCAAATCTCTGTTTAATGGCAAATAATGACTCATCACCAAGATTTGAGGTAAATTCTAAACACCAATTGCCTAGCACCTCATTTTCTGCATACACATTGAAAAATATAAATGAAGAACATTATGAATTACAAGAGGCTTACAGTTATTTATATGGAAATAATGAATCATTAAAAGAAGAGTCTTGAAATTGAAAATGCTAATATAATTATCACCAATGAAAGTTTAAATGAAATAAACTTAGAAAATAAAGAAGAATTAGAACAACTTAAGAAAATAAATAAAAATCTTGAAATAGAAAATTCTTCACTTATTATCTCAATTGAAAATCCTAAAATTGAAAATTCAACACTTGCTATAATAAATGAAGATAATCAAGTACAAGATCAAACAGTAATTGAAGAAATCAGAAATGAAAATTCATTTTTTAAATTAGAAATAGAAAAACATAATTCCATAATTAAAAAATTAACTGAAGAACGTGAAGATTTAAATACTATAATTTATAAATTTACAAAAGGAAAAGAAAATCTTGATGTCATGTTAAATCAACAAAAATGTAGCTTTAATAAAAAAGGCTTAGGGTATACTGGAGAAATAAGTAAATCAAAAGATAAAGGACTATATCATGTTAAAATCAAAGAATACGAAAGTCATATATCTCCCTTCACTAAATGTTCCTATTGTAACAGAAATGGTCATTCCTTTTATATGTGCAATGCTAGAAATGAAAACTATAAAGGAAAAATGATTTGGGTTCCCAAAGGAACATATACTGCACCAACTATCACAAGAAAAGAATTTCATAAACAACATTATCATACTTCTCATAATCCAGTTACTCATATAATGCTTTTTTCTACTAAAATTGATTATCCTATGCCAAGTTTTATAAAGGAAACTTCAAATGCTCCTTATACAAAATGGAAAACTCACCCTAGGGACCCTTATTATTAAAGGGTACCAACCTGTAAAATTTGTACATATATTGCAGGTATGTCTTGCAGCTGATATGAATAAAAGTAAATGGTATCTTGATAGTGGCTGCTCAAGACACATGACTGGCGACAAGTCATAATTGAAAAATCTGCAAGCTAAAGACTTTGGTGAGGTAACTTTCGGAGATAACAATAAAGGTAAAATAATTAGAATCGGATGTGTTGGTAATAACCACATAACCATTTCTAACGTTCAGTTAGTCACTGGACTCAGGTATAATCTTCTATCTATCAGCCAACTTTGTGATAGTGGTTTTAAAATATCCTTTAGTACACATAATTGCTCTATCTTTGATCAAGCTGGTAAATTGATTTTAGATTGTTCTAGATATCAAAATGTGTATACTTATGACTTAGATGCATACTCCCATTTAGATAACATTTGTCTTGTATCTGCAAATGAGGATCCTTGGCTATGGCATCACAGACTAGGACACATCAATATGAAACTCATAAATAACATTTCTTCTAAAGAACATGTTCGTGGTCTTCCTAAATTAAAATTCTTTAAAGATCACATCTGTGAAGCTTACGAATTAGGAAAATAAATTTATGCATCACATAAACCTAAATTTACTGTGTCAACATCTCGACCCTTAGAATTGTTGCACATGGACCTTGTTGAACCTATCCCTAAACATAGCATGGGTGGTGATGTATACATTTTAGTTTTGGTTGATGATTATTCACGATTTATATGGGTTGATTTTCTAAAATTTAAAAATGAGGCTATTAACTCTTTTTCTACCTTGTGTAAAAAGATTCAAAATCAACAAGGGAGTTCTATTGTCTATATTTGATCTGATCACGGAAAAGAATTTGACAATTCTGATTTCATTATGTTCTGTGATGAGAACAATATAAGTCATAACTTCTCTGCTCCTTATACACCTCAGTCAAATGGTGTAGTTGAAAGGAAAAATTGTTCTTTGCAAGAAATGGCTAATACCATGTTAAATGAATATCGTCTTCCAAAATATTTCTGGGCTGAAGTTGTGGCAACATCATGTTACATTTTAAATAGAGTTTTATTGAGACCTATTTTGCTCAAAACTCCCTATGAGCTTTATTACAAAAGAACTCCAAAAATAAACTACTTTCGTATTTTTGGGAGCAAATATTTTATTTTAAACACCAAAGGACATGTATTGAAATTTGATCCTAAATCTGTTGAAGGAATATTTCTTGGATACTCTCTTAATAGTAGAGCATATAGAATTTTCAACAAAAGAAGTCTAGTTGTAGAAGAATCAATGAATGTGACTTTTGATGAAACTCAGCCTCCTCCAAAATATAAAGAACCTGTTGATAATGATGTTGTCGTTGAAGATTATCTCAAAAATATGGAAGAACCAAAACAAGATAGTGCATCTCCACCTATTAATGAGAATCCCCTTGAAAATCCAAACCCTCAGTTGAATGATTTGCCTAAAGAGTCTCACATTATTAAAAATCATCCTATAGAAAATGTTATTGGTAATATTGATAAAGGGGTTATCACTAGATCACAAGCACATAATCTAGCTGGTCACTTATCTTTCTTGTCTCAAATTGAACCTAAAATTATAAAAGATGCCTTCCTTGATGAAGACTGGATAATAGCTATGCAAAACGAACTTGAACAATTCACTAGGAAAAAAGTTTGGGAGTTAGTCCCACAACCCGAAGATGTTTCAATTATTGGAACTCGGTGGGTATTTCGCAATAAACTTGATGAAAGTGGAACTATTATACGTAATAAGGCAAGATTAGTTGCACAAGTGTATAATCAAATGGAAGGTATTGACTATGATGAAACATATGCTCTTGTTGCTAGAATTGAATCTATTCGTATGTTATTAGCATTTACATGCCATAAAAATTTTAAACTATTTCAAATGGATGTCAAATCTGCATTCTTAAATGGGGTTATAGAAGAGGAAGTTTATGTCAGACAATCTCTTAGGTTTGAAGACTTTAGTCATCCTGAATATGTTTAAAATTACATAAAGCCTTATATGGTTTAAAACAGACCCCCAGAGCTTGGTATGAAAGACTGAGTAATTTTTTGCTAAATAATGGCTTTAAACAAGGAACTATTGATACTACTTTATTTACTAAAAATAAAAATGATGATATTCTGGTAATTCAGATATATGTTGATGATATTATTTTTGGTTCTACTAACATTACTATATGCAATTATTTTTTTGAAAGTATGAGTAAAGAATTTTAAATAAGTATGATTGGAGAATTAAACTTCTTTATTGGATTGCAAATCAAACAAGGAGAAAAAGATATTCATATATCTCAGTCTAAATACTGTAAAGAAATGATCAAGAAATTCGGCTTAGAATCTACAAAACCTCTTAATACTCATATGTCAACTACTGATAAATCAATTACTGATGAAACTGGAAAAACTGTTGACTTAAAGAAATATAGAAGAATGATAGGAAGTCTATTATACAGAACTGCTAGTAGACCTGACATCATGTTTAGTGTTTGTAAATGTGCCAGGTTTCAAGCTGATCTTAAAGAATCTCACTTGACCGCAATAAAAAGAATTTTTCGATATCTTAAAGGAACTGCTGAATTAGGTCTATGGTATCCTAATGATCAACCATTTAATCTCGTATAATTTTCAGACTCTGACTATGTAGGTCATCATGTTGATCGAAAAAGTACCAGTGGTACCTGCCAATTTCTAGGAGGGTGTTTAGTTTCTTGGTTCTCTAAGAAACAGAACTCAGTATCTATTTTAACCACCGAAACTGAATATATTGCAGCTGCACGATGCTGTGCTCAAATACTATGGATGAAACAGACCATTGTTGATTATTACTTGAAATTTGAATGTGTGACAATTCTATGTGATAATACAAGTACTATCAATCTTAGTAAAAATACAGTTTTGCATGCTAGGTCAAAACATATAGACATTAGACATCATTTTCTACGTGATCATGTTAATAACGGAATTATTAAACTAGAACATATTGACACTGAATTAAATATAGCTGATATATTCACTAAACCACTAAGTTCTGAAATATTTTGCAAATTAAGAATTGAGCTAGGTATGCTAGATATTTCTTCTTAATTTTTCTTTAAAATCTTAGTATATTTTTAATTTTATTTTACAATATTTTAATATCTAACAATTTTAATTTAACAATATTTATTTTCCTCTCAATTATTTTTATATATATAAATTATTTCTATATATCCAGACAATAATTATTATAAAATATTTATGTATCTTATCTAACAATATTTATTCTATTACTTCTGTAAATAAATGTTTGATAATTATTAAATAATATTTAACATTGTATCCTTTTTAAACTACTATATTTATATTTCAAGGAATTAATCTGCACCATCAATATTTACACAAATCCAATGGTCAAGATCAACCCATCCTTGTCTCTCAATCGGACCAATCAGATTCAGGTATCATGAGGCACACGGATCATCACCAAAGCCATTTGATCAAAACTAAGCCTTAATCTTAACAGTTAGATCTAGGTCAGTTTAAGAAACACAACCGTTCATCTTCAGATTAAATCCACGCCGTTAATTTCAGTCCAGATCAAGTTTCCACCGTTAGATCAAGATGGTAAGTCAAACTATATATTCAAATTTCTCATTTTTTTAATTCATTTTATTCATCTCTCTCTTTCTTCTCAGTCACGCCTCTGTCTCTCTCTCTCGCCTCTCAACTCACCGGTTCGCTCCTCTCTCTTATCATCGCGTCTTCTCTATCTCTGGTGTCGGCCCCTTCTCTTCTATTATCTTCTGATCATGATTCTCACACATCTTCATACATTTTTAATCGATTCGATTAATCATGAGTCTTAAAATTTTTAGGGTTTCGATCAAAGAACAAATTTTTTTGGGGTCGATTTCAATTTTTTTTACGATGAAAGTCGAATCGACTGAAATCTATGGAAATTTCTACCTCTCTAATTTTTAATCATCAATTCTTTTCTTTGTTAAACATATGGTTAATCATATAAACTTCCAATTCTTTAAATCCCTTTAGGGTTTAGAACTGAGATTTTTTTTGTTCTAGGGTTTTCAAATACTTAAATGTGATCTTCTTGTTGTCTAAATCAAACGATTTTTTTAAACTTTTAGGGTTCCTACTCAAAATCAGTTCTGATTCCGTTTTCGACACAAATATTTTTCTGGGTTTCAAAACCAATAAACTTTTAGGGTTTCTAATTTGTGAAACTTCTGATGTTCAACTATCTATAAGAATGTAATTTGTTTTCGTCTCCTCTGACTCAAAAGATCGAAAGATCTATTTTTTTTAACTCAACTGCTACATTTTTTTTGGAACCGATGCATCAAATCGTTTCGTCTACTTCATCAAATCCACTATAATCTCTGGTAAGTTCTGCTTGCAATTTTTTTAAAACCCTAAGCTTTCACTTTATTTTTTTTACAATTTTTTTTAAACGCATTATATTTTCTGATAATTTTTTTTAACCACAAATTTTTGTAATATTACAATAACTCTTGTTCATTCTTTTACTTACTATGATGTATAACCATATTTTCTGTATTTTTGCTTTCTTCAGTAAATTAAAATCCTTAATCTTTTTAATACCGTTAGTTCATCATCTTTTTCTTAGAAAATTTTATGGTTAGGGTTTCTTATATTTTTTTTTGCATACTTACAATTGAAAATCTCTAACAAACGCGAGAAGTATGTGATTTGGGTTCCTTCTCTTACCTTTCGATTTTGACTACATTTCTTTTCAAAATTTTTCTATACATATTGTATATTTTTATCATTATATATATATATATATATATATATATATATATATATATATATGTGTGTGTGTGTGTGTGTGTGTGTGTGTGTGTGTGTGTGTGTGTGTAAATACAACTTTATTAATACAACATAAAAACTGTGAGTGTAAATACAAATATTGTCATCCAGACAATATCCACACTCAAATAAGTCCTCATTACAATTATTGGTACAATATTTTACAAAAAAAAATGGTGAGGACTACTAAAACAACTTCCTAGAACCTTCATTTCATACCCCGACTAGTACTTGCTACATTCTCGCCTCCTGAGAAGAAAATGGAACAACAAGGAAAAGGGTGAGCTCAACTAGCCCAGTAAAGAATATTATGACTAAGATAATATACAACAAATTATCGTTAGTCTTCAACAGGGAAAAATTTAATAGAATACAATAGACAACATGTTTTAAATCAATATTTGCAGCGGAAAATAATAATTCACAGAAAAGTTACGTAGAGAATAAAATCTACGATTATCTATGAATTTAAAAGCCCATCATCAACATTTTATCCCTGTAATATCAATGAATAAATATCTTGAATCAAATAGTCATCTTTGCACTACAGGCCAAAGATATTCATCAGTTGGTCATGTTCACCTCAACACCTGTTCATCTTTGCACTACGGGCCAAAGATATTCATCAGAAATCATTAATCTTTGCACTACAGGCCAAAGATATACATTTATATCATCATTTTAGGACTGAGGATGATGAAAAATATTTTTAAGGAAACGAATCCAGTGAAAAAAAATAATAAATATTAAGGATTCGCATTTCAGCTATTTCATGTCCAAAAATACCTCATAAATAATCATAGTGGAGTAAAATTCAAGAATGATCAAAACATGGATACAATCAAAGCTAGTATCCAGAATAGATATTTTGGACGACAAGAAGAAAATTTTATTTTTCGGTGAATAGTAACTCGTGAATAGTAACTCATGAATAGTAACCCCGACATGAAAAGTTCTAAATTTGATAAAAAGTTCAGATCAATACTTCGGCATAATGATGTTGAAGAAAATAATATCATTTAAGAAGAAATAACATCCCTTACCTCGGAAAGACGGTACTTCTAGTTGAAACACCGGATATAGGTTATGACTTGAACTTTCACCGTATAGCAATACTCAAAGTATTAGAATACTCACAAGAATACGCTCACTAATATAGAGAGAGAAAGAGAGAGAAACTTATGTTTCTGGTGTGATTTTTAATTCTAACCTAAGCACCCTATTTATAGGAAAATGCTTAGAACACCAAAGCAGAAAATTTAATATATATATATATATATATATATATATATATATATATATATATATATATATATATATATATATAAATTTTCAAGCCCACCTTAGAAAATCTGAAATCAGCCACCTTGCACATGTTTATGATGTCCAAAAAAATACAAAAAACGTTTTTCTCAAAATAATTAACTAAAACTCCCAAAAATTAATTATTTCGGAACTTCGAAACTTCAATAATTCATAATAAATAGCCCTTTTATCAGAAAATTCGAATCTCGCGAGTTTTATAGGAAATTCAATTCTCTACAACTTTGCAGAAGAAAGTTTTTCCAAATTCCAAACAGAAATTGACCGAAATCTACAAACGGGCGATTTTACAGTCAATAATAAATTTTCGGTCAAGAATTGTGTCCACCAACACACAAAATATGTGTTAATCATTTAATGCCACAAAAATACTATTCCTCCTCATATACTCATATATTCCACATTCATTGTAAAAATATCACCATCAATATATTATTAAAATAATATATTTAAATGAATTATTTTATCAGAAAAAGATAAAATATTAATTTTCAACAATTGTCACATTAAAAATTTTCTCCATCTATATCCACATAAAATCACTATTTTCCTCATCATATAAATCAATAATTAATTATACACAAATAATATTACAGAACCACAGTACTGGCAACCAGGCCGTTCCCAGGAAAGAGGGGGCTTTCCAATAAGGATCTCTCCTTACTGGCGCGCAATTAGATGACCAAACCTCTCCTTAGACAGAACTTTCTAGACATTGCCAATAATGTTATCTAATAATATTATTCAGATAATATGAATTATTGTTCTGATAATAGAAAATATTGTGTAGTGACAATTATTAAAACAACAGTAATATAAAATATCAACGCAGCAATTATTGAATCAATAAAATACAATATTAAACAGTAATTACTGTAACAATTATTGAGTAGTGCCTTCTTACGTAAGAATCAATAATTGGTGCAATACCGTGTGCTACTGTGCAACAACGCGTATTACTGTGTTTTAACCACCGGGTATTCCAACAGTATTAACGGTAACAACTATGCCGTTATTTATAAACAACTTATTTTTGTCGTTTTCTTCATCCAATCGCTTTCCGTTATGGGGCCCACAAAAGACTGCGCCGTCGTACGAATATTCTCCGACAGTAAGAATATTCTACGACCAAGCGAATATTCCCCGACAACAATGAATATTTTATAACCACTTGCTTATTTAAAATATTTGCGCATTTTACCCATAACTGACCACATTAATTAAATCAACCCTTACTATTTCAGAATAATAAATAGAGGAAATTAAATTTCATTTATTAATAATTTGGGGTCTTACAACCTCCCCTCCTTATGAAATTTCATCCTCAAAATTGACATACGTACCTGGTGTTTCGAAAAGATGAGGATACCTCGCTTTCATTTCCGTTTCCAACTCCCAGGTCATTTCCTCAATATCATGGTTTTTTCACAAAACTTTAACTTGTGGTATGACCTTCGTGCGTAGGACATGCTCCTTCCTATCCAAGATCTTGACAGGTACCTCCTTGTACGTTAAGTCTTCGGCTATCTCGTCCGGTTCTAACTCAATAACGTGGTTCGGGTCTTTCACATATTTACGAAGCACAGATATATGAAAAATATTATGAACACGAGACATACTTGGAGGTAACGTGAGTCTATAGGCCACATTTCCTACTCGGTCAAGAATCTAAAATGGACCAATAAATCGTGAATTGAGCTATCTTCTCTTCCCAAATCTTGTAACTCCTTTCCATGGAGCTACACGTAATAATACATGATCCCCAATGTCAAATTTCACGTCCTTTCGATGAAGATCCACATAACTCTTTTGTCGATCCTGTGCCGTTTGTATACGTTGTCGAATCGTTTGGATCTTCTCTGTAGTCATTCGCACCAACTCTGGTCCCAACAACGCTGCTTCTCCCACCTCATCCCAACATACTGGAGAGTGACACTTTCGTCCATACAATGCTTCAAAGGGAGCCACACCTATACTTGCCTGATAACTGTTATTGTAGGAGAATTCCACCAATGGTAGGTACTTATCCCAACTTCCTTTGAAATCTAGGACACAAAGTCTTAATAGATCTTCAAGAGTTTGAATAGTCCTCTCTGATTGCCCGTCCATTTGAGGATGGTATGCCGAACTGAACCGTAAATCCGTGCCCATAGCTTTTTGCAAGCTAACCCAAAATCTTGAAGTGAATCTTGGGTCACGATCCGAAACTATGGATACTGGCATGCCATGCAACCTTACAATCTCATTCACGTACATACTAGCAAGACGTTCAAGGGAATAAGTCTCCTGTATCGGCAAGAAATGAGCAGACTTAGTTAATCTATCAACTATAACCCAAATAGTATTTATGCCTTGAGAAACCGTGGGAAGACCCATAATGAAATCCATGGTAATGTGTTCCCACTTCCATTTCGGAATCTCAAGTGGTTGCAATGTACCCTTTGGTACTTGATGCTCTGCCTTTACACGTTGACAAGTTAAACACCTCGAGATAAACTTTGCAATCTCTCTCTTCATATTGTTCCACCAAAATGTATGTCGAAGATCACGATACATTTTAGTACTTCCAGGATGGATTGCAAATGGTGTATTGTGTGCCTCCATCATGATCTTGTACTTCAAATCAGAATCGTTAGGAACACAAAGTCTGGAGTGGACTCGAAGTATTCCTTCTTCATCGATTCTTGCTTCTGGAATAGCACCTTCTTGCACTTTCTTCTTCATACGCATCAGCTCCGGGTCTGTAGCTTGAGCAACTTTAACTTTATCGATTAAAGTTGGTTCTACGCGTATACTTGACATCATCGCACTCGTTCCTGCATATGATCTTTTATTCAACGCGTCAGCTACCACGTTTGCTTTTCCAGGATGGTATTGAATAGTGTGGTCGTAATCTTTCAACAGCTCGAGCCAACGTCGTTGCCGCATGTTTAGTTCTTTTTGAGTGAAGAAATATTTGAGGCTTTTATGGTCTGAATATATCTCTACTTTCTCCCCATATAGATAGTGCCTCCAGATCTTTAGCGCGAAAACGACTGCTGCCAACTCTAGATCATGAGTAGGATAATTATTCTCATATTCTTTAAGTTGTCGCGAGGCATAGGCTATGACTTTCTCATGTTGCATGAGAACACATCCTAACCCTTTGCCTGAAGCATCGCTGTAGATAACAAATCCATCCGAACCAGATGGTATTGTCAGAACAGGTGCCGAAATGAGTCTCCTCTTAAGTTCTTGGAAACTCTTCTCGCATTCTTCGCTCCATACAAATTTGATATCCTTCCGAGTCAGCTGAGTTAACGGGGTAGCGATTCGAGAAAGCCCTTCTACGAATCTCCGATAATAACTAGCTAAGCCCAGAAAACTACGTACATCGGTCACCGTCTTCGGTTGCTCCCAGCTTTGTATTGCTTCAATCTTCGTCGGGTCCACAGATACTCCATGTTTCGACACCACGTGCCCTAGGAATGCTACTTCCTCAAGCCAAAACTTGCATTTCTTTAACTTAGCATATAACTTGTTTTCACGCAGCCTTTGGAGTACCAGCTTCAAATGGTGCTCATGATCTTCACGGCTTTTGGAATATATGAGGATGTCATCAATAAAGACAACAACGAACTGATCCAAATAATCCTTGAATACTCGGTTCATCATATCCATGAAAGCCGCAGGAGCATTAGTCAATCCAAAAGGCATGACTAAGAATTCATAATGCCCGTACCGAGTTCTAAAGGCAGTCTTCGAAATATCCTCAGTTTTAACCTTCAGCTGATGATATCCAGAACGAAGATCGATTTTTGAAAAGAATTGTGCTCCTTGTAACTGGTCAAACAGGTCATCAATACGAGGTAGCGGATACCTATTCTTGATAGTGACATGGTTTAATTCCTGATAATCGATACAAAGTCGCATACTCCCGTCTTTCTTCTTTACAAATAAAACAGGAGCACCCCAAGGAGATGTACTAGGACGAATGAAGCCGATGTCCAACAACTCTTGTAGTTGGACTTTTAACTCCTGAAGTTCAATAGGAGCCATTCGATATGGAGTTTTAGAAATAGGCTTTGTACCAGGTTCAAGATCAATAAAGAATTCAACTTCACGTTCCGGGGGTAGACCGGGAAGTTCTTCAGGAAATACGTCAGGAAAGTTGCTAACAACAGGAATATTATTCAAATTTGACGTGTCTTTTTTCAAATCCATAACATGGGCTAAGAAAGCTTGACATCCGTTTTTTAATAAACGAATGGCTTTATGACTTGATATGACAGTGATTGATTTTAATGGCTTTGTTGCTTGAATTCGAACAACAGGTTGATTAGGAATATGAAAACTAATCACCTTACGAAAACAATCAATTTTGGCATGATTAGTAGTTAACCAATCAATTCCTAAAATCACGTCAAATGCAAGTATCTTTAAAGAGATAAGGTCAACAGGTAAGGTGATGGTACCAACTTGGATCAAACAAGATTAATAAACAGTGGATGTAATGAAAGTTTCCCCTAACGGAGTCTCCACAGATAAATCAAAGTCTAATTTCTCCGGAGTCAAGTTTAAACGTTGAGCACAAGCAGGAGAAATAAATGAATGGATAGCACCGGTATCTAGTAAGGTATAAACTTTACATGAATTTATGATTAGCTTACCCGTGATCACTTCGTTTGGGTTCCTCGCATGTTGACCAGTCACGACAAACGCTCTTCCAGGAACCGTTAACTTTGACTTTTCTGGGGCAGCCTTTTGAGTCACCGTCCCCGCTGAACTTGGTTTCGCTATCGTACAATCTCGAGCGATATGTCCTTTCTTTCCACAATTATAGCATACCTTGAACTGTTGTGGACAGTTTGGGCTGATATGTCCCTCTTTTCCACATTTATAGCATATGACCGGTGGTCGTTCTCCTCCCTTGGAACCAGTTGCTGCTGGTGCTGACGTCTTCGTATTGTCATTGTTGAATCTCCTCTTTTGAAAATCTCCTCCCGACTCGCTTCTTCTATTTTCATAGCCACGATTACCACCAGAGTGGTTACCGTTCTTGTCTGTATTTTTCTTTCTCCGCTGGTTATCATTGTTCTGATGAATGTTGTCACCGATATGATCCTGGTTGTGATCCCTCGGTTGACCGTACTCGTTATCTCTCTCTAATAATTGAGCCCTGTTGACAACATCTAAATAGAGAGAAAATTTATGAGAAATGAGATATTGACGTATGCCGGGTTTCAAACCTCTCAGAAACATCCGCGTCATACGTTCCTCATTCTCCACCAAATGAGGTGCAAACCTGGACAACTCTGCAAACTTTGCCTCGTACTGGGACACCGTCATGTTATTCTGCTCCAATCTAATAAACTCTACCTCCTTCATATGACGAATACTTTCAGGAAAGTACTTGTCATTGAATAGTTTCTGAAATATCTCCCAAGACATGCTGAGTGCGGCTGGATGGATACGCTTCACAGATTCCCACCAGTAGTCTGCCTCGCCACGGAACATAAAGGTGGCGAATGGAACCTTCTGTTCCTCCGTGCATCCCAAGACATCAAATATCTTGGTAATTTGCTTGACCCATGTCTCCGCCTTAATCGGATCCGGCTTTCCCCAGAATTCTGGTGGTCCCAACTCTTTGAACTGCTTGGCTGTGACCAGCTGTGCGTTGCCATTGTTTCTTCCTATATTTTGAACAGGAATCTCCTTCGTCTGGTTTTGCATGAATCGCAAAAAGCTTCTAAACATCTCATCGTTCACCGTCTGCTCAGTGGTGTTGTTCACAGGAGGAACATTGCCAGCCTATTGCACGTTCTCCTCATTAGTGAGTACATGTGTCTCCACGGTTTCATTTACTCCACTGTTAACATTCTCAGTCGACATTCTCAAATACTGCCATAAAACAAGGGTTAATTTAACAAATTAACAAATCACATAATATCCCTATATTATGACCGACCAACAAATAAGCTTAGGTAGGACACACTAGCGAAGGATTTACTCGTCTCTCCCCTCCTAGTTATATTCCCCGATCTCCGCCAGAGATCATATCCCTAAGCTCTGATACCAACTGTGACGCCCCCAAAATAGGTATACAACACCCATTCTGAGTCGTCAATAACATGGTACAGAAACAACTACAACTTTATTAATACAACATAAAAACTGTGAGTGTAAATACAAATATTGTCATCTAGACAATATTCACACTCAAATAAGTCCTCATTACAATTATTGGTACAATATTTTACAAAAAAAATGGTGAGGACTACTAAAACAACTTCCTAGAACCTTCATTCCATACCCCGACTAGTACTTGCTACATTCTCGCCTCCTGAGAAGAAAATGGAACAACAAGGAAAAGGGTGAGCTCAACTAGCCCAGTAAAGAATATTATGACTAAGATAATATACAACAAATTATCGTTAGTCTTCAACAGGGAAAAATTTATTAGAATACAATAGACAACAAGTTTTAAATCAATATTCGCAGCGGAAAATAATAATTCATAGAAGAGTTACGTAGAGAATGAAATCTACGATTATCTATGAATTTAAAAGCCCATCATCAACATTTTATCCCTGTAACATCAATCAATAAATATCTTAAATCAAATAGTCATCTTTGCACTACAGGTCAAAGATATTCATCAGTTGGCCATGTTCACCTCAACACCTGTTCATCTTTGCACTACGGGCCAAAGATATTCATCAGAAATCATTAATCTTTGCACTACAGGCCAAAGATATTCATTTATATCATCATTTAGGACTGAGGATGATGAAAAATATTTTTAAGGAAACGAATCCAGTGAAACAAAATAATAAATATTAAGGATTCGTATTTCAGCTATTCCATGTCCAAAAATACCTCATAAATAATCATAGTGGAGTAAATTTCAAGAATGATCAAAACATGGATACAATCAAAGCTAGTATCCAGAATAGATATTTTGGACGAAAAGAAGAAAATTTTATTTTTCGGTGAATAGTAACTCGTGAATAGTAACCCCGACATAAAAAGTTCTAAATTTGATAAAAAATTCAGATCAATACTTCGGTATAATGATATTGAAGAAAATAATATAATTTAAGAAGAAATAACATCCCTTACCTCGGAAAGACGGTACTTCTAGTTGAAACACCGGATATAGGTTATGACTTGAACTTGCACCGTATAGCAATACTCAAAGTATTAGAATACTCACAAGAATACGCTCACTAGTATAGAGAGAGAAAGAGAGAGAAACTTGTGTTTCTGGTGTGATTTTTAATTCTAACCTAAGCACCCTATTTATAGAAAAATGCTTAGAACACCAAAGCAGAAAATTTAATATAATATATATATATATATATATATATATATATATATATATATATATATATATATATAAATTTCAAGCCCACCTTAGAAAATCTGAAATCAGCCACCTTGTACATGTTTATGATGTCCAAAAAAATACAAAAAACGTTTTTCTCAAAATAATTAACTAAAACTCCCAAAAATCAATTATTTCGGAACTTCGAAACTTCAATAATTCATAATAAATAGCCCTTTTGTCAGAAAATTCGAATCGCACGAGTTTTTATAGGAAATTCAATTCTCTACAACTTTGCAGAAGAAAGTTTTTCCAAATTCCAAACAGAAATTGACTGAAATCCACAAACGGGCGATTTTACAGTCAATAATAAATTTTCGGTCAAGAATTGTGTCCACCAACACACAAAATATGTGTTAATCATTTAATGCCACAAAAATACTATTCCTCCTCATATACTCATATATTCCACATTCATTGTAAAAATATCACCATCAATATATTATTAAAATAATATATTTAAATGAATTATTTTATCAGAAAAAGATAAAATATTAATTTTCAACAATTGTCACATTAAAAATTTTCTCCATCTATATCCACATAAAATCACTATTTTCCTCATCATATAAATCAATAATTAATTATACACAAATAATATTACAGAACCACAGTACTGGCAACCAGGCCGTTCCCAGGAAAGAGGGGGCTTTCCAATAAGGATCTCTCCTTACTGGCGCGCAATTAGATGACCAAACCTCTCCTTAGACAGAACTTTCTAGACATTGCCAATAATGTTATCTAATAATATTATTCAGATAATATGAATTATTGTTCTGATAATAGAAAATATTGTGTAGTGACAATTATTAAAACAACAGTAATATAAAATATCAACGCAGCAATTATTGAATCAATAAAATACAATATTAAACAGTAATTACTGTAACAATTATTGAGTAGTGCCTTCTTACGTAAGAATCAATAATTGGTGCAATACCGTGTGCTACTGTGCAACAACGCGTATTACTGTGTTTTAACCACCGGGTATTCCAACAGTATTAACGGTAACAACTATGCCGTTATTTATAAATAACTTATTTTTGTCGTTTTCTTCATCCAATCGCTTTCCGTTATGGGGCCCACAAAAGACTGCGCCGTCGTACGAATATTCTCCGACAGTAAGAATATTCTACGACCAAGCGAATATTCCCCGACAACAATGAATATTTTATAACCACTTGCTTATTTAAAATATTTGCGCATTTTACCCATAACTGACCACATTAATCAAATCAACCCTTACTATTTCAGAATAATAAATAGAGAAAATTAAATTTCATTTATTAATAATTTGGGGTCTTACAATATATATATATATATATATATATATATATATATATATATATATATATATGTGTGTGTGTGTGTGTGTGTGTGTGTGTGTGTGTGTGTGTGTGTGTGTGTGTGTGTTTGTACGCTTCTGCTTGAGTAACTGATTTTCTCATTGAGAAACTGCATACGGATAAGCCTGTCAAACTGACCTTATCTCTATGGAACTAGTATAATTTTGCTTGAGCTACTCACTCAGGTATATCCCTTTCTTCTTTAAATAATGTCTATTATAAATTGTGTGGATACTGATGTCCACTGGGTTTATTTATGCATATCTTATATATTGTGTGGATACTGATGTCTACTGGGCTTGTTTATTGCATTAACTGCTATGTGACCTATCTATCTGAGATTTGCTATCAATGTTAAAATCTTTCAATTCACCTGCCTCTTTGAAAAATTTTCTTCTGAAATGACACTCTCTATGTGATGATTCAACTTGACTTTACTCTTCTCAGTTTAATGATTTCTTGCCGTATTTTCTCAAAATTGTTTTAAATGATACACTTCATATCTTTGGTAAACATTCTTAAGGTTGACTGAACTTACTCATTCTCTATGTTTTCTAAATGACATGTGGATATCTTATGTTACTGTTTTCTCTCTCTTCTTAAATAACAACTTTTAAAATGTTTTATCTATTCTACTGTTTAACTTAAATGTTTCTATTTCTTATTACTATTTTCCGTATAGTCATATTACTTGCTACAACATCAGTTTATTAAATACTCCTTTTGCTTGACTACAATGAGTGTATATTACCTGCAACATATCATTCCTTTTTCTCTATCTATATAAGGTCTTTCAAAAATGGTGCATTCATATGTCCAGTCTTTACTTATCCTTATTCTCTCACCTATCCTTCCTACATCTCTACTAATAATGTTTAATCTATTTTCATCCAAAAGAAAACTCTTCCTCTAAATTATGAGTTACAATTCTCTAATGTTGTCCCTCACCTCACTACTCCCTCTACACAATCTAAGTATAGGACTATGAGATACAATTTATGTCCAGGGAATGTGATAACCTTTCATAGCTTTCCAAACCTGTTTTAAAATTTTAAAACTATTGAGTGGGAATGCTTAGTCTCTTTCTATGATAAATCAATCTATCCTAGTCTTGTAGCTGAGTTTTATGATCACATGGAATTCTCTGTTGATTCTTCTGGTTTATTAAAGAGCATCACCACATGCATTCAAGGTCAAACCTACATAATTAATGAACTATTTCTTGTCCACGTACTGCAATTACATCCCTCCACTTTAGAACTGCCTAGGGTCAACTCTTATCTCATTCCATCTGGTATTTTTATCGAGGAATATATGTTGTTTAAACACAATCTGTCTGTTGTAACTGATCAAATAGTGCCAACACTCTTATTTGATTATCCCTGCAAGATTGGGTTAGAATTTCTCACTACTGAGTGTTAGTTTTTGGGCAAAATTTTGAGAAACAATTTCATGCCTGTGAGAGATGATCGAAAACTGATGTCATTTGATTTGGAAATCGTAAAGAGTATTTTAAATGAATGCATGGCATACAATTTGGCCTACTTCTTGCTATCATCTTTTGAATTCTCTTTTCAAAATAACTGTCTTGGTTTTAGTCTACTACTCACACATGTTTTCAATTATCTGAACATTCCTTTGTCAAACCATCAGTCACAACTCGTTCACACTAGCAACATTGTATCCCACTTAAATCTGCCACCTCAGTCACTTATTATTTTTAAACCCATTGATTATGAGATTCTTGAAACCAACATCAATATGGCCACAAAAATTGATTATCTTAACAGTATGAACCAACTTCTTCTACATAATCAAACTTTGATTTTAGAAAGGTTAGATGATGTTCATTTATTGTTACTTATTGTTAAGTTTGTGGTATGCTTTTTAATGGAGAACAATAACCTGTTGATGAATCCCTATCCATTTAAGACCCCAACTTATTAATGAATAAAATCAAATTTTTTCTAAATATTATTGTGAATAATAAGGTGTTAATTTGATATAATACTTTGGTTATGGGTGAAATGTGCAAATTTTGCAAAATAAACAAGTGGTTATAAAATATTCATTTTGTCGGGGAATATTCGTTTGGTCGTGGAATATTCTTTCTGTCGGGGAATATTCGTACGACGGCGCAGCTATTTATGGGCCCCATAACGGAAAACGATTGGATGAAGATAATGACAAAAATTAAGTTTTTATAAATAACGGCGTAGTTGTTACCGTTAACATTGTTGGAATACCCTGTGGTTAAAATACAGTAATACGCGTGGTTGCACAGTAGCACACGGATTGCACAGTATTTTTGAATTATTGATTCTTACGAAGGAAGGCACTACTCAATAATTGTTACAGTAGTTACTGTTCAATATTTTATTTTATTAATTCAATAATTGCTGCATTGATATTTTATATTATTATTGTTTCAATAATTGTCACTGCACAATATTTCTCATTATCAGATCAATAATTCATATTATTTGAATAATATTATTAGATAACATTATTGGCAATGTCTAGAAAGTTTTGTCTAAGGAGAGGTTTGGTCATCTAATTGCGCGCCAGTAAGGAGAAATTCTTATTGGAAAGTCCCCTCTTTCCTGGGAACGGCCTGGTTGTCATAAATGTGATTCTGTAATATTAATTGAGAATAATTAATTATTGATTCATATGATAAGAAAATATTTATTTTATGTGAATATAAATGTTGGATATATTTTGTGGCTAAAAATGAAGGAGTTAATGTTGAGGTGTTTTATCAGTATTTTTGTCGGAATGGAGGTATTAAAAATCAATCAGGGTTTTTGAGATATATTGCGGGGGTTATAATTTTGAATCCGACTGTTGGATCGTTGTGATTGTTGGATATGTTATACATATATAAGTTGAGTATATGTCCACAAATTTTGAACCGTTAAAAATGAACGTATGATTTGTTATGAATTTTAAGAGATGACTGGTTTAGAAATTATTGAAGTTTCGAAATTTATCATTTTGGTGGAAAATTCTAGAATTGGTGGACCCCACTTTTGGTTGGTGAGAAATGTGCTGAAATTTTTATTCAAATATGGTGGGTGGGAATATTAGCAGGTAAAGCCATCGGGTTGCAGGTCAAGTCTGCTTCGGCGTGCTAACATTTTCCTATAAATAGAGGGCTAAGTTAGAATTGAAAATCACACCAGAATTCATATGTTTTCTCTCTTTCTCTCTCTATATTATTGAGTGTATTTTGTAAGTATTTTGATACTTTGAGAGTTGCTATTCAGCACAAGTTTCATTCAGCCTCATATACGATATTCTGATCAGAAGTACTGTTCGTTTGAGGTAAGGGATATTATTTTTTTCTTAAATGATATTATTTTCTTCAATATCATTATGCTGAAATATTGATATGAACTTTTTATCAAATTTGGAACTTTTTGTGTCGGGATTACTATTCATGTATACGATACTATTCACGTATACGGCACTATTCACGATTACGACACTATTCACCGAAAAATAAAAATTTTTCTTTTTGTCCAAGATGTCTATTATGGTTACTATCTTTGATTGTATCCATGTTTTGATCTTTATTTTTGAATTCTCCTTCACAATTGGTTATTATGGAGTATTATTGCACTTGAATAAACTATAATACGAATCCCTAATATTTGTCCTTCTGTCTCATTGGATTCGTTTTCTTTAAGATAATTTTTCATCATCCTCAGTCCTAAATGATGATATTACTAAATATCTTTGGCATGTAGTGCAAAGATGAATGATTAACTGATGAATATCTTTGGCCCGTAGTGCAAAGATGAACAGGTGTTGAGATGAACATGACCGACTGGTGTTACAAATGAATATCTTTGGCCTATAGTGTAAAGATGAATAATTTATTCAAGATGTATATTGATTGATGTTACAGGGATAAAATATTGATGATGGACTTTTAAATCTTAGAAGATAGTAGAATTCTTTCTCTACTTGACTCTTCTAATGGTTTGCTGTTTCTGCTGCAGTTGTTGATCTAAAACTTGTTGTCTATTATATTTTATCAGATTTTTCCCTGTTGAAGACTAACGATAATTTGTTGTATATTATCTTAGTTATAATATTCTTTACTGGGCTAGTTAAGCTCACCCTTTTCCTTTTTGTTCCATTTTTCTCAGGAGGCGAGAATATAGCGGGAACTAGTCGGGGTGTGGAGTGATGTTTCCAGTAAGTTGTGTTAGCAGTCCTCACTATTTTGTAAAATAATGTTTCAATAATTGTAATGAGGACTTATTTGAGTGTGGATATTGTCTAGAAGACAATATTTGTATTTAAACTCACAGTATTTGTGTTGTCGTATTTTGCACGACAATTATTATAATGAAGTTGTATTTATTTCTGTACCATGTATTTGGTGACCCAGAATGGGTGATGTATACCTATTTTGGGGGCATCATAGTTGGTATCAAAGCTTAGGGATATGGTCTCTGGCGGAGATCGGGGAATAAAACTAGGAGGGGAGAGACGAGTAAATCCTTCGCTAGTGTGTTCTACCTAAGCTTATTTGTTGGTCGGTCATAATATAGGGATATTATATGATATGTTAATTTATTTAATTAACCCTTGTTTTATGGCAGTATTTGAGAATGGAAGCCGAGAACGTTAGCAATGGAGTATATGATACTGTGGAACAACCTTTAGTCACAAACCAGGAGAACGTGCAACAGGAAGGCAATATTCCTCCTGTAAACAACGTTACCAGGCAAACGATGAATGATGGAATGTTTAGGAGCTTCTTGCAGTTCATGCAAAATCAGACAAGGGAGACTCGTGTACAAAATACGGGTGGAAATGATGGCAACGCGCGGTTTGTCACAGCCAAGCAGTTCAAGGAGTTGGGACCACCAGAATTCTGGGGAAAGCCGGATCCGATTAAGGTAAAAACGTGGGTCAAACAAATTACTAAGATATTTGATGTCTTGGGATGCACGGAGGAACAGAAGGTTCCATTCGCCATATTTATGTTTCGTGGTGAGGTAGATTACTGGTGGGAATCTGTAAAGCGTACCCAGCCAGCCGCACTCAGCATGTCTTGGGAAACGTTTCAGAAGCTGTTCAATGATAAGTACTTTCCTGAAAGTATTCGTCATATGAAGGAGGTAGAATTTATCAGACTAGAACAAAACAACATGACCGTGTCTCAGTACGAGGGGAAGTTCGCAGAGTTATCCAGGTTTGCACCTCATTTGGTGGAGAACGAGGAACGTATGACAAGGATGTTTTTGAGAGGTCTAAAACCCGAGATTCGGCAATATCTTATCTCTCATAAATTTTCTTTATATTCAGATGTTGTAAATATGGCTCAATTATTAGAGCGAGATAATGAGTATGTTCAACCAAGGGACCACAACTAGGGACATACCGGTGGTGGCAGTCATCGGAGCAATGAAAACCAGCAGGGAGGAAAACATTCGGACAAAAGCGGTAACCACTCTGGTGGTAATCGTGGCCGTGATAATAGAAGGAGCGAGTCGGGAGGAGATTTCAAGAAGAGAAGGTACAACAATGATAACGTGAAGACGTCAGCACAAACATCAACTGTTTCTAGGGGAGGAGAACGACCACCGGTCGTATGTTACAAATATGGGAAAGAAGGACATATCAGCCCAAACTGCCCACAACAATCCAAGGTATGTTATAACTGTGGAAAGGAGGGTCATATAGCTCGAGAGTGTTCTGTAGCAAAACCAAGTTCAGCGGGGATGGTGACTCCAAAAGTTGTCCCGGATAAGGCAAAATCAGCGGTTCCTGGAAGGGCGTTTGTCGTGACTGGCCAAAACGCAAGAAACCCGAACGAGGTGATCACGGGTAAGCTAATCTTGAATTCTTGCGAAGTTTATACTTTACTAGATACCGGTTCTACCCATTCTTTTATCTCTCCTGCTTGTGCTCAACGTTTGAACTTGACACCGGAGAAATTGACCTTTGACTTATCTGTTGAAACTCCGTTGGGTGAAACCTTTGTTACATCTACAGTTTATAAATCTTGCTTAATCCAAGTTGGCACCATCACATTACCTGTTGACCTTATTTCTTTAAAGATACTTGCATTTGATGTGATTTTGGGGATTGATTGGTTAACTACTCATCATGCCAAAATTGATTGTTTTTGTAAGGTTGCTAGTTTTCATATTCTTAACCAACCTGTTATACGAATTCAAGCAACCAAACCATTAAAATCAATCGCTGTTATAACAAGCCATAAAGCCATTCGTTTATTGAAAAATGGATGTCAAGCTTTCTTACCCCATGTTATGGACTTGAACAAAAACACAACAGATTTGAATAATATTTCTATTGTTAGTGAATTTCCTGACGTATTTCCTGAAGAACTTCCTGGTCTACCCCCAGAACGTGAAGTTGAATTCTTTATTGACCTTGAACCCGGTACAAAGCCCATTTCTAAAACCCCATATCGAATGGCTCCTATTGAACTTCAGGAGTTAAAAGTCCAATTACAGGAGTTATTAGACATCAGTTTTATTCGTCCTAGTACATCTCCTTGGGGTGCTCCTGTTTTATTCGTAAAGAAGAAAGACGGGAGTATGCGACTTTGTATCGACTATAGGGAATTGAACCATGTCACCATCAAGAATAGGTATCTGCTACCTCGTATTGATGACCTGTTCGACCAGTTACAAGGAGCACAATTCTTTTCAAAGATCGACCTTCGTTCTGGATATCATCAGCTGAAGATTAAAACTGAGGATATTCCAAAGACTGCCTTCAGAACTCGGTACGGGCATTATGAATTCTTAGTTATGTCTTTTGGATTGACTAATGCTCCTGCTTCTTTCATGAATATGATGAACCGTATGTTCAAAGAATATTTGGATCAGTTCGTTGTTGTCTTTATTGATGACATCCTCATTTATTCTAAAAGCCGTGAAGATCATGAGCGCCATTTGAAGCTGATAGTGCAAAGGCTTCGTGAAAACAAGCTATATGCCAAACTGAAGAAATGCGAATTCTGGCTTGATGAAGTAGCATTCCTTGGGCATGTGGTGTCAAAACATGCAGTATCTGTCGACCCGGCGAAGATTGAAGCCATACAAAGTTGGGAGCAACCGAAGTCGGTAACTGAAGTACGTAGCTTTCTGGGCTTAGCTGGTTATTATCGGAGATTTATGGAAGGATTTTCTCGAATCGCTACTCCGTTAACTCAGCTGACTCGGAAAGATACAAAATTCGTATGGAGTGAGGAATGCGAGAAGAGTTTCCAAGAACTCAAGAGGAGACTCATTTCGGCACCTGTTCTGACAATACCATCTGGTTCGGATAGATTTGTTATCTACAGCGATGCTTCAGGCAAAGGGTTAGGATGTGTTCTCATGCAACATGGGAAAGTCATAGCCTATGCCTCGCGACAACTCAAAGAATATGAGAGGAATTATCCTACTCATGATTTGGAGTTGGCAGCAGTCGTTTTCGCGTTGAAGATCTGGAGACACTACCCGTATGGGGAGAAAGTGGAGATCTATACAGATCATAAAAGCCTCAAATATTTCTTCACCCAAAAGGAACTCAACATGCGGCAAAGACGTTGGCTCTAGCTGCTGAAAGATTACGATCATACCATCCAATATCATCCTGGAAAAGCAAACGTAGTAGCTGACGCATTGAGTAGAAGATCATATGCGGGTACGAGTGCAATGTTGTTAACACAAAGGCCCATTTTGTATGACTTGCAAAGGATGGAGATAGAGATGAAGGCCCTAAGTACCCACATGATGATATCAAATATACGAGTAGAACCGACTTTAATCGATAAAGTTAAAGCTGCTCAAGCTACGGACATGGAGCTAATGCGTATAAAGAAGAAAGTGTAAGAAGGTGCTATTCTAGAAGCAAGAATCGATGAAGAAGGAATACTTCAAGTCAACTCCAGACCTTGTGTTCCTAACGATTTTGACTTGAAGCATAGAATAATGATGGAGGCACACAATACACCGTTTGCAATCCATCCTGGGAGTACCAAAATGTATCACGATCTTCGACATACATTTTGGTGGAGCAATATGAAAAGAGAGATCGCGGAGTTTATCTCGAGGTGTTTAACTTGTCAACGTGTAAAAGCGGAGCATCAAGTACCAAAGGGTCCATTGCAACCACTTGAGATTCTAAAATGGAAGTGGGAACACATTACTATGGATTTCGTTACGGGTCTTCCCAAGGTGTCTCAAGGCATAGATGCGATTTGGGTCATTGTTGATAGATTAACCAAGTCTGCCCATTTCTTGCCTATACGTGAGACTTATTCCCTTGAACGTCTTGCTAGTATGTACGTGAATGAGATTGTGAGATTGCATGGCATGCCAGTATCCATAGTTTCGGATCGTGACCCAAGATTCACTTTACGATTTTGGGTTAGCTTGCAGAAAGCTATGGGCATGGATTTACGATTCAGTTCAGCATACCATCCTCAAATGTACGGGCAATCAGAGAGGATTATTCAAACCCTTGAAGATCTATTAAGACTCTGCGTTCTAGATTTCAAAGGAAGTTGGGATAAGTACTTGCCACTGGTGGAATTCTCCTACAACAACAGTTATCAGGCAAGTATAGGTATGGCTCCATTTGAAGCCTTATATGGACGAAAGTATCGTTCTCCAATATGCTGGGACGAGGTGGGTGAAGCAACGTTGTTGGGACCAGAATTGATACGCATAACTACATAGAAGATCCAAACGATTCGACAACGTATACAAATGGCACAGGATTGACAAAAGAGTTATGCGGATCTTTATCGAAAGGATGTAGAATTTAGTATTGGGGATCATATATTGTTACGTGTTGCGCCATGGAAAGGAGTTACAAGATTTGGGAAGAGAGGAAAGCTCAATCCACGATTTATTGGTCCTTTAGAAATTCTTGACCGAATAGAAAATGTGGCATATCGACTCGCATTACCTCCAAGCATATCTCGTGTTCATAATGTTTTTCACGTATCTGTGCTTCGTAAATATGTAAAAGACCCAAACCACATAATTGAGTTAGAACCAGACGAAATAGCCGAAGATTTAACATACGAGGAGGTACCTGTTAAGAGCTTGGATAGGAAAGAGCATGTTCTACGCACGAAGGTTATACCACAAGTTAAGGTTTTGTGGAGAAATCATGCTATTGAAGAAATGACCTGGGAGTTGGAATCAGACATGAAAGCGAGGTATCCTCACCTTTTCGAAACACCAGGTACGTACGTCAATTTCGAGGACGAAATTTTATAAGGAGGGGAGGTTGTAAGACTCCAACTTATTAATGAATAAAATCAAATTTTCTCTAAATATTATTGTGAATAATAAGGTGTTAATTTGATATAATACTTTGGTTATGGGTGAAATTTGCAAATTTTACAAAATAAACAAGTGGTTATAAAATATTCATTTTGTCGGGGAATATTCGTTTGGTCGTGAAATATTCTTTCTGTCGGGGAATATTCGTACGACGGTGCAACTATTTGTGGGCCCCATAACGGAAAACGATTGGATGAAGATAACGATAAAAATTGAGTTTTTATAAATAACAGCGTAGTTGTTACCATTAACACTGTTGGAATACCCGATGGTTAAAATACAGTAATACGCGTGGTTGCACAGTAGCACACGGATTGCACAGTATTTTTGAATTATTGATTCTTACGAAGGAAGGCACTACTCAATAATTGTTACAGTAGTTACTGTTCAATATTTTATTTTATTGATTCAATAATTGCTGCATTGATATTTTATATTATTGTTGTTTCAATAATTGTCACTGCACAGTATTTTCCATTATCAGATCAATAATTCATATTATTTGAATAATATTATTAAATAACATTATTGGCAATGTCTAGAAAGTTCTGTCTAAGGAGAGGTTTGGTCATCTAATTGCGCGCCAGTAAGGAGAAATCCTTATTGGAAAGCCCTCTCTTTCCTAAGAACGGCCTGGTTGTCATAAATGTGATTCTGTAATATTAATTGTGAATAATTAATTAATGATTCATATGATAAAAAAATATTTATTTTATGTGAATATAAATGTTGGATATATTTTGTGGTTAAAAATGAAGGAGTTAATGTTGAGGTGTTTTATCAGTATTTTTGTCGAAATGGAGGTATTAAAAATCAATCCGGATTTTTGAGATATATTGCGGGGGTTATAATTTTTAATCCGACCGTTGGATCGTTGTGATTTTTGGATATGTTATACATATATAAGTTGAGTATATGTCTACAAATTTTGAACCGTTAAAAATGAACGTATGATTTGTTATTAATTTTAAGAGATGACTGGTTCAGAAATTGTTGAAGTTTCAGAATTTATCATTTTAGTGAAAAATTCTAGAATTGGTGGGCCCCGTTTTTGGTTGGAGAAAAATGTGTTGAAATTTTTATTCAAATGTGGTGGGTGGGAATAGTAGCAGGTAAAGCCATCAAGTTACAGATCAAGTCTGCTTCGGCGTGCTAACATTTTCTTATAAATAGAGGGCTAAGTTAGAATTGAAAATCACACCAGAATTCATAAGTTTTCTCTCTTTCTCTCTCTATATTATTGAGCGTATTTTGTGAGTATTTTGATACTTTGAGAGTTGTTATTCAGCACAAGTTTTATTCAGCCTCATATACGATATTCTGATCAGAAGTACTGTTCGTTTGAAGTAAAGGATATTATTTTCTTCTTAAATGATATTATTTTCTTCAATATCATTATGCTGAAATATTGATATGAACTTTTTATCAAATTTAGAACTTTTTGTGTCGGGGTTACTATTCATGTATACGGTACTATTTACGTATACGGCACTATTCACGATTACGGCACTATTCACCAAAAAATAAATAATTTTCTTTTTGTCTAAGATGTCTATTATGGTTACTATCTTTGATTGTATCTATGTTTTAATCTTTATTTTTGAATTCTCATTCACAATTGGTTATTATGGAGTATTATTGCACTTGAATAAACTATAATACGAATCCCTAATATTTGTCCTTCTGTCTCATTGGATTCGTTTTCTTTAAGATAATTTTTCATTATCCTCAGTCCTAAATGATGATATTACTGAATATCTTTGGCCTGTAGTGCAAAGATGAATGATTAACTGATGAATATCTTTGGCCCGTAGTGCAAAGATGAACAGGTATTGAGATGAACATGACCGACTGGTGTTACAAATGAATATCTTTGGCCTGTAGTGCAAAGATGAATATTTGATTCAAGATGTATATTGATTGATGTTACAGGGATAAAATATTGATGATGAATTTTTAAATCTTAGAAGATAGTAGAATTCTTTCTCTACTTGACTCTTCTAATGGTTTGTTGTTTTCGCTCCAGTTGTTGATCTAAAACTTGTTGTCTATTATATTTTATCAAATTTTTCCCTGTTGAAGATTAACGATAATTTGTTGTATATTATCTTAGTCATAATATTCTTTACTGGGCTAGTTGAGCTCACCCTTTTCCTTTTTGTTCCATTTTTCTCAGGAGGCAAGAATATAGCGGGAACTAGTCGGGGTGTGGAGTGATGTTTCCAGTCAGTTGTGTTAGCAATCCTCGTTATTTTGTAAAATAGTATTTCAATAATTGTAATGAGGACTTATTTGAGTGTGAATATTGTCTAGAAGATAATATTTGTATTTAAACTCACAGTATTTGTGTTGTCGTATTTTGCACGACAATTATTATAATGAAGTTGTATTTATTTCTGTACCATGTATTTGGCGACTCAGAATGGGTGATGTATACCTATTTTGGTGACGTCACATGGGTGGGTAGGTGGGTAGGTGGGGTGGGGGTGGGGTGGGTAGGGGTAGGGGTAGAGGGTGGGTGATGTATACATAATCACTTAATATTAATTTTTTTTTGGAGTGGTGGGGGCGGGGGATGGGTAGGGTGTATGAGGGTAGGGGGTGGAGTAGGGGGTGGGGGTAGGTGGGGTGGGTGGGGTGTATACAGAATCACACAATATTATTTTTTTGGTGGAGGTGGGGGTGGGGGGGTGGGTGGGATGGGGGTAAGGGATGTATACATAATCACATAATATATTTTTTTGGCGGGGGTAGGGTGGGTGGGGGTGGGGGTGAGGGTGGAGGGTGGGTTAGGTGGGGGTGATAGGGTGGGGTGGGTGGGGTAGGGGTGGGGTGGGGGTGGGTGGGGTAAGGGGTCGAGGTGGGGTAGGTTGGGGTGAGAGGCGGGGGTGGGGTAGGGGTAGGGGGTGTGTGTGGGTGGTGGGGGATAGAGGCGTGGGTGGGTGGGGGTGGGTAGGGGTGGGGTAGGGCTAGGGTTCGGGGTAGGGGGTGGGTGTGAGTGAGGGTGGGAGTGGGTGATTGAGCTTCTTCAATATGTAAATATGGGTGGAAAGAACTTTTGATTTGGATTTGGAATAAAATATGGGTCGAAAAATGGTTAACCGGGTTAGAACTATATTTCATTTTAAAAATATGGTTTCAAACTTTAACCAACCCAAATAAATAAATATAGTTAACCAACCCAAATAAATAAATATAGTTAACCAACCCATTTGGTTCCAGTTAATATGAGTTGACTCGGCAGTTAACCAACTATATTGTCATGTCTAACTGTTATGAGATTGGATATAAACTGTCATGTGAATGGATATAACTGCTATGTGAATAGATATAAACTATACTGTCATGAGATTGAATATAAACTACCATGTGAATGAATATAAATTGTTATATAAACTGCTGTGTAAACTGCTATGTGAATGGATATAAAGTGTTCATAGTTTAAGGGGAAGCCTCTTAAGGGATAAAAATATTTTTATAATTGTCATCATCAAAAAGGGGGAGATTAATAGGTATAATTTTATTTTATATATTTTGATGATTACAATTATATTGTAATTAATTAAATATGTAATTATTTAATTATTTTTTTATTTTATTTTCTAATTTTACTTGAATTAATTTTTATTGGCGTTGATAAATTAAATGTCAAGGGTTAAATAAATTGATTCATATAAAAATTCAAGGCAAGAAGATCCTATTTCTTTTTCAAAACCAAAGTTGGGCAAAAATATTTCATTACATGAAAGCATATTTATTTAAACATATGAGTATATTAATATAATAAGTATATCTTTTATATATATATATATATATATATATATATATATATATATATATATATATATATATCGGATGAACATATATTATAGAAACCGTATATATATAAGTTACATGCATGTGCCTAATATATATATTTATACTATATATCCGTATATATGATATACCAAATGTTATGTGCTGGCAAAAAGCTTTTAAGAATCATGTCACTTAAATTGGGACAAAACCGTGTGCTCTAAACACTTGGTCAAAATACATAATAAATGCTAAGTGAATGATTTTGTGCCTAGGCAGAAATACAAGTTCTTCCGCGTAAAACATTGGTATCATCTGGTCCGTTAAAATAAAAAAATCCTTCATCCAAACCGTGCATTCAAAAATTAGATTTTCAAAATTACATATTTGCCCTCAACTTCAAAAAAACTATAAATAAGGAGTATTTCATTCATTTGATTTTTACCAATTCAGTGAAAAGCAAAGCATACTCTCATTGCCTACATTCTCTCTAAAAGCTTTATATCTCTTCTTGCAAAAGTTCTGATTATTTTAGAATAGAAAATTGGTCCAAGTATTGAGATAAGTCATTTAAGTTTAAACTCTGTTGAATTATTTCTTACTTACTTTATATATATAGATATACAAATATATATTGTTCTACACAATTCTATATATCTATATTTTATCTATTTGTCAAATAAAAGGATACTTGGGCGCCGCAAGGCTACGGAGATACACCTCTACGGAGAGGAATTCAAACCGTACGATTCCTTATAGTCTTCAGTAACCTTTTATCGACATTATTTATATAAATATCGTAAAATAGATACGACATTTGATAGCTCAAGACGACACTGAGATACTACTCCAAAAAGATTAGTCATCCGAACTGGATTTGAGAATCGTAGTGATCTATTGAAAATATTTATATAAATATCAATTGTGAAAATTATAAATTTTGTCGTATTTAGACGTCGAAAGGCTACGGAGATACACCTCTACCAAGAGGAATTCGAACCGTACGATTTCTTATAGTACTAAGTGACATTACTTATAAAAGTTCTCATAATAGATAAAATATTCTTATATATTATTTGAGTTAAACTAATAATATTTGCTATTTCAGTTTTTGCCTAACTGATTTAAATATTATACTTGATAAATATTGTTTGAATTGATTTATTCTTTTTATACAAGTATTAATATATAAACATCTTTCATATAATACTCGTTAAAGATTATCTAAGAAACAATTTTATATAATCTATAGAAAAATAGTCTTTATTTTCAAGAGTAAATAATACTATATAAAGTGCTTTAAACTTCTATATCTGCTTAAACCGAAGCATTGTTGAACTAAAGCTAAAATTAATCTATTTGCTTGATTAAGAAGCTTCTATCAAAAACATAAAAGTTACTTGAACTTTTAAAACTGTGCATATTTTATATATTTGCTTAAACAGAAGCATAATTTGATCTAAACATAAAATCTCTATCTGCTTTCAAAGAAGCATTATTTTTAAATATAAAAGTCTTTGAACTTTTATTTGTTCTGTAATTAAGATCTACTTATTTGAGAAGAACTCATCTGTACTAAATTTCTATCTGCTTATTTAAGAAGCATATTGTTGTAAAATCATTTGTAAAAGAGAAAATGTCAGAGTTAGTTTATTTTATGTACCTGTGAGAAAGACGAGAAACTCTTCAACCAAGACCAGAGTCTTAGAGAGGTCATCAAGAAGTTCAGTCTCTAGTGTACTTGTGAGGCGAGGAAGAAGCTGTTATTTCAAGACCTGATCATAGAATAGATCTAAACTTAAAAGGTGATTCAACTAGACTTGAGGAAGGAGCGGGGAGCTTGCTGTCCAAGATAGAATAGTTAGGAACAATTGGAAGTTTGTCTATAAAACTTTGTAAAGGCTTCTCCGCCTGTTGAAGGAGTTTTTATTACTGATAGTAATATGATCTCAAGTTCCAAATAGGGACTTGAGACTGGACGTAGCAACATACAAGGGATGTATGTTGTGAACCATATAAATCTCTGTGCATTGTGTGATTGAATTTTTGTTATCTTGCATGCCAATTTTTAAAACTGCAAATTAACTATTAAAAATTCAAAAAGGCATAAATTTTAATCTGCAATAATCTATTTAACCCCCCTTCTAGATTATTATTGGACTTTCAATACTTTAGATAATCCAAGTTCAAAAATACTCCATAATAAATTATAGTGGAGTAAAATTCAAGAATGAAGATCAAAACATGGATACAATCAAAGATAGTAACCATAATAAACATCTTGGATAAAAAAAAGAAAATTTTATTTTTCTGTGAATAGTGTCGTATTTGTGAATAGTGACGTATACGTGAATAGTAACTCTGACATGAAAAGGTAAAAATTTCATAATAAAATTCATGCCAATAATTCGGTATAACGATATTGAAAGAATAACATCATTTACGAAGAAAATAGCATTCCTTACCTCAAAAAAATAGTACTTCTGGCTAAAATATCGGATATAACGCTGAAGAAAACTTTCACTACTTAACAACTCTCAAAGTATCTAAATACTCACAAAAATACACTCGATATTATAGAGAGAGAGAGAGAGAGAGAGAGAGAGAAAACTTCTGATTCTGGTGTGATTTTCAATTCTAACTAAGCACCATATTTATAGGAAAATATTAGAACGCCAAAGCAGACTTAACCTGCTAATCGATGGTTTTACCTGCTGCTATTCACGCACACCACCATTAAAAAAAATTCTCAACACACCAACAAGGACAAGAGTGGGGCCCACCCATTCTAGAAAATTTCTAAAGATATTTTAAATTTAAACAATATTCAGAAACTTCAATAATTCATAATAAATAGCCCTTATATTAGAAAAATACAAATTTTATGTCCATTCTATAGGAAATTTAATTTTCTACAACTCTGTAGAAGAAAGTTTTTTCAAATTCCAAACAGAAAATGACCGAAATCCACATACGTATTATTTTTAATACATTCATTCCGACAAAATACTGATAAAATACCTCAACATTAATTCTTTCATTTATATCCACATAAAATAAATATTTTCTTATCATATAAATTAATAATTAATTATTCACAAATAATAATACAGAATCACAATAATGACAACCAGGTCGTTCCCAGGAAAGAGGAGGCTTTTCGATAAGGATTTCTCGTCTTACTGGCACGCAATTAGATGACCAAACCCCTTTTCTATACAAAACTTCCTTAAACATTGCCAATAATGCTATTCAATAATATTATTCAAATAATATAAATTATTGATCTGATAATGGGAAATACTATGCAGTGACAATTATTGAAACAATAATAATATAAAATATCAACGTAGTAATTATTGAATCAATAAAATAAAATATTGAACAGTAAACTGTAATAATTATTGAGTAGTGTCTTCTTACGTAAGAATCAATAATCCAAACATATTGTGCAATACCGTGTGCTACTGTGCAACCACGCGTATTACTATATTTTAACCACCGGGTATTCCAACAGTGTTAACGCTAACAATTACGCCGTTATTTATGAAAAAACTCAAACTTGTCGTTTTCTTCATCCAACAGTTTTTCGTTATGGGACCCACAAATGGCTGCGCCGTCGTACGAATATTTTCCGACATTAAAAATATTCCACGACCAAACGAATATTCCCCGATAACAATGAATATTTTATAACCACTTGCTTATTTTGTAAAATTTGCACATTTCACCCATAACCAAAGCGTTATATCAAATTAACACCTTACTATTCAAAATAATAATTAGAGGAAATTTAATTTTATTTATAAAAAGTTGGGGTCTTACATTAATCGATAAAGTTAAAGGTGCTCAAACTACATACTTAGAGTTGATGCGTATGAAGAAGAAAGTGCAAGAAGGTGCTATTCCGGAAGTAAGAATGTATGAAGAAGGAATACTTCGAGTCAACTCCAGACTTTGTGTTCCTAACGACACTAATTTGAAGTATAAAATCATGATGGAGACGCACAACACACCATTTGTAATCCATCTTGGGAGTACCAAAATGTATTATGATCTTCGACATACATTTTGGTGGAGCAATAAGAAGAGAGAGATAGCAGATTTTATCTCAAGGTGTTTATCTTGTCAACGAGTCAAGGCGAAGCATCAAGTACCAAAAGGACCATTGCAACCACTTGAAATTCCAGAATAGAAGTGGGAGCACATTATCATGTATTTCGTTACTGGTCTTCCCAAGGTTTCTCAGTGCATAGATACAATTTGGGTCATTGTTGATAGATTAACCAAGTTTGTTTATTTCTTACCTATACGAGAAACTTATTCACTTAAATGTCTTGCTCGTATATACATAAATGAGATTATAAGACTGCATGGTATGTCAGTATCCATAGTTTCTGATTGAGACCCAAGATTCACTTCACGATTTTGGGTTAGCTTGTAGAAAGTTATGGGCACGGGTTTATGATTCAGTTCTGCATATCGTCCTCAGACGGACAGGCAGTCGGAGAGGACTATTCAAACTCTTGAAGAGCTATTAAGACTCTTTGTCCTAGACTTCAAAAGAATTTGGGACAAGTTCTTTCTATTAGTGGAATTATCCCACAACAGCAGTTATCAAGCAAGTATAGGCATGACTCCATTCGAGGTATTGTATGGGCGAAAGTTTTGTTCTCCAGTATGCTGGGATGAAGTGGGTGAAGCAATGTTGTTGGGACCAGAATTGGTATGCATGACAACAGAAAAGATTCAAATAATCCGACAACATATACAAACCTCACAAGAACGACAAAAGAGTTATGTTGATCTTCATCTAAGGGACGTGGAATTCAATGTTAGAGATCATGTATTATTACGTGTTGCTCCATGGAAAGGGGTTACGAGATTTGGAAAGAGAGAAAAGCTCAATCCTCGATTCATTGGTCCATTTAAAATCCTTGACCGAGTAGGAACTGTGGCTTATAGACTCGTCTTATCGCCAAGTATGTCTCTTGTTCATAACGTTTTTCACATATCTATGTTACGTAAATATGTGGAAGACCCGAATCACATTATTGAATTAGAACCAGATGAGATAGCGGAAGATTTAACGTATGAAGAGCTGCCTGTTAAAATCTTGGATAAGAAGGAACATATTCTACGCTCCAAGGTTATACCTCAAGTCAAAGTTTTATGGAGAAACCACGATATTGAGGAAATGACCTGAGAGTTAGAATCTGAAATAAAATCAAGGTATCCTCACCTCTTCGACATACCAGGTACGTACACCAATTTCGAGAATAAAATTTCATAAGAAGTGAAGTTTGTAAGACCCCAACTTTTATGAATAAAGATTAATTTTTTTCTCTAAATGTTATTTTGAATAATAAGGTGTGGATTTGATTTAATGTTATAGTTGTGGGTGATATTTATAAATTTTTCAAAGTAAGCAAGTTGTCATAAAATATTAGTTTGGTTGGGGAATATTCGTTTTATCAGGGAATATTCGTACGACGGCACAATCATTGGTGGACCCCGCTACGAAATTATAGTCGGATTTAGAAAGCGACAAAAATAACTTTTTATAAAAATAACGACAAAAATTTTACCGTTAACTGTTGAAATACCCGGTGATAAAAGTACAGTAATACGCGTGGTTGCATAGTAACACACGGTATTGTACAGTATCTTTAATTATTGATGCTTACGTGAGAAGTCACTCAGTTTTACTTAATTATTGTAACAGTAGTTATTGCATAGTATCTCACATTATTGATTCAATTATTGTCACAGTATCATCTGCATAATATTTTATATTATTAAATTAATAATTGAGACGACAAAGTTATTCATATTATTATTTGTATTATTGACAATGTCTAGAAAGTTCTGTCGAGAAAATGGGTTTGATCACCTAATTGCGCGCTAATAAGGAGAAGTCCTTATCGAAAAGTCTCCTCTTTTCTTAGAATGATTTGGTTGTTAATATTGTGAGTTATAATATTAATGATGAATAAATGTTATTAAAAATGTGTTTAGTGAAGCCAAGTGAATTGAGATAAATAGCAGGGGTTTTTATGAAGTCTTTGTTGTAAATTTGGCTTATTACATGGACCCCTACTTGCTCATTTTTCAAAATTGTCGGTAGAAAGTTATCTCAGTTTTATTTTATTACTTATATATATATATATATATATATATATATATATATATATATATATATATATACATACATATAAGTTTTGTTTTATTAGAATATTTTATTACTATATAGTATTTGTATAGTACTGCATAGTGTTGCATAGTGCAACATAGTAAAATTAAAATTTTCAAAAGTTTTCAGCCAGTGCGCGCCTGTGAATCCTTTACTGTGTAGTCTGTGATTTTTCTTTTTATATAGTACCATGTCATTCTTCTATAAATAGGATGCTCAATTTAGAAATAAAAATCACACCAGAATCAAAGAATTCTTCTTCAATAAATATTGAGTGTATTTGTTTAGAGTTTAAGGAACCTTTAAGTGTAGAAAATAGTACACATTTTCTTCAAGAATATCATCGCCATACCAGTCAGAAATACTCTCCTTTTAAGGTAAGGGATATTATTTTTGTTCAATATTCATAAGAAATAATATTTTCTTCCATACTCTGTAGTATAAGTAATATTATTTCGTTTTATATTCATAATTCTACACTTATTTTGATAATTATTGCTTCTATACTCCTTGAAATTAGTAGAATATCCTTAAAATTTGCGCTTCATCTAGTATCGTTTCACTAAAATATTTTTCTGGACATTCTTGTTAAATTTTAAGCTTTTCATGTCGGAGTACTATTCATGGGTACTATTTATACATACGATACTATTCATATATACTGTACTATTCATACATATGGTACTATTCACGGGATACTATTCATGGGGTACTATTCACCCGGAATACTATTCACGACAAAAATTATTTTATTTTTTGTCCAAATTATTTTTGATACCTGAATATTATTCTTGAATTTTACTTCACAAAGCAGTTATCATGTTGACAATTTGGATATTCTTAAACTCTTAATAAATTGAATTATAAATCTTTAAAATTTATCCTTGATCTCACTTAATTGAATTTTTATATCATTATCATCATCATCATGCTTATATTGTGATGAAAGTCATCTTTGGCCCATAGTGCATAGATGGACTATTGATTGGTATGATTATGACTATGAATTATGTATCGGTATAATCATGACCTGTAATGTTATAAATGATGGGGTAAAAGTCCTCATTTGCTCGTAGTGTATTGATGGACAGTTGTTTGGCATGATCATGACCACTAGTGATAATAACAAATATCCTTGGCCCGTAGTGCATGGATACTTCGTGGATGTGATACTAACGAATATCCTTGGCCCGTAGTGCATGGATAATTCGATGATGTGGATTATTGTTAAGCTGTGTTACAAAGATAAAATATTGATGATGAACTTTTAAATAATAGAAGATAGTAGATATCATGCTCAACTTGACTCTTCTAATGGATTGCTTGTTCCACTGCAGTTAAACTTGTTGTTTATTATATTCTATCAGTTTTTATACTGTTGAAGGCTAAGGATAATTTATTCTGCATTGTCTTAGTCATAATATTCTTTACTGGGCTAGTTGAGCTCACCCTTTTCTTTCATTGTTCTCTTCAAGAAATAAGAATATAACTGGGACTAGTTGGGGAATGGAGTGATGGTCCAAGCTGGTGGCTATAGTAGTCCTCACTATTCTATGAAATAGTGTGATAATAATTGTAATGAGGACTCTATTTGAGTTTGGATATTGTCTACGAGACAATATTCATGTAAAAACTCTCAGCTACGTATCGTTGTATTGTATAAATAAAGTTTGTATTTAAATTCTGTACCATGTATTTGACGACTTAGAATGGGTTGTATAGACCTATTTTGGGGGCGTCACAATCAAGATGGCTAGGGAATTCGAAGATATAACTTTCATACACATTCGTCAAAATTGAAAGAATTTCACGGACGCACTCACACCTTTGGCTTCCTTAATCCATATATCCACAAGGAAAGGAACCCTTGCTATCGAGTTCACAACACAGATAGCACCAGCCTATGGGAATCACTCCAGAGGAATATCCGATTAAATACCTCCATTCAAGCCCCCTGGTCCTGAGATATCAAAGAAAATTTACGAGATGGGTCCATACCCACTGGGGCAAGCCAAGCTAAAAGAAAGCGAAACCAAAAAATGGCTATGAAATTCTACTTAAGTGGAGACACTCTCTACAAGAGAGATGCGTGCATGGGCCTCTTAAGATGCTTGGACAAAGATCAAGCCCATAGGCTTATGGACAAAGTGCATGGTGGAGTGTGTGGGCCACACATGAGTGGTCATTTACTTGCCAAGAAGATATTAAGAACAGGGCACTATTGGCTTTCCCTCAAAACTAATTATGACGATCACGTCAAGAGATGTTATCAATGCCAAATCCATGAGAATTTTGTCCACACTCCTCCAAATGAATTACACTGTATGCGCTTACTATGGCCCTTTTCCATGTGGGGGATAGACATGATCGGGCCGATCGAGCCCAAAGCTGGTAACAACCATATGTTCATCTTTACTATGATCGACTACTTTACTAAATGGGTGGAAGCCGCCTCCTTCCCCAAAGTCACCAAAGAGTTTATCATCCATTTCATCAGGAATAACATAATCTGTCCATACGGGTTACCAGAGGTTATCGTATCAGACAACACAAAGAATTCGAACAATCAAATAATTAGGGAATTGTGCAACAAATTCCAATATAAACGACGCTGTTGAAGAAGCCAACAAGAACATCAAGAAGATCATGGAGAAGATGTCTACCAATCATAAAGGATGGTCTGACTTATTGCCCCTAACTTTGGTAGCATACATAATATCGATGCGAACTTCTACGGGGGCCACCCTCTACTCATTGGTCTATGGCATGGAAGTCGTGCTTCCTATAGAAGTAGAAATGGCATCATTGAGGGTATTGATAGATGCCCAAATGGAAGAAAATCAGTTGTTGTAAGAACGGTACAGTCATTTATCTTTGATAGATGAGAAAAGGGTTGCCGCCACCTTCCATGGTCAGTTATATCAGCAACGGATATCTCGGTCCTACAATAAGAAGGTCAGGCTTCGACAATTTAAGAAGCACGACCTGGTGTTGAAAAGGGTCATTTCAAACTAAAATGCAGCCAAAGGAAAATTTTCCCTAAACTGGGAAGGCCCCTTCATTGCCAAGGGAGTGTTATCAAGTGGAGCCCTAAGATTAAATGAGATGGACGGCGAGAAATTTCCACAACCGATCAATTCAAATTCTGTGAAGCGATACTATGTCATTACTTTCTACAGCAGCCATTCTTATTCTAAAAAAAATAATCAGGTCTTAATAGTTTAAGCCTAAACTACGTAAGACCTGATCTCTCTCCATCCACGGGAGTATGTAGGTAACCATCTATGGTGGGGTCTAACCCTTAAAAGAAACAGCTAAACACTCTACTTCATAACCTAAACACCAGTCCCAAGACACCAAATCATACCTGAAAAGCTTACACCTAAGAAACACCCCAAAAGTTGACGACACATGCTGAGAAGACCCTACGGTATCTCAACGTCATTCAATCGAATCCGGCACAACCTCTAGAAAGAAAGAGACATCGATACATCAAGACAACAAGTCACAAAGATAAAATAACAAGCTACATACAAGGCAAAAATATACTTAAAAGGGGAGTGAAATAAAATACATTTACTTTTATATGTTACTATTTGTTATACTCAAGTATCCAGTTACATAAAAAAAGGAAATGATCTAGATTATACAGGAAGCTATAAACCCGAAGTCAAGCGGGCTAGCAACTCCAAGAGCATACCAATTTCTACGGCCTGAGGAGTAGCCCTAAGCTCTTGCCGCACCGCAATAATATATATTAGAAGCTCCATCGTGGTCCAGATAGTACTATCCTGATGATCCACCATCTCTGAAGCCTAATATGCAAACTCATCAATGAAAAACCTAAGAGCGGCACTCTCGGTAATAGTTTCATCTCTGGCATCCCGAGCTGCATCCCTCTCAAGATAAATTGAATCCCTCCTAGATAAGGTCGTCAAAATTAACGTCTGAGCCTGGTCACGCTCAAAAGTCAAAATATGCACTTGGTGCTCCAGGGCCTCTCTAAAGGGTGGGGCAAAAGTGGAAGCAGAACTAGGGGTTGAGCTGACTAAAGATGAGGTCAAATTGGTAAAACATCTCATCTTCAGTCAGAGAAAGCAGATCCTTCATAGGCTCATCGTCATCCGACTCCATACTCAACTCTCCATAATCACAAATGATCGTCATGTCTACCTCCAACCAGGCCATGTACTCAGCCGAACAACCTGGATGGCTGTCTCGAAACTCAGCCATCTCCCAGTGGGCCTATAACTTATACACTCTAGCCATGACGTCCTAGGTTAAGGAGAAAGCTGATGACCTGTGATCCAAAGCGCCCTCGAAAGACTAAAAATCCAGATATTGATTAAACTAGCCCATGACAGCAAGCGGGTGATATGTGGTTATAAGCCATAAACCAACTATCAGAAGGAAATTCATGCCAACTGTAAAACCCCAACTTTTTATTAATAAAAATTAAACTTCCTCTAATTATTATTTTGAATAATAAGGTGTTAATTTGATATAATGCTTTAGTTATAGGTGAAATGTGCAAATTTTGAAAAATAAACAAGTGGTTATAAAATATTCATTGTTGTCGGGGAATATTCGTTTGGTCGTAGAATATTCTTGTTATCGGAGAATATTCGTACGATGACGCAGTCATTTGTGGGCCCCATAACAGAAAACGGTCGGATGAAGAACACGACAAGTTTGAGTTTTTATAAATAATAGCGTAGTTGTTACTGTTAACAATGTTAAAATACCCGGTGGTTAAAGTACAGTAATACGCGTGGTTGCACAGTAGCACACGGTATTGCACAGTATTTTTTGAATTATTGATTCTTATGTAATAAGACACTACTCAATAATTGTTACAGTAATTACTATTCAATATTTTATTTTATTGATTCAATAATTGCTACGTTGATATTTGATATTATTGTCATTTCAATAATTGTCACTGCTCAGTATTTTATATTATCAGATCAATAATTCATATTATTTGAATAATATTATTAGATAGCATTATTGGCAATATCTAAGAAAGTTCTGTCTAAGGAGAAGTTTGGTCACCTGAGAATATTCCGAAGACTGCCTTCAGAACTCGGTATGTCTTTTGTATTGACTAATGCTCTTGCTGCTTTCATGGATATGATGAACCGTGTGTTCATGGAATTTTTGGATCAGTTCGTTGTTCCTCATCTATTGCAAAAGCCGTGAAGATCATGAGCACCATTTGAAGCTAGTACTTCAAAGGCTTCGTGATAATAAGTTATATGTCAAGTTGAAGAAATATGAGTTCTGGCTTGAGGAAGTAGCATTCCTTGGGCATGTGGTGTCAAAACATGGAGTATCTGTTGATCCAGCGAAGATTGAAGCAATACAAAGTTGGGAGCAACCGAAGTCGGTGACTGAAGTACGTAGCCAATCATAAAATCTTACAAAACTTATACCTTATTAGATACCGGTTCTACCCATTCTTTTATCTCTCCTGCTTGTGCTCAATGTTTGAACTTGACTCCGAATAAATTAGACTTTGACTTATCAATTGAGACTCCGTTAGGAGAAACTTTCGTTACATCCACGGTTTATAAATCTTTCATGATTCAAGTTGGGACCATCACATTACCTGTCGATCTTATTTCTTTAAAAATACTTGCATTTGATGTGATTTTAGGGATTGATTGGTTAACCACTCATCATGCCAAAATTGATTGTTTTGGTAAGGTTGTTAGTTTTTGTATTCCTAACTAACCTGTTATGCGAATTTAAGCAACCAAACCACTAAAGTCAATCACTGTCATATCAAGCTATAAAGACATTCGTTTATTGAAAAATGGATGTAAGTCCCCAACTTTTATAAATAAAGATGAATTTTTTTATAAATATCATTTTTGAATATTATGGAGTAAATTTGATATAATGTTATAGTTGTGGGTAATATTTATAAATTTTGCAAAGTACGCAAGTTGTTATATAATATTCGATTGGTCGGGGAATATTCATTTTAACAGGGAATATTCGTACGACGATACAATCATTGGTGGACCCCACAACGGAGTTATTGTCGGATTGAGAAAACGACAAAAATACTTTATGAAAATAACGGCGAAAGTTTTACCGTTAACTTTTGAAACACCCAGTGTTAAAAGTACAGTAATACACGTAGTTACACAGTAGCACACGGTTTTGATTATTGATGCTTACGTGAGAAGTCACTCAGTTTTGTTCAATTATTGCTACAGTAATTGATGCATAGTATCTCACGTTATTTGATTTAATTATTGTCAATATTTTATACATTATTAAATCAATAATTGAGATGACAAAGTTATTAATATTATTATTTACAATATTAACGATGTCTAGAAGTTCTATCAAGGAGAGGTTTGGTAACCTAATTGCGCGCCAATAGGGAAAAATCCTTATTGGAAAGCCCCCTCTTTCCTAGGAACGACCTGGTCGATTAATATTGTGAATTATAATAAAGGTGATAAATTTTGTTAAAGTTGTTAAGGTGATTTTTATGAAGTTTTGCTTATTTTATGGACCCTCATTTATCCATTTTTCAAAATAATCGGTAGAAAATTATTTACAGGTGGGGCCCACATGTGGGGGCCACATGTGGGGCTCATATGTGTTGAAAAACTAATTTTGAAAATGGGGGTGGGAGAGAGTTACGTATAGGGGAGGGAGTTTATATATATAAGATGTAATCTGTGTGTATATATATAATATTATATGTCTGAGTGGAGAGTGGTGGGAGAAAAGAAAGAGTGAAAGTGATGTGTATGAGTGGAAAATGGTGGAGGAAAATGATGTTTCTTTATTCTTATTGGTTGGTTGATTGACAAATTGTGTGTGTGGGTTATATATATATGTATTATAATGTTGCTTTATTCTTATTGGTTGGTTGATTGACAAATTGGGTGTGTGTGAGTTACAAGAAATTTTAATCCGATTGCATAACTGTTGCACTACACAGTGCCTTTCCATTCTCCTATAAATAGAAGCTCATTCCTTCATTATTTCTTACGAATTCATTGGAACTCTAGAGAGAGAAATTATAAAAAAACTATAGAAAAGTATTCTGCTACTTCCCTACTCTTATATTCAGTTTCTTTACGGTAAGGGGTATTATTTCTTTTGTATTCATGAAGAGAACTTCTGTTATTCTATTATTTATTATTCTGCTGAAATAACCAGTATACGCGGACTACCCTATACTTGGTGACATTCTTCTAATATTCCGTCTTTATTATTATTCTGTTGGAATATCCTGTCTGTGCGTTTTACGCCAGACCTGGTTCCGTCTTTATTATTATTCTGTTGGAATATCCTGTCTGTACGTTTTACGCCGGACCTGGTTCCGTCTTTATTATTCTGTTGGAACATCCTGTCAGTGCAAATTTCGCCTGACCTGGTTCCGTTATTTATTATTCTGTTGGAATAACCTGTCTGTGAGGTCTATCGCATGCTTGGTGATTTCTTTTGTTATTCCATTCTTTATTATACTCAGTTGGTTAAAGTTTTAGCTTTTATACTCTATGAAATTAGTGGAATATCCTTGATATTTGCGCTTCATCCAGTATCTTTTCATGGAAATATTCTTCCGAGCATTCTTGAATTTTACTCTACAAAGCAGTATCATGTTGACAATTTAGACGTTATTGGTTCCTGGATAAATTAATTCTTGAACTTGTTTTATTGAATTCTTATATCATTATCATCATCCTCATGTTTATATTTTGTTGAAAGTCATCTGTGGCCTGTAGTGCATAGATGGACTTGGTATGATTATGACCAGGGATTATTCGGTGTAATCATGACCGTAATGTTGCAAATGATGTGGTAAAAGTCCTCATTGGCCCGTAGTGCATTGATGGACAGTTGTTGGCATGATCATGACCATTAGTAAATACACAAATATTTTTGACCCGTAGTGCATGGATAATTGTGGTCATGATACTAAAGAATATCTTTGGCCGTAGTGCAGGGGTGATTCGATGATGTGGATTATTTATTAAGCTGAGTCCTAGCGATAAAAATGATGAAAACCTTTTAAATCATAAAAGATAGTAGATTTTATTCTCTACTTGACTCTTTTAATGGATTGCTTATTCCGCTGCAGTTAAACTTGATGTGTGTTATATTGTATCAGTTTAACACTGTTGAAGGCTAATGATAATTTATTCTGCATTATCTTAGTCATAATATTTCTTACTGGGCTAGTTGAGCTCACCCTTTCTTTCATTGTTCTCTTCAGGAAATGAGAACGTAGCGGGGACTAGTCGGGAAACGGAGTGACGGTTCAGAGGATAACATTAGTAGTCCTCACTATTCTATGAAATAGTGTGAAAATAAATGTATTGAAGACTTATTTCGAGTTTGAATACTGTTTAGAAGAAAATGTTGTATTAAAACTCACAGCTTATGTTTTGTCGTATTTTATACGACAGTTATATAATTAAGTTTTATTTGTATTTTGTACCATGTATTTGACGACTAAGAATATGTGATGTATACCTATTTTGGGGGGCGTCACAGTTGGTATCAGAGCTTAGGGATATGATCCCTGGCTAAGATGTGAGACTATAACTAGGAGGGGAGAGACGGGGAATTCATTTGCTAGTATGACCTACCTAAGTTTATTTGGTATTTAATTGGTCGGTCAGAGTATAGTGATAATATGTTACATGTCAATTAACCTTTGTTTTGTGGCAGTATTTGAAAATGACATCCGAGAATGTTGAGAATATCAATGGAGCACAGGAGACCGTTGAGTCACAACAAATCAACACCCAGGATAATGTGCATCAAGAAGGCAATAATCCTCAGGTGAACAACAACACCGATCAAATGGCGAACGACGAAATGTTTAGGAGGTTTCTGCAATTCGTACAACATCAGGCGAGAGCGGCTCCTATCAAAAATGTAGGTGAAAACACTGAAAACTCTCGGATGGTCACCGGTAAATAGTTCAAGGAGCTGGGACCACCGGAGTTTATTGGAGAGCCAAAATCACTTAAGGCGAAAACGTGGATAAAGCAGATCACCAAGATATTTGATGTCTTGGGATGCGCCGAGGAGCAAAAGGTTCCCTTTGCCACCTTTATGTTGCGAGGAGAGGTAAATTACTGGTGGGAATCGGTAAAGCGTACTCAACCTGCCGCACTGAAGATGTCTTGGGAGAAGTTCCAAGAACTGTTCAATGACAAGTACTTTCCCGAAAGTATTCGTCACATGAAAGAGGTAGACTTCATTAAGTTGGAGCAGAATAATATGACCGTGTCGCAGTACGAAGCTAAGTTTGCTGAGTTGTCCCGGTTTGCGTCCCACTTGGTTGACAATGAGGAGAGAATGACGCGGATGTTTCTAAGAGGTTTGAAACCCGAGATACGTCAACATCTTATTTCTCATAAACTGTGTTTGTATTCAGATGTTGTAAATAGGGCTTAGTTAGTGGAGCGCGATAACGAGTCAGCATAACCAAAAGAGAGCAGCCGGCAAAATGATAATACCAATGAGAGCAGTCATCGAAGCGGTGACAACAAGCGTGGATGGAGTCAACAGGCCAGAAATGGTAACCACTTCGGCGGTAATCAAGGCCAAAATAATAAGAATGGACATTTCAAGAAGAAGAGATTCAACAATGATGGAAAGACGTCAGCACCAGCACCCGTTGTTAAGGAAGGAGAACGACCACCTATCATATGCTTCAAATGCGGAGGGGAAGGACACATCAGTCCAAACTGCACGATGTCGTCCAAAGCATGTTATAATTGTGGAAGAGAAGGTCACTTAGCCCGATTTTGTCGTTCATCGAAGACAAGTTCAGCTAGGATGGAGGCACCAAAGGTCGTCCCAGAAAAGTCAAAGCCGGTAGTGCAAGGGAGAGCATTTTTTGTGACCTCCGAGAAAGCAAGGAACCCAAATGAGGTCATCACGGGTAAGCTTATCATAAACTCTAACAAAGTTTATACCTTATTTGATACCGGTTCTATCCATTCTTTTATTTCTCCTACTTGCACTCAACGTTTAAATTTGACTCCAGAGAAATTAGACTTTGACTTATCTGTTGAAACTCCGTTGGGCGAAACCTTCGTTACATCCACTGTTTATAAGTCTTGTTTGGTTCAAATCGGTACCATCACATTACCTGTCGATCTTATTTCATTGAAAATACTTACATTTGACGTAATTCTAGGGATTGATTGGTTAACTACTCATCATGCAAAAATTGATTATTTTCGTAAGGTTGTTAGCTTTCATATTCCTAACCAACCTATTATGTGAATTCAAGCAACCAAACCATTAAAATTAATCACTGTCATCTCAAACCACAAAGCTATTCGTTTATTGAAAAACGGATGTCAAGCTTTCTTAGCTCATGTTACGGATCTAAACAAAAATACGTCAGTTTTGAATGATATTTCTATTGTTAATAAATTCCCTAACGTATTCCCTGAAGAACTTTCTGGCCTACCCCCAGAGCGTGAAATTGAATTTTGTATCGACCTTGAACCCGGTACAAAACCCATTTCCAAAGCCCCATATCGAATGACTCCTATTGAACTTCAGGAGTTAAAGACCCAACTGCAGGAATTGTTAGACATTGGCTTTATTCGTCCTAGTACTTCTCCTTAGGATGCTCATGTTCTATTCATGAAGAAGAAAGATGGGAGTATGCGACTTTGTATTGATTATCGGAAGTTGAATCATGTCACCATCAAAAAATAGGTACCCATTGCCACATATTGATGACCTGTTTGATCAGTTGCAAGGAGCCAAATTCTTTTCAAAAATTGATCTTCGTTCCGGATATCACTAATTAAAGATTAGAACCAATGACATTTCAAAGACGGTTTTTAGAACTCGGTACGGGCATTATGAATTCCTAGTCATGTCCTTTGGATTGACTAATGCTCCTGCTGCCTTCATGGATATGATGAACTGAGTATTCAAGGAATATTTGGATCACTTTGTGGTCATCTTTATTGATGACATCCTTATTTATTTCAAAAGCCGTGAAGATCATGAGCAACACTTAAGGCTGATACTCCAAAAGCTTCATGAATACAAGCTTTATGCCAAGTTGAAGAAATGCGAGTTCTGGCTTGAGGAAGTAGCATTCCTTGGGCACGTAGTATCAAGTCATGGAATATCTATTGACCCGGTAAAAATTGAAGCAATTCAAAGCTGGGAGCAACCTAAATTAGTGACTGAAGTACGTAGCTTTCTCGGTTTAGCTGGTTATTATCGGAGATTCGTGGAAGAATTTTCTCGAATTGCTACTCCATTAACTCAGCTGACTCGAAAAGATACAAAGTTCAGTTGGAGCGAAGAATGTGAGAAGAGTTTTCAAGAACTCAAGAGGAGACACATTTCAGCACCTGTTCTGACAATATCATCTGGCTCGGAGGGATTTGTCATCTACAGTGATGCTTCAGACAAAGGGTTAGGATGTGTTCTCATGCAACATGGGAAAGTCATAGCCTATGCCTCTCGACAACTCAAAGAATATGAGAGAAATTATCCTACTCATGATCTAGAGTTGGCAGCTGTTGTCTTCGCACTTAAAATTTGGAGGCATTACTTGTATGGGGAGAAAGTGGAGATCTTTACGGATCATAAAAGCCTCAAATATTTCTTCACTCAAAAGGAACTCAACATGCGATAGCGACGTTGGCTTGAACTGTTGAAAGATTATGATCATACCATCCAATACCATCCTGAAAAAGTGAACGTGGTAGCTGACGCATTGAGTAGAAGATCATATGCGGGTACAACTGTGATATTGTCAACACAAAGGCCCATTTTTTGTGACTTGCAAAGGATGGAAATAGAGTTAAAGACTCTAGGGACCCATGTGATGATAGCAAATATACGAGTAGAACCGACTTTAATCGATAAAGTTAAAGTTGCTCAAGCTACAGACCTGGAGCTGATGCGTATGAGGAAGAAAGTGCAAGAAGGTGCTATGCCGGAAGCAAGAATTGATGAAGAAGGAATACTTCGAGTCAACTCCAGACTTTGTGTTCCTAATGACCCTGATTTAAAGTATAAAATCATGATGGAGGCACACAACACACCGTTTGCAATCCATCCTGGGAGTACCAAAATGTATCATGATCTTCGTCATACATTTTGGTGGAGCAATATGAAGAGAGAGATAACGCTATTTATCTCAAGGTGTCTAACTTGTCAACGAGTTAAAGCGGAGCATCAAGCACCAAAAGGTCCATTGTAACCACTTGAAATTCTATAATAGAAGTGGGAGCACATTACCATGGATTTCGTTACCAGTCTTCCTAAGGTTTCTCAAGGTATAGATGCGATTTGGGTCATTATTGATAGATTGACCAAGTCTGCTCATTTCTTACCGATACGAGAAACTTATACACTTGAACGTCTTGCTCGTATGTACATAAACGAGATTGTAAGACTGCATGGTATGCCAGTATCCATAGTTTCTGATCGAGACCCAAGATTCACTTCGCGATTTTGGGTTAGTTTGCAGAAAGCTATGGGCACGGATTTACAATTTAGCTCGGCATATCATCCTCAGACGGAGGGGCAGTCGGAGAGGACTATTCAAACTCTTGAAGATTTATTAAGACTCTATGTTCTTGACTTCAAGGGAAGTTGGGATAAGTTCTTACCATTGGTGGAGTTTTTCTACAACAACAGTTATCAAGGAAGTATTGGTGTGGCTCCATTTGAGGCGTTGTATGGAAGAAAGTGTCGTTCTCCAGTATGCTGGGATGAGGTGGGAGAAGCAACGTTGTTGGGACCGGTGTTGGTACGTATGACTACAGAAAAGATTCAAACGATTCGGCAACGTATAAAAACCTCACAAGATCGACAAAAGGGTTATGCTGATCTTCATCGAAAGGACGTGGAATTTGATATTAAAGATCATGTGTTGTTACGTGTTGCTCCATGGAAAGGAGTTACGAGATTCAGAAAGAGAGGAAAGCTCAATTCTCGATTCATTGGCCCATTTTTAATCCTCGATCGAGTAGGAACTGTGGCCTATAGACTCGCTTTACCGCCAAGTATATCTCGTGTTCATAACATTTTTCACATATCCATGTTACGTAAATATTTGAAAGACCCGAACCACATTATTGAGTTAGAACCGGACGAAATAGCGGAAGATTTGACGTATGAAGAGGTTCCCTGTTCAAATCTTGGATAAGAAGGAACATATTCTACGCTTCAAGGTTATACCTCAAGTTAAAGTTTTGTGAAGAAACCACGATGTTGAGGAAATGACTTGGGAGTTAGAATCTGAAATGAAATCAAGGTATCCTTACATCTTCGACATACCAGGTACGTACCCTAATTTTGAGGGAAAAATTTCATAAGAAGGGGAGGTTGTAAGACCCCAACTTTTATAAATAAAGATGAATTTTCTATAAATATCATTTTTGAATATTATGGAGTTAATTTGATATAATGTTATAGTTGTGGGTAATATTTATAAATTTTGCAAAGTACGCAAGTTGTTATATAATATTCGATTAGTTGGGGAATATTCGTTTTAACAGGAAATATCCGTACGACGACACAATCATTGGTGAACCCCACAACTGAGTTTTTGTCGGATTGAGAAAATGATAAAAAATACTTTATAAAAATAACGGTGGAAGTTTTACCGTTAACTGTTGAAACACCCGGTGTTAAAAGTACAGTAATACGCATAGTTGAACAGTAGCACACGGTTTTGATTATTGATGCTTACGTGAGAAGTCACTCAGTTTTGTTCAATTATTGCTACAGTAATTGCTGCATAGTATCTCATGTTATTTGATTCAATTATTATCAATATTTTATATATTATTAAATCAATAATTGAGATGACAAAGTTATTAAAATTATTATTTACAATATTAATGATGTCTAGAAGTTCTGCCAAGGAGAGGTTTGGTCACCTAATTACGCGCCAATAGGGAGAAATCCTTATTGAAAAGTCCCATATTTTCTGGGAACGACTTGGTCGATTAATATTGTGAATTATAATAAAGGTGATAAATATTGTTAAAATTATTAAGGTGATTTTTATGAAATTTTGCTTATTTTATGGACCCTCATTTATCCATTTTTCAAAATAATCGGTAAAAAATTATTTACAGGTGGGGCCCGCATGTGGGGGCCACATGTGGGGCCCATATGTGTTGAAAAGCTAATTTTGGAAATGGGGTTGGGAGAGAGTTACGTATAGGGGAGGGAGTTTATATATATAAGATGTAATGTGTGTGACGCCCCCAAAATAGGTATACATCACCCATTCTGGGTCACCAAATACATGGTACAGAAACAAATACAACTTCATTATAATAATTATCGTGCAAAATACGACAACACAAATACTGTGAGTTTAAATACTAATATTGTCTTCTAGACAATATTCACACTCAAATAAGTCCTCATTTCAATTATTGAAATACTATTTTACAAAATAGTGAGGACTGCTAACACAACTGACAAGAAATATCACTCCACACCCCGACTAGTTCCCGCTATATATTCTCGCCTCCTGAGAAAAATAGAACAAAAAGGAAAAGGGTGAGCTCAACTAGCCCAGTAAAGAATATTATGACTAAGATATTATACAACAAATTATCGTTAGTCTTCAACAGGGAAAAATCTGATAAAATATAATAGACAACAAGTTTTAGATCAACAACTGCAGCGAAAATAGCAAACCATTAGAAGAGTCAAGTAGAGAAAGAATTCTACTATCTTCTAAGATTTAAAAGTCCATCATCAATATTTTATCCCTGTAACATCAATCAATATACATCTTGAATCAAATATTCATCTTTGCACTACAGGTCAAAGATATTCATTTGTAACACCAGTCGGTCATGTTCATCTCAACACCTGTTCATCTTTACACTACGAGCCAAAGATATTCATCAGTTAATCATTTATCTTTGCACTACAGGCCAAAGATATTCAGTAATATCATCACTTAGGACTGAGGATGATGAAAAATTATCTTAAAGAAAACGAATCCAATGAGACAGAAGGATAAATATTAGGGATTCGTATTATAATTTATTCAAGTGCAATAATACTCCACAATAACCAATTGTGAAGGAGAATTCAAAAATAAAGATCAAAACATGGATACAATCAAAGATAGTAACCATAATAGACATCTTGGACAAAAAGAAAAATTTTTATTTTTCGATGAATAGTGCTGTAATCGTGAATAGTACCGTATACGTGAATAGTGTCGTATACATGAATAGTAATCCTGACACAAAAAGGTCCATATTTGATAAAAAAAATTCATATCAATATTTCAGCAAAATGATATTGAAGAAAATAATATCATTTAAGAAGAAAATAATATCCCTTACCTCAAAATAACCGTACTTCTGACTGAATATCGGATATGAGGCTGAATGAAACTTGTACTGAATAGCAACTCTCAAAGTATCTAAATACTCACAAAATACACTCAATAATCTAAAGAGAGAAAGAGAGAAAACTTATGAAATCTGGTGTGATTTTTAATTCTAACTTAGCCCTCTATTTATAGGAAAATGTTAGCACGCTGAAGCAGACTTAACCTGCAACATGATGGCTTTACCTGCTACTATTCCCACCCACCACATTTGAATAAAAATCTCAGCACATTTCTTCACCAACCAAGAGTGGGGCCCACTAATTCTAGAATTTTCAACCAAAATGATTAACTTCGAAAATTCAACAATTTCTGAACCAGTCATCTCGTAAAATTCATAACAAATCATACGTTTATTTTTGACGGTTCAAAATTTGTGGATATATACTCAACTTATATATGTATAACATATCCAAATATTACCACGATCCAACGGTCGGATTAAAAATTATAACCCTTACAAAATATCTCAAAAACCCTAATTTGATTTTTAATACCTCCGTTCCGACAAAAATACAGATAAAACACCTCAACATTAACTCCTTCATTTTTAACCTCAAAAATATATCCCTCATTTATATCCACATAAAATAAATATTTCCTTATCATATGAATCAATAATTAATTATTCACAAATAATATTACAGAATCACATTTATGACAACCAGGTCGTTCCCAGGAAAGAGGGGGCTTTCCAATAAGGATTTCTCCTTACTGGCGCGCAATTAGATGATCAAACCTCTCCTTAGACAGAACTTTCTAGACATTACCAATAATGTTATCTAATAATATTATTCAAATAATATGAATTATTGATCTGATAATGGGAAATACTGTGCAGTGACAATTATTGAAATAACAATAATATAAAATATCAATGCAGCAATTATTGAATCAATAAAATAAAATATTAAACAGTAACTACTGCAACAATTATTGAGTAGTACCTTCTTTCGTAAGAATCAATAATTCAAAAATACTGTGCAATCCGTGTGCTACTGTGCAACCACGCGTATTACTATATTTTAACTGTAACATTCCATATTTTTTTTAAATGTAAGTTATAAATATTTATTGGTTTATATAAATATTTATTGGATATGTTATTGTTAAATAAATAATTGTTCAATTTGAGTGATGTGGTTTATTTAATTATTTGTTGAATAAATAATTAAATATTAAATATTAAATATTAAATATTTATTGGCAATATTAAATATTTATTGAATTATATGGCAATTTGAGTTGATGTGATTTAATTATTTATTGAGTAAATAATTAAGGAGCTAAGTAAATTAATTGTTATGAGATTATATAATAATATAATTTAATAAGTAAGCTAATATTAAATATTAAATATTTATTGGTAATATTAAATATTTATTGAATTATATGGCAATTTGAGTTGATGTGATTTAATTATTTGTTGAGTAAATAATTAAGGAGCTAAGTAAATTAATTGTTATGAGATTATATATTAATATAATTTAATAAGTAAGCTAGAGAGCTTATGGTGATTTAAATAAGTTATAATATTTTAAATGGGAAATTATAATTTAAAATATTAGTTGGTTAAATAAAATTATAATTATAAAAGAAATTATAATTATGTGATAATGATTTATGTGTTAAAGTAATTTAATAGATTAATGTTTTAATTGATTTATTAATTTAATAAAAGTGTGACTAATAACATTGCTATAAAGGAGTTATTAAAATAAATAAAAAGAGTTTAATTTGGTTTTTCTAAACATGTCTTATTGCATAATAAGTCTTTAATTTAATGATGTTTTATCAAACAAGGTATAAGGATTAATCTATTTATTTTAGTTAGATTTGCCAAACAAGGTGTAAGGAATTAATGGGTTATTTTTATTAAGCTTATCCAAACAAGCCTTATGGCTTTTGATTTTCAAAAAAATTATAACTGATGTCAGTTAAATCCTATACTTAATATCTATATTATTATTTTACGTTATAATATTATACGTATGTTAGAGTTAGGGAGAAAAAAAAAAGACTCAGTTGAAGTTTACAGAGAGAAAAAGAAGAAAAGAGGAAAACTAGAGAGAATTTGAGAGTGATTTTAACAAGTGTTGTAGAAAAGATTTGGAGAAAAAGGGATAGTGTCATCATCTTTCATAATCCAAGGTAGGAGCTCTAGTTCTTTCTTTAAAAATTTAGTTTTCTTCTTCCCAAAAAGTCTCTGTGAAAATTTTATAAAAGATAAATTGTTGTTATGTATATGGTTTGGCATGATTATTGATTATATGGTTGTTCTATGAACTTATATATGATTATAGAGAAATTAGTTCATGCATATATGTGTTTTGTGGAAGAAAATATATTACAGAGTGTTCATATGACAATATGTATGAATATGACTATTTTAAAATAGAAATTAAGGTTTTAATTGTTAAATTGATTGTTAGAATTGATAGAGTATGTAAAAACATAATTATGATGCTTTGAAATTTCTGTTTTGGTTGAGTAACAAAATCACAGTGTTGATTTTTATGAAAAATATCAAAAATAGAGTTTTTGGGTTTTAAAATATGTTATTCTAGTATTTAATTTTCTAAAATTATGGTTTAAGTTGTGTTAATTTAGTATTTGTATGCTCGGTAAAGTTTATGTATAATTTGTATTAGTTATTCATGTCAATTAGTGTTGGAATTGAAGTTATAGACAGAAAATTTAGTTGTCCGTGGTTGGTTTCTGTGAGTTTCGGCGCCCCAGCGTCAAAATTCACGCCCCAGCGCCAAATCTCGCGCCCTGGCGCCAAGGTTCGCGCCCCAGCGTCAAAAATGGGCCCGTAGCTCGCGCCCAGCGCTGAAGCTCGCGCCCCAGCGCTGATGCTCGCGCCCCAGCACCGTAGCTCGCGCCCCAGCGCTGATGCTCGCGCCTCAGCGCCGTAGCTCGCGCCCCAGCGCCACTGTTCCGCGCCCCGGCGCCGGAAAAGTGGCCTAGTTGGGCAGTTTTGACCTCCTGTAGTAAAACGGCCATAACTTTTTCATACGAACTCCGATTTAGGTAATTCAAGATGATTCGGAAAGAGAAAGAGTAGACCTACAACTTTCATTCTTTATTTTTTTTTAATTTGAGGTCTGTAACAGTTGTCAAAATGACCATCTTTAGGACTGTTGTGTATTTGGAGCCAATCGGAGGGCGTCGGGATGCACGAATGCAAGTGCAGCCCTTTGGGTATTAGTATAACTTAATGATAACATGTTGGACATGTATTAGGATGTTGTATTAAGTTGTTAATGTATACGTGGTGCAATGGCATGATCATTTAAATAGTTGTAATAAAGCTAAAAAGTAATGTTCATGAAAGATGTGATGTTGTTTAAACTTAAACTTAGTTAGTAGCTATACTAAGAGTAATAAAGGAACTCATAAAGGTAATGTTAGTGTAACTAATGTGTATTGTCAATGCATATGGTATGTGTAGGACTTGGGGTAAACGTGAATAGTAATTGTTTAACCTACACGCGAGGCAAGTTCCCTAACCTTTGCTACTTTATTATTCAGCAAGGTTACTTTTCACTGTTATGTTATACTTATGCAAGTTCCCTAACCTTTGCTACTTTATTATTTAGCAAGGTTACTTTTCACTGTTATGTTATACTTATGCAAGTTCCTTAACCTTTGCTACTTTATTATTCAGCAAGGTTACTTTTCACTGTTATGTTATACTTATGCAAGTTCTTTAACTCTACTTTTATAATTGTACAAGTTTTCTTAACTCTAAATTAGTTATATTAGCATGCAAGTACCTTTAGTTATCATTCAAGTTATTATTTGTTGTGCATGCTTGATATTAAATTCTAAAATGTAACCTTAGCTTAATGTTGTTCAAAGCAAGGTATGATAAATTATTCAATTGTTATGCTATTAGATTATTCCTAAAGCATGAACTTAGAAGGAAATGTTTATTTAGTATGATCGTTCAATAACATAGTGTTATTATCTTGTATTCAACTAATCCTTAGTTGATGTCCGTTGAACTCCAAATTACCTTGAAAGCTTATCCAAACCAAACTTACTTTGGTGCGGACTTGTATTCTAAATACTGAGATGAACAACTCTTTTAATAGAGGTTTACGCTTAGCGTTGAAATGATTGTGCACAATACATTGTACGAAGGGTTAATCCCCCTAAGTACGTGAAGTCCTTATAGTCTTATGACTGTTAAAGTTTAAGTTGAAAAATTACTTATAACTGTGGACATGATTCGTGGTCATTAGACCATCAGTAATTGATTAAAGTTTTTAGAAAGTAATAGAATCTATTGTTCAGTTCTATTAAACCTAATGTTGGTACATGATGTAAAGTTAACTGATTTACTTATTGTTATTTCAAGTGGGCTTTGTTTGCTCACTTTTGCCTGTAAAATTTCTTACAGCTAAGGTTGAAACTGGTGATGTACCTAGCACCAGTAAAGGGAAAGGAAAGATGAAACAATGCTGAAGACCTGTAATAGATTGAATAGTTTATTTTCAGACTTGTTTAAAGATTGTAATGAATATTAATTTAATTTCCGCATAAATGAGTGTTTGTAAAGGTTAGATAACCTGGGAGATTTTTATTTAAGTTTAATCCTGTATGGGCAGGTTTTATTTATTCAATTTTATCAATTTGGTAGTTAGTAATGAATGTTTTGATTACGTGAACACCAAATCTTGAGGAAATAAAGTACCAGGATTTGGGGGTGTCACATTAACCACCGGGTATTCCAATAGTGTTAATGGTAACAACTACGCCGTTATTTATAAAAACTCAATTTTTGTCGTTATTTTCATCCAATCATTTTCCGTTATGGGGCCCATAAATAGCTGCGCCGTCGTACGAATTATCCCCAACAGAAAGAATATTCCACGACCAAACGAATATTTTATAACCACTTGTTTATTTTGTAAAATGTGCATATTTCACCCATAACCAAAGTATTATATTAAATTAACACCTTATTATTCACAATAATATTTAAAAAAAATTTGATTTTATTCATTAATAAGTTGGGGTCTTACAATATGTGTGTATATATATATTATTATATGTGTGAGTGGAGAGTGGTGGGAGAAAAGAAAGAGTGAAAGTGATGTGTGTGAGTGGAAAATGGTGGGGGAAAATGATGTTGCTTTATTCTTATTGGTTGGTTGATTGACAAATTGTGTGTGTGGGTTATATATATATATATATATATATATATATATATATATATATATATATATATATATATATATATATGTATTATAATGTTGCTTTATTCTTATTGGTTGGTTGATTGACAAATTGGGTGTGTGTGAGTTACAAGAAATTTTCATCCGATTGCATAACTATTGCACTACACAGTGCCATTCCATTCTCCTATAAATAGAAGCTCATTCCTTCATTATTTCTTACGAATTCATTGAAATTCTAGAGAGAGAAATTATAAAGAAACTATAGAAAAGTATTCTGCTACTTCCCTACTCTTATATTCAGTTTCTTTACGGTAAGGGGTATTATTTCTTTTGTATTCATGAAGAGAACTTCTGTTATTCTATTATTTATTATTCTGCTGAAATAACCAGTATACGCGGACTACCCTATACTTGGTAACATTCTTCTAATATTTCGTCTTTATTATTATTCTGTTGGAATATCCTGTCTATGCGTTTTACGCCAGACCTGGTTCCGTCTTTATTATTATTCTGTTGGAATATCTTGTCTGTACGTTTTACGCCGGACCTGGTTCCGTCTTTATTATTCTGTTGGAATATCCTGTCTGTGCGTTTTACGCCGGACCTGGTTCCGTCTTTATTATTCTGTTGGAACATCCTGTCGGTGCGAATTTCGCCTGACCTGGTTCCGTTATTTATTATTCTGTTGGAATAACCTGTCTGTGCGGTCTATCGCATGCTTGGTGATTTCTTTTGTTATTTCATTCTTTATTATACTCAGTTGGTTAAAGTTTTGGCTTTTATACTCCATGAAATTAATGGAATATCCTTGATATTTGCGCTTCATCCAGTATCTTTTCATGGAAATATTCTTCCGAGCATTCTTGAATTTTACTCTACAAAGCAGTATCATATTAACAATTTGGACGTTATTGGTTCCTGGATAAATTAATTCTTGAACTTGTTTTATTGAATTCTTATATCATTATCATCATCCTCATGTTTATATTTTGTTGAAAGTCATATGTGGCCTGTAGTGCATAGATGGACTTGGTATGATTATGACCAGGGATTATTTGGTGTAATCATAACTGTAATGTTACAAATGATATGGTAAAAGTCCTCATTGGCCCGTAGTACATTGATAGACAGTTGTTGGCATGATCATGACCATTAGTGAATACACAAATATTCTTGGCCCGTAGTGCATGGATAATTGTGGTCGTGATACTAAAGAATATCCTTGGTCGTAGTGCAGGGGTGATTCGATGATGTGGATTATTTATTAAGCTGAGTCCCAGCGATAAAAGTGATGAAAAACCTTTTAAATCATAAAAGATAGTAGATTTTATTCTCTACTTGACTCTTTTAATGGATTGCTTATTCCGCTGCAGTTAAACTTGATGTGTGTTATATTGTATCAGTTTAACACTGTTGAAGGCTAATGATAATTTATTCTGTATTATCTTAGTCATAATATTTCTTACTTGGCTAGTTGAGCTAACCCTTTCTTTCATTGTTCTCTTCAGGAAATGAGAACGTAGCGGGGACTAGTCGGGGAGCGGAGTGACGGTTCAGAGGATAGCATTAGTAGTCCTCACTATTCTATGAAATAGTGTGAAAATAAATGTATTGAGGACTTATTTCGAGTTTGAATACTGTTTAGAAGAAAATGTTGTATTAAAACTCACAGCTTATGTTTTGTCGTATTTTATACGACAATTGTATAATTAAGTTTTATTTGTATTTTGTACCATGTATTTGACGACTAAGAGTAGGTGATTTATACCTACTTTGGGGGGCGTCACAACGGATGTCAAGCTTTCTTAGCCCATATTATGGACTTGAACAAAAATACGTCATATTTGAATAATATATTAGTTGTTAATTAATTTTCTGACGTATTTCCTGAAGAACTTCCCGGTCTACCCCCAGAACGTGAAGTTGAATTCTTTATTGACCTTGAACCTGATACAAAACCCATTTCTAAAATTCCATATCGAATGACTCCTATTGAACTTCAAGAGTTAAAGGTCGAACTACAGGAGTTGTTAGACATTGGTTTCATTCGTCCTAGTACATCTCCTTGGGGTGCTCCTGTTTTATTCGTAAAGAAAAGATGGGAGTATGCGACTTTGTATTTACTACCGGGAATTGAACCATGTCACCATCAAGAAGAGGTATCCGCTGTAACATTCTATAATTTTAAATTATTATAATAAATATTTATTGATTTATATAAATTGTGACGCCCCCAAAATAGGTATACAACACCCATTCTGAGTCGCCAAAATACATGGTACAGAAACAACTACATCTTTATTATTACAACACAAGAACTGTGAGTTTAAATAAATATTGTCATTTAGACAATATCCACACTCAAATAAGCCCTCATTACAATTATTGATACATTATTTCACAAAAATAGTGAGGACTACTAAAGTAACTTCTAGAACCATCATTGCATACCCCGACTAGTACTCGCTACATTCTCGCCTCCTGAGAAAAATGGAACAAAAAGGAAAAGGGTGAGCTCAACTAGCCCAGTAAAGAACATTATGACTAAGATAATACAGAACAAATTATCGTTAGTCTTCAACAGGGAAAAATCTAATAGAATACAATAGACAACAAGTTTTAAATCAATAACTGCAGCGGAAACAGCAAACCATTAGAAGAGTCAAGTAGAGAATGAGTTCTACTATCTTCTAAGATTTAAAAGTCCATCATCAATATTTTATCCCTGTAACAACAATCAATAACCATCTTTAATCAAATATTCATCTTTGCACTACAGGCCAAAGATATTCATTTGTATCACCAGTCGGTCATGTTCATCTCAACACCTGTTCATCTTTGCACTACGGGCCAAAGATATTCATCAGTTAATCATTCATCTTTGCACTACGGCCAAAGATATTCAGTAATATCATCATTTAGGACTGAGGATGATGAAAAATATATTAAAGAAAACGAATCCAGTGAAACAAAATAACAAATATTAAGGATTCGTATTTCGATTTATTCATGTCCAAAAATACCTTATAATTATTCATAGTGAAGTAGAATTCAAGAATGATCAAAACATGGATACAATCAAAGCTAGTACCCAGAATAGATATTTTGGACGAAAAGAAGAAAATTTTATTTTTCGGTGAATAGTAACTCGTGAATAGTAACTCGTGAATAGTAACTCATGAATAGTAACCCCGACGTGAAAAGTTCCAAATTTGATAAAAATTTCCAACCAATATTTCGGCATAATGATATTGAAGAAATAATATCATTTTTGAATAAAATAACATCCCTTACCTCGTACAGACAGTACTTCTGGTCGGAATACCGGTATAAGGCTGAAAGACACTTGCTCTGATGAATAGAAACTCTCAAAGTATCTAAATACTCACAAAATACACTCAATAATCTAGAGAGAGAAAGAGAGAAAACTTGTTTCTGGTGTGATTTTCAATTCTAACTTAGCCCTCTATTTATAGGAAAATGTTAGCACGCCGAAGCAGACTTAACCTGCAACCTGATGGCTTTACCTGCTACTATTCCCACCCACCACATTTGAATAAAAATCTCAGCACATTTCTTCACCAACCAAGAGTGGGGCCCACCAATTCTAGAATTTTCTACCAAAATGATAAACTCCGAAAATTCAACAATTTCTGAACCAGTCATCTCGTAAAATTCATAATAAATCATACGTTCATTTTTAACGGTTCAAAATTTGTGGACATATACTCAACTTATATATGTATAACATATCCAAAAATTACCACGATCCAACGGTCGGATTAAAAATTATAACTCCCGCAAAATATCTCAAAAACCCTGATTTTTAATACCTCCATTCCGACAAAAATACTGATAAAAACCTCAACATTAACTCCTTCATTTTTAACCACAAAAATATATCCCTCATTTATATCCACAAAAATAAATATTTCCTTATCATATGAATCAATAATTAATTATTTACAAATAATATTACAGAATCACATTTATGACAACCAGGCCGTTCCCAGGAAAGAGGGGGCTTTCCAATAAGGATTTCTCCTTACTGGCGCGCAATTAGATGACCAAACCTCTCCTTAGACAGAACTTTCTAGACATTGCCAATAATGTTATCTAATAATATTATTCAAATAATATGAATTATTGATCTGATAATGGGAAATACTGTGTAGTGACAATTATTGAAACAACAGTAATATAAAATATCAACGCAGCAATTATTGAATCAATAAAATAAAATACTGAACAGTAATTACTGTAACCATTATTGAGTAGTGCCTTCTTACGTAAGAATCAATAATTGGTGCAATACAGTGTGCTACTGTGTAACAACGCGTATTACTGTGTTTTAACCACCGGGTATTTCAACAGTATTAACGGTAACAACTACGCCGTTAATAATAAAAAACATATACTTGTCGTTTTCTTCATCCAATCGCTTTCCGTTATGGGGCCCACAAAAGACTGCGCCGTCGTACGAATATTCCCCGACAGGAAGAATATTCCACAACCAAACGAATATTCCCCGACAACAATGAATATTTTATAACCACTTGCTTATATAAAATATTTACGCATTTTACCCATAACTAACCTCATTAATCAATTTAACACTTACTATTTCAAAATAATAAATAGAGCGAATTTAAATTTCATTTATTAATAATTTGGGGTCTTACAACCTCCCCTCCTTATGAAATTTCGTCCTCGAAATTGACGTACGTACCTGGTGTTTCGAAAAGATGAGGATACCTCGCTTTCATTTCCGTTTCCAACTCCCAGGTCATTTCCTCAATAGCATGGTTTCTCCACAAAACTTTAACTTGTGGTATGACCTTCGTGCGTAGGACATGCTCCTTTCTATCCAAGATCTTGACAGGTACCTCTTCGTACGTTAAGTCTTCAGCTATCTCGTCCGGTTCTAACTCAATAACGTGGTCTGGGTCTTTCACATATTTACGTAACACAGATATATGAAAAACATTATGAACACGAGACATACTTGGAGGTAACGCAAGTCTATAGGCCACATTTCCTACTCGGTCAAGAATCTGAAATGGACCAATAAATCGTGGATTGAGCTTTCCTCTCTTCCCAAATCTTGTAACTCCTTTCCATGGAGCCACACGCAACAATACATGATCCCCAATGTCAAATTCCACGTCCTTCCGATGAAGATCCGCATAACTCTTTTGTCGATCCTATGCCGTTTGTATACGTTGTCGAATCGTTTGGATCTTCTCTGTAGTCATGCGTACCAACTCTGGTCCCAACAATGTTGCTTCACCCACCTCGTCCCAGCATACTGGAGAGCGACACTTTCGTCCATATAATGCTTCAAATGGGGCCACACCTATACTTGCCTGATAACTGTTATTGTAAGAGAATTCCACCAATGGTAGGTACTTATCCCAACTCCCTTTGAAATCTAGGACACAAAGTCTTAATAGATCTTCAAGAGTTTGAATAGTCCTCTCTGATTGTCCGTCCGTTTGAGGATGGTATGCCGAACTAAATCGTAAATCTGTGCCCATAGCTTTTTGCAAGCTAACCCAAAATCTTGAAGTGAATCTTGGGTCACGATCCGAAACTATGGATACTGGCATGCCATGAAGTCTCACAATCTCATCTACGTATATACGAGCAAGACGTTCAAGGGAATAAGTCTCCCGTATCGGCAAGAAATGAGCAGACTTGGTTAATCTATCAACAATAACCCAAATAGCATTTATGCCTTGAGAAACCGTGGGAAGACCCGTAACGAAATCCATGGTAATGTGTTCCCACTTCCATTTCGGAATCTCAAGTGGTTGCAATGGACCCTTTGGTACTTGATGTTCCGCCTTTACACGTTGACAAGTTAAACACCTCGAGATAAACTTTGCAATCTCTCTCTTCATATTATTCCACCAAAATGTATGTCGTAGATCACGATACATTTTGGTACTTCCAGGATGGATTGCAAATGGTGTATTGTGTGCTTCCATCATGATCTTGTACTTCAAATCAGAATTGTTAGGAACACAGAGTCTAGAGTGAACTCGAAGTATTCCTTCTTCATCGATTCTTGCTTCTGGAATAGAACCTTCTTGCACTTTCTTCTTCATACGCATCAGCTCTATGTCCGTAGCTTGAGCAGCTTTAACTTTATCGATTAAAGTCGGTTCTACTCGTATATTTGATATCATCATGTGGGTACTTGGAGCCTTCATCTCTATCTCCATCCTTTGCAAGTCATACAAAATGGGCCTTTGTGTTAACAACATTGCACTCGTACCCGCATATGATCTTCTACTCAATGCGTCAGCTACTACGTTTGCTTTTCCAGGATGATATTGGATGGTATGATCGTAATCTTTCAACAGCTCGAGCCAACGTTGCTGCCGCATGTTGAGTTCCTTTTGGGTGAAGAAATATTTAAGGCTTTTATGATCTGTATAGATCTCCACTTTCTCCCCATACAGGTAGTGTCTCCAGATCTTCAACGCGAAAACTACTGCTGCCAACTCCAAATCATAAGTAGGATAATTCCTCTCATATTCTTTGAGTTGTCGCGAGGCATAGGCTATGACTTTCCCATGTTGCATGAGAACACATCCTAACCCTTTGCCTGAAGCATCACTGTAGATAACAAATCCATCCGAACCAGATGGTATTGTCAGAACAGGTGCCGAAATGAGTCTCCTCTTAAGCTCTTGAAAACTCTTCTCGCATTCCTCGCTCCATACGAATTTGATATCTTTCCGAGTCAGCTGAGTTAACGGGGTAGCGATTCGAGAAAACCCTTCCACGAATCTTCGATAATAACCAGCTAAGCCTAGAAAGCTACGTACTTCGGTCACCGTCTTTGGTTGCTCCCAACTTTGTATTGCTTCAATCTTCGCCGGGTCAACAGATACTCCATGTTTTGACACCACGTGCCCTAGGAAAGCTACTTCCTCAAGCCAGAACTCGCATTTCTTCAACTTGGCATATAACTTATTTTCACGCAGCCTTTGGAGTACCAGCTTCAAATGATGCTCATGATCTTCACGGCTTTTGGAATATATGAGGATGTCATCAATAAAGACAACAACGAACTGATCCAAATAATCCTTAAATACTCGGTTCATCATATCCATGAAAGCCGCAGGAGCATTAGTCAATCCAAAAGACATAACTAGGAACTCATGATGCCCGTACCGAGTTCTGAAGGCAGTCTTTGGAATATCCTCAGTTTTAACCTTCAGCTGATGATATCCAGAACGAAGATCGATCTTTGAAAAGAACTGTGCTCCTTGTAACTGGTCAAATAGGTCATCAATACGAGGTAGCGGATACCTATTCTTAATAGTGACATGGTTTAATTCCCGGTAATCAATACAAAGTCGCATACTCCCGTCTTTTTTCTTTACAAATAAAACAGGAGCACCCCAAGGAGATGTACTAGGACGAATGAAACCGATGTCCAACAACTCTTGTAGTTGGACCTTTAACTCCTGAAGTTCAATAGGAGCCATTCGATATGGGGTTTTAGAAATGGGCTTTGTACCAGGTTCAAGATCAATAAAGAATTCAATTTCTCGTTCCGGGGGTAGACCGGGAAGTTCTTCAGGAAATACGTCAGGAAAGTCAATAACAACAGGAATATTATTCAAATTTGACGTGTCTTTATTCAAATCCATAACATGGGCTAAGAAAGCTTGACATCCGTTTTTTAATAAACGAATGGCTTTATGGCTTGATATAACAGTGATTAATTTTAATGGCTTAGTTGTTTGAATTCGTACAACAGGTTGGTTAGGAATATGAAAACTAACAACCTTACGAAAACAATCAATTTTGGCATGATGAGTAGTTAGCCAATCAATCCCTAAAATCACATCAAAAGCAAGTATCTTTAAAGAGATAAGGTCAACAGGTAAGGTGATGGTACCAACTTGGATCACACAAGATTTATAAACAGTGGATGTGATGAAAGTTTCTCCTAACGAAGTCTCCACAGATAAATCAAAGTCTAACTTCTCCGGAGTCAAGTTTAAACGTTGAGCACAAGCAGGAGAGATAAAAGAATGGGTAGAACCGGTATCTAATAAGGTATAAACTTCGCATGAATTTATGATTAGCTTACCCGTGATCACCTCGTTTGGGTTCCTCGCATGTTGACCAGTCACGACAAACGCTCTTCCAGGAACCGTTGACTTTATCTTTTCTGGGACAGCTTTTTGAGTCACCATCCCCGCTGGACTTGGTTTTGCTACAGTGCAATCTCGAGCGATATGTCCTTCCTTTCCACAATTATAACATACCTTAAACTGTTGTGGGCAGTTTGGGCTGATATGTCCTTCTTTTCCGCACTTATAGCATATAACCGGTGGTCGTTCTCCTCCCTTGGAACCAATTGCTGTTGGTGCTGACGTCTTCGTATTGTCATTGTTGAACCTCCTCTTTTTAAAATCTCCTCCCGACTCGCTTCTTCTATTTTCATAGCCACGATTACCACCAGAGTGGTTGCCGTTCTTGTCTGTATTTTTCTTTCTCCGCTGGTTATCATTGTTCTGATGACTGCTGTCACCGATATGATCCTGGTTGTGATCCCTCAGTTGACCGTACTCGTTATCTCGCTCTAATAATTGAGCCCTGTTGACAACATCTGAATAGAGAGAAAATTTATGAGAAATGAGATATTGACGTATGCCGGGTTTCAAACCTCTCAGAAACATCCTCGTCATACGTTCCTCATTCTCCACCAAATGAGGTGCAAACCTGGACAACTCTGCAAACTTTGCCTCGTACTGAGATACCGTCATATTATTCTGCTCTAGTCTAATAAACTCTACCTCCTTCATATGACGAATACTTTCAGGAAAGTACTTGTCATTGAACAGTTTTTGAAATGTCTCCCAAGACATGCTGAGTGCGGTTGGATGGGTACGCTTCACAGACTCCCACCAGTAATCTGCCTCGCCACGGAACATAAAGGTGGCGAATGGAACCTTCTGTTCCTCCGTGCATCCCAAGACATCGAATATCTTGGTAATTTGCTTGACCCACGTTTCCGCCATGATCGGATCCGGCTTTCCCTTAAATTCTGGTGGTCCCAATTCTTTGAACTGTTTGGCTGTGACAAACCGTGAATTGCTATCATTTCCTCCTGTATTTTGAACACGAGTCTCCCTTGTCTGGTTTTGCATGAATTGCAAAAAACTTCTAAACATTCCATCGTTCATCATCTGCTCATTGGTGTTGTTCACAGGAGGAACATTGCCAGCATGTTGCACGTTCTCCTCGTTGGTAAGCACCGGTGTCTCCACGGTCTCATTTACTCCACTATTAACATTCTCAGTCGCTGCCATAAAACAAGGGTTAATTAAATAAATTAACAAATCACATAATACCCCTATATTATGACTGACCAATAAATAAGCTTAGGTAGGACACACTAGCGAAGGATTCGTCTCTCCCCTCCTAGTTCTATTCCCCGATCTCCGCCAGAGATCATATCCCTAAGCTCTGATACCAACTGTGACGCCCCCAAAATAGGTATACAACACCCATTCTGAGTCGCCAAAATACATGGTACAGAAACAACTACATCTTTATTATTACAACACAAGAACTGTGAGTTTAAATACAAATATTGTCATTTAGACAATATCCACACTCAAATAAGCCCTCATTACAATTATTGATACATTATTTCACAAAAATAGTGAGGACTACTAAAGTAACTTCTAGAACCATCATTCCATACCCCGACTAGTACTCGCTACATTCTCGCCTCCTGAGAAAAATGGAACAAAAAGGAAAAGGGTGAGCTCAACTAGCCCAGTAAAGAACATTATGACTAAGATAATACAGAACAAATTATCGTTAGTCTTCAACAGGGAAAAATCTAATAGAATACAATAGACAACAAGTTTTAAATCAATAACTGCAGCGGAAACAGCAAACCATTAGAAGAGTCAAGTAGAGAATGAGTTCTACTATCTTCTAAGATTTAAAAGTCCATCATCAATATTTTATCCCTGTAACAACAATCAATAACCATCTTTAATCAAATATTCATCTTTGCACTACAGGCCAAAGATATTCATTTGTATCACCAGTCGGTCATGTTCATCTCAACACCTGTTCATCTTTGCACTACGGGCCAAAGATATTCATCAGTTAATCATTCATCTTTGCACTACGGCCAAAGATATTCAGTAATATCATCATTTAGGACTGAGGATGATGAAAAATATATTAAAGAAAACGAATCCAGTGAAACAAAATAACAAATATTAAGGATTCGTATTTCGATTTATTCATGTCCAAAAATACCTTATAATTATTCATAGTGAAGTAGAATTCAAGAATGATCAAAACATGGATACAATCAAAGCTAGTACCCAGAATAGATATTTTGGACGAAAAGAAGAAAATTTTATTTTTCGGTGAATAGTAACTCGTGAATAGTAACTCGTGAATAGTAACTCATGAATAGTAACCCCGACGTGAAAAGTTCCAAATTTGATAAAAATTTCCAACCAATATTTCGGCATAATGATATTGAAGAAATAATATCATTTTTGAATAAAATAACATCCCTTACCTCGTACAGACAGTACTTCTGGTCGGAATACCGGTATAAGGCTGAAAGACACTTGCTCTGATGAATAGAAACTCTCAAAGTATCTAAATACTCACAAAATACACTCAATAATCTAGAGAGAGAAAGAGAGAAAACTTGTTTCTGGTGTGATTTTCAATTCTAACTTAGCCCTCTATTTATAGGAAAATGTTAGCACGCCGAAGCAGACTTAACCTGCAACCTGATGGCTTTACCTGCTACTATTCCCACCCACCACATTTGAATAAAAATCTCAGCACATTTCTTCACCAACCAAGAGTGGGGCCCACCAATTCTAGAATTTTCTACCAAAATGATAAACTCCGAAAATTCAACAATTTCTGAACCAGTCATCTCGTAAAATTCATAATAAATCATACGTTCATTTTTAACGGTTCAAAATTTGTGGACATATACTCAACTTATATATGTATAACATATCCAAAAATTACCACGATCCAACGGTCGGATTAAAAATTATAACTCCCGCAAAATATCTCAAAAACCCTGATTTTTAATACCTCCATTCCGACAAAAATACTGATAAAAACCTCAACATTAACTCCTTCATTTTTAACCACAAAAATATATCCCTCATTTATATCCACAAAAATAAATATTTCCTTATCATATGAATCAATAATTAATTATTTACAAATAATATTACAGAATCACATTTATGACAACCAGGCCGTTCCCAGGAAAGAGGGGGCTTTCCAATAAGGATTTCTCCTTACTGGCGCGCAATTAGATGACCAAACCTCTCCTTAGATAGAACTTTCTAGACATTGCCAATAATGTTATCTAATAATATTATTCAAATAATATGAATTATTGATCTGATAATGGGAAATACTGTGTAGTGACAATTATTGAAACAACAGTAATATAAAATATCAACGCAGCAATTATTGAATCAATAAAATAAAATACTGAACAGTAATTACTGTAACCATTATTGAGTAGTGCCTTCTTACGTAAGAATCAATAATTGGTGCAATACAGTGTGCTACTGTGTAACAACGCGTATTACTGTGTTTTAACCACCGGGTATTTCAACAGTATTAACGGTAACAACTACGCCGTTAATAATAAAAAACATATACTTGTCGTTTTCTTCATCCAATCGCTTTCCGTTATGGGGCCCACAAAAGACTGCGCCGTCGTACGAATATTCCCCGACAGGAAGAATATTCCACAACCAAACGAATATTCCCCGACAACAATGAATATTTTATAACCACTTGCTTATATAAAATATTTACGCATTTTACCCATAACTAACCTCATTAATCAATTTAACACTTACTATTTCAAAATAATAAATAGAGGAAATTTAAATTTCATTTATTAATAATTTGGGGTCTTACATAAATATTTAATGGATAGGTTTATTGATTGAATAATTAATTGTTTAATTTGAGTGATGTAGTTTATTTAATTATTTGTTGAATAAATAATTAAATAGTAGATATTAAATATTTATTGGCAATATTAAATATTTATCGAATTATGGCAATTGGAATTGATGTGATTTAATTAATTATTTGTTGTGTAATTTGTAAGACCCCAAATTAATATTTAATTGCCATAATTCGATAAATATTTAATATTGCCAATAAATATTTAATATCTACTATTTAATTATTTATTCAACAAATAATTAAATAAACTACATCACTCAAATTAAACAATTAATTATTCAATCAATAGACCTATCCATTAAATATTTATGTAAGACCCCAAATTATTAATAAATGAAATTTAAATTCCCTCTATTTATTATTTTGAAATAGTAAGTGTTAAATTGATTAATGAGGTTAGTTATGGGTAAAATGCGTAAATATTTTATATAAGCAAGTGGTTATAAAATATTCATTGTTGTCGGGGAATATTCGTTTGGTTGTGGAATATTCTTCCTGTCGGGGAATATTCGTACGACGGCGCAGTCTTTTGTGGGCCCCATAACGGAAAGCGATTGGATGAAGAAAACGACAAGTATATATTTTTTATTATTAACGGCGTAGTTGTTACCGTTAATACTGTTGAAATACCCGGTGGTTAAAACACAGTAATACGCGTTGTTACACAGTAGCACACTGTATTGCACCAATTATTGATTCTTACGTAAGAAGGCACTACTCAATAATGGTTACAGTAATTACTGTTCAGTATTTTATTTTATTGATTCAATAATTGCTGCGTTGATATTTTATATTACTGTTGTTTCAATAATTGTCACTACACAGTATTTCCCATTATCAGATCAATAATTCATATTATTTGAATAATATTATTAGATAACATTATTGGCAATGTCTAGAAAGTTCTGTCTAAGGAGAGGTTTGGTCATCTAATTGCGCGCCAGTAAGGAGAAATCCTTATTGGAAAGCCCCCTCTTTCCTGGGAACGGCCTGGTTGTCATAAATGTGATTCTGTAATATTATTTGTAAATAATTAATTATTGATTCATATGATAAGGAAATATTTATTTTTGTGGATATAAATGAGGGATATATTTTTGTGGTTAAAAATGAAGGAGTTAATGTTGAGGTTTTTATCAGTATTTTTGTCGGAATGGAGGTATTAAAAATCAGGGTTTTTGAGATATTTTGCGGGAGTTATAATTTTTAATCCGACCGTTGGATCGTGGTAATTTTTGGATATGTTATACATATATAAGTTGAGTATATGTCCACAAATTTTGAACCGTTAAAAATGAACGTATGATTTATTATGAATTTTACGAGATGACTGGTTCAGAAATTGTTGAATTTTCGGAGTTTATCATTTTGGTAGAAAATTCTAGAATTGGTGGGCCCCACTCTTGGTTGGTGAAGAAATGTGCTGAGATTTTTATTCAAATGTGGTGGGTGGGAATAGTAGCAGGTAAAGCCATCAGGTTGCAGGTTAAGTCTGCTTCGGCGTGCTAACATTTTCCTATAAATAGAGGGCTAAGTTAGAATTGAAAATCACACCAGAAACAAGTTTTCTCTCTTTCTCTCTCTAGATTATTGAGTGTATTTTGTGAGTATTTAGATACTTTGAGAGTTTCTATTCATCAGAGCAAGTGTCTTTCAGCCTTATACCGGTATTCCGACCAGAAGTACTGTCTGTACGAGGTAAGGGATGTTATTTTATTCAAAAATGATATTATTTCTTCAATATCATTATGCCGAAATATTGGTTGGAAATTTTTATCAAATTTGGAACTTTTCACGTCGGGGTTACTATTCATGAGTTACTATTCACGAGTTACTATTCACGAGTTACTATTCACCGAAAAATAAAATTTTCTTCTTTTCGTCCAAAATATCTATTCTGGGTACTAGCTTTGATTGTATCCATGTTTTGATCATTCTTGAATTCTACTTCACTATGAATAATTATAAGGTATTTTTGGACATGAATAAATCGAAATACGAATCCTTAATATTTGTTATTTTGTTTCACTGGATTCGTTTTCTTTAATATATTTTTCATCATCCTCAGTCCTAAATGATGATATTACTGAATATCTTTGGCCGTAGTGCAAAGATGAATGATTAACTGATGAATATCTTTGGCCCGTAGTGCAAAGATGAACAGGTGTTGAGATGAACATGACCGACTGGTGATACAAATGAATATCTTTGGCCTGTAGTGCAAAGATGAATATTTGATTAAAGATGGTTATTGATTGTTGTTACAGGGATAAAATATTGATTATGGACTTTTAAATCTTAGAAGATAGTAGAACTCATTCTCTACTTGACTCTTCTAATGGTTTGCTGTTTCCGCTGCAGTTATTGATTTAAAACTTGTTGTCTATTGTATTCTATTAGATTTTTCCCTGTTGAAGACTAACGATAATTTGTTCTGTATTATCTTAGTCATAATGTTCTTTACTGGGCTAGTTGAGCTCACCCTTTTCCTTTTTGTTCCATTTTTCTCAGGAGGCGAGAATGTAGCGAGTACTAGTCGGGGTATGGAATGATGGTTCTAGAAGTTACTTTAGTAGTCCTCACTATTTTTGTGAAATAATGTATCAATAATTGTAATGAGGGCTTATTTGAGTGTGGATATTGTCTAAATGACAATATTTGTATTTAAACTCACAGTTCTTGTGTTGTAATAATAAAGATGTAGTTGTTTCTGTACCATGTATTTTGGCGACTCAGAATGGGTGTTGTATACCTATTTTGGGGGCGTCACAGTTGGTATCAGAGCTTAGGGATATGATCTCTGGCGGAGATCGGGGAATAGAACTAGGAGGGGAGAGACGAATCCTTCGCTAGTGTGTCCTACCTAAGCTTATTTATTGGTCAGCCATAATATAGGGGTATTATGTGATTTGTTAATTTATTTAATTAACCCTTGTTTTATGGCAGTATTTGAGAATGTTAATAGTGGAGTAAATGAGACCGTGGAGACACCGGTGCTTACCAACGAGGAGAACGTGCAACATGCTGGCAATGTTCCTCCTGTGAACAACACCAATGAGCAGATGATGAACGATGGAATGTTTAGAAGTTTTTTGCAATTCATGCAAAACCAGACAAGGGAGACTCGTGTTCAAAATACAGGAGGAAATGATAGCAATTCACGGTTTGTCACAGCCAAACAGTTCAAAGAATTGGGACCACCAGAATTTAAGGGAAAGCCGGATCCGATCATGGCGGAAACGTGGGTCAAGCAAATTACCAAGATATTCGATGTCTTGGGATGCACGGAGGAACAGAAGGTTCCATTCGCCACCTTTATGTTCCGTGGCGAGGCAGATTACTGGTGGGAGTCTGTGAAGCGTACCCATCCAACCGCACTCAGCATGTCTTGGGAGACATTTCAAAAACTGTTCAATGACAAGTACTTTCCTGAAAGTATTCGTCATATGAAGGAGGTAGAGTTTATTAGACTAGAGCAGAATAATATGACGGTATCTCAGTACGAGGCAAAGTTTGCAGAGTTGTCCAGGTTTGCACCTCATTTGGTGGAGAATGAGGAACGTATGACGAGGATGTTTCTGAGAGGTTTGAAACCCGGCATACGTCAATATCTCATTTCTCATAAATTTTCTCTCTATTCAGATGTTGTCAACAGGGCTCAATTATTAGAGCGAGATAACGAGTACGGTCAACTGAGGGATCACAACCAGGATCATATCGGTGACAGCAGTCATCAGAACAATGATAACTAGCGGAGAAAGAAAAATACAGACAAGAACGGCAACCACTCTGGTGGTAATCGTGGCTATGAAAATAGAAGAAGCGAGTCGGGAAGAGATTTTAAAAAGAGGAGATTCAACAATGACAATACGAAGACGTCAGCACCAACAGCAATTGGTTCCAAGGGAGGAGAACGACCACCGGTTATATGCTATAAGTGCGGAAAAGAAGGACATATCAGCCCAAACTGCCCACAACAGTTTAAGGTATGTTATAATTGTGGAAAGGAAGGACATATCGCTCGAGATTGCACTGTAGCAAAACCAAGTCCAGCGGGGATGGTGACTCAAAAAGCTGTCCCAGAAAAGATAAAGTCAACGGTTCCTGGAAGAGCGTTTGTCGTGACTGGTCAACATGCGAGGAACCCAAACGAGGTGATCACGGGTAAGCTAATCATAAATTCATGCGAAGTTTATACCTTATTAGATACCGGTTCTACCCATTCTTTTATCTCTCCTGCTTGTGCTCAACGTTTAAACTTGACTCCGGAGAAGTTAGACTTTGATTTATCTGTGGAGACTCCGTTAGGAGAAACTTTCATCACATCCACTGTTTATAAATCTTGTGTGATCCAAGTTGGTACCATCACCTTACCTGTTGACCTTATCTCTTTAAAGATACTTGCTTTTGATGTGATTTTAGGGATTGATTGGCTAACTACTCATCATGCCAAAATTGATTGTTTTCGTAAGGTTGTTAGTTTTCATATTCCTAACCAACCTGTTGTACGAATTCAAACAACTAAGCCATTAAAATTAATCACTGTTATATCAAGCCATAAAGCCATTCGTTTATTAAAAAACGGATGTCAAGCTTTCTTAGCCCATGTTATGGATTTGAATAAAGACACGTCAAATTTGAATAATATTCCTGTTGTTATTGACTTTCCTGACGTATTTCCTGAAGAACTTCCCGGTCTACCCCCGGAACGAGAAATTGAATTCTTTATTGATCTTGAACCTGGTACAAAGCCCATTTCTAAAACCCCATATCGAATGGCTCCTATTGAACTTCAGGAGTTAAAGGTCCAACTACAAGAGTTGTTGGACATCGGTTTCATTCGTCCTAGTACATCTCCTTGGGGTGCTCCTGTTTTATTTGTAAAGAAAAAAGACGGGAGTATGCGACTTTGTATTGATTACCGGGAATTAAACCATGTCACTATTAAGAATAGGTATCCGCTACCTCGTATTGATGACCTGTTTGACCAGTTACAAGGAGCACAGTTCTTTTCAAAGATCGATCTTCGTTCTGGATATCATCAGCTGAAGGTTAAAACTGAGGATATTCCAAAGACTGCCTTCAGAACTCGGTACGGGCATTATGAGTTCCTAGTTATGTCTTTTGGATTGACTAATGCTCCTGCGGCTTTCATGGATATGATGAACCGAGTATTTAAGGATTATTTGGATCAGTTCGTTGTTGTCTTTATTGATGACATCCTCATATATTCCAAAAGCCGTGAAGATCATGAGCATCATTTGAAGCTGGTACTCCAAAGGCTGCGTGAAAATAAGTTATATGCCAAGTTGAAGAAATGCGAGTTCTGGCTTGAGGAAGTAGCTTTCCTAGGGCACGTGGTGTCAAAACATGGAGTATCTGTTGACCCGGCGAAGATTGAAGCAATACAAAGTTGGGAGCAACCAAAGACGGTGACCGAAGTACGTAGCTTTCTAGGCTTAGCTGGTTATTATCGAAGATTCGTGGAAGGGTTTTCTCGAATCGCTACCCCGTTAACTCAGCTGACTCGGAAAGATATCAAATTCGTATGGAGCGAGGAATGCGAGAAGAGTTTTCAAGAGCTTAAGAGGAGACTCATTTCGGCACCTGTTCTGACAATACCATCTGGTTCGGATGGATTTGTTATCTACAGTGATGCTTCAGGCAAAGGGTTAGGATGTGTTCTCATGCAACATGGGAAAGTCATAGCCTATGCCTCGCGACAACTCAAAGAATATGAGAGGAATTATCCTACTCATGATTTGGAGTTGGCAGCAGTAGTTTTCGCGTTGAAGATCTGGAGACACTACCTGTATGGGGAGAAAGTGGAGATCTATACAGATCATAAAAGCCTTAAATATTTCTTCACCCAAAAGGAACTCAACATGCGGCAACGACGTTGGCTCGAGCTGTTGAAAGATTACGATCATACCATCCAATATCATCCTGGAAAAGCAAACGTAGTAGCTGACGCATTGAGTAGAAGATCATATGCGGGTACGAGTGCAATGTTGTTAACACAAAGGCCCATTTTGTATGACTTGCAAAGGATGGAGATAGAGATGAAGGCTCCAAGTACCCACATGATGATATCAAATATACGAGTAGAACCGACTTTAATCGATAAAGTTAAAGCTGCTCAAGCTACGGACATAGAGCTGATGCGTATGAAGAAGAAAGTGCAAGAAGGTTCTATTCCAGAAGCAAGAATCGATGAAGAAGGAATACTTCGAGTTCACTCTAGACTCTGTGTTCCTAACAATTCTGATTTGAAGTACAAGATCATGATGGAAGCACACAATACACCATTTCAATCCATCCTGGAAGTACCAAAATGTATCGTGATCTACGACATACATTTTGGTGGAATAATATGAAGAGAGAGATTGCAAAGTTTATCTCGAGGTGTTTAACTTGTCAACGTGTAAAGGCGGAACATCAAGTACCAAAGGGTCCATTGCAACCACTTGAGATTCCGAAATGGAAGTGGGAACACATTACCATGGATTTCGTTACGGGTCTTCCCACGGTTTCTCAAGGCATAAATGCTATTTGGGTTATTGTTGATAGATTAACCAAGTCTGCTCATTTCTTGCCGATACGGGAGACTTATTCCCTTGAACGTCTTGCTCGTATATACGTAGATGAGATTGTGAGACTGCATGGCATGCCAGTATCCATAGTTTCGGATCGTGACCCAAGATTCACTTCAAGATTTTGGGTTAGCTTGCAAAAAGCTATGGGCACAGATTTACGATTTAGTTCGGCATACCATCCTCAAACGGACGGACAATCAGAGAGGACTATTCAAACTCTTGAAGATCTATTAAGACTTTGTGTCCTAGATTTCAAAGGGAGTTGGGATAAGTACCTACCATTGGTGGAATTCTCTTACAATAACAGTTATCAGGCAAGTATAGGTGTGGCCCCATTTGAAGCATTATATGGACGAAAGTGTCGCTCTCCAGTATGCTGGGACGAGGTGGGTGAAGCAACATTGTTGGGACCAGAGTTGGTACGCATGACTACAGAGAAGATCCAAACGATTCGACAACGTATACAAACGGCACAGGATCGACAAAAGAGTTATGCGGATCTTCATCGGAAGGACGTGGAATTTGACATTGGGGATCATGTATTGTTGCGTGTGGCTCCATGGAAAGGAGTTACAAGATTTGGGAAGAGAGGAAAGCTCAATCCACGATTTATTGGTCCATTTCAGATTCTTGACCGAGTAGGAAATGTGGCCTATAGACTTGCGTTACCTCCAAGTATGTCTCGTGTTCATAATGTTTTTCATATATCTGTGTTACGTAAATATGTGAAAGACCCAGACCACGTTATTGAGTTAGAACCGGACGAGATAGCTGAAGACTTAACGTACGAAGAGGTACCTGTCAAGATCTTGGATAGAAAGGAGCATGTCCTACGCACGAAGGTCATGCCACAAGTTAAAGTTTTGTGGAGAAACCATGCTATTGAGGAAATGACCTGGGAGTTGGAAACGGAAATGAAAGCGAGGTATCCTCATCTTTTCGAAACACCAGGTACGTACGTCAATTTCGAGGACGAAATTTCATAAGGAGGGGAGGTTGTAAGACCCCAAATTATTAATAAATGAAATTTAAATTCCCTCTATTTATTATTTTGAAATAGTAAGTGTTAAATTGATTAATGAGGTTAGTTATGGGTAAAATGCGTAAATATTTTATATAAGCAAGTGGTTATAAAATATTCATTGTTGTCGGGGAATATTCGTTTGGTTGTGGAATATTCTTCCTGTCGGGGAATATTCGTACGACGGCGCAGTCTTTTGTGGGCCCCATAACGGAAAGCGATTGGATGAAGAAAACGACAAGTATATGTTTTTTATTAATAACGGCGTAGTTGTTACCGTTAATACTGTTGAAATACCCGGTGGTTAAAATACAGTAATACGCGTTGTTACACAGTAGCACACTGTATTGCACCAATTATTGATTCTTACGTAAGAAGGCACTACTCAATAATGGTTACAGTAATTACTGTTCAGTATTTTATTTTATTGATTCAATAATTGCTGCGTTGATATTTTATATTACTGTTGTTTCAATAATTGTCACTACACAGTATTTCCCATTATCAGATCAATAATTCATATTATTTGAATAATATTTTTAGATAACATTATTGGCAATGTCTAGAAAGTTCTGTCTAAGGAGAGGTTTGGTCATCTAATTACGTGCCAGTAAGGAGAAATCCTTATTGGAAAGCCCCCTCTTTCCTGGGAACGGCCTGGTTGTCATAAATGTGATTCTGTAATATTATTTGTAAATAATTAATTATTGATTCATATGATAAGGAAATATTTATTTTTGTGGATATAAATGAGGGATATATTTTTGTGGTTAAAAATGAAGGAGTTAATGTTGAGGTTTTTATCAGTATTTTTGTCGGAATGGAGGTATTAAAAATCAGGGTTTTTGAGATATTTTGCGGGAGTTATAATTTTTAATCCGACCGTTGGATCGTGGTAATTTTTGGATATGTTATACATATATAAGTTGAGTATATGTCCACAAATTTTGAACCGTTAAAAATGAACGTATGATTTATTATGAATTTTACGAGATGACTGGTTCAGAAATTGTTGAATTTTCGGAGTTAATCATTTTGGTAGAAAATTCTAGAATTGGTGGGCCCCACTCTTGGTTGGTGAAGAAATGTGCTGAGATTTTTATTCAAATGTGGTGGGTGGGAATAGTAGCAGGTAAAGCCATCAGGTTGCAGGTTAAGTCTGCTTCGGCGTGCTAACATTTTCCTATAAATAGAGGGCTAAGTTAGAATTGAAAATCACACCAGAAACAAGTTTTCTCTCTTTCTCTCTCTAGATTATTGAGTGTATTTTGTGAGTATTTAGATACTTTGAGAGTTTCTATTCATCAGAGCAAGTGTCTTTCAGCCTTATACCGGTATTCCGACCAGAAGTACTGTCTGTACGAGGTAAGGGATGTTATTTTATTCAAAAATGATATTATTTCTTCAATATCATTATGCCGAAATATTGGTTGAAAATTTTTATCAAATTTGGAACTTTTCACGTCGGGGTTACTATTCATGAGTTACTATTCACGAGTTACTATTCACGAGTTACTATTCACCGAAAAATAAAATTTTCTTCTTTTCGTCCAAAATATCTATTCTGGGTACTAGCTTTGATTGTATCCATGTTTTGATCATTCTTGAATTCTACTTCACTATGAATAATTATAAGGTATTTTTGGACATGAATAAATCGAAATACGAATCCTTAATATTTGTTATTTTGTTTCACTGGATTCGTTTTCTTTAATATATTTTTCATCATCCTCAGTCCTAAATGATGATATTACTGAATATCTTTGGCCGTAGTGCAAAGATGAATGATTAACTGATGAATATCTTTGGCCCGTAGTGCAAAGATGAACAGGTGTTGAGATGAACATGACCGACTGGTGATACAAATGAATATCTTTGGCCTGTAGTGCAAAGATGAATATTTGATTAAAGATGGTTATTGATTGTTGTTACAGGGATAAAATATTGATTATGGACTTTTAAATCTTAGAAGATAGTAGAACTCATTCTCTACTTGACTCTTCTAATGGTTTGCTGTTTCCGCTGCAGTTATTGATTTAAAACTTGTTGTCTATTGTATTCTATTAGATTTTTCCCTGTTGAAGACTAACGATAATTTGTTCTGTATTATCTTAGTCATAATGTTCTTTACTGGGCTAGTTGAGCTCACCCTTTTCCTTTTTGTTCCATTTTTCTCAGGAGGCGAGAATGTAGCGAGTACTAGTCGGGGTATGGAATGATGGTTCTAGAAGTTACTTTAGTAGTCCTCACTATTTTTGTGAAATAATGTATCAATAATTGTAATGAGGGCTTATTTGAGTGTGGATATTGTCTAAATGACAATATTTGTATTTAAACTCACAGTTCTTGTGTTGTAATAATAAAGATGTAGTTGTTTCTGTACCATGTATTTTGGCGACTCAGAATGGGTGTTGTATACCTATTTTGGGGGCGTCACATAATTAATCCGGGCAAAGCGAATGTGGTAGCTGATGCTTTAAGCAGGAAAGGTAGGGAGAAGTTGATGCTGATTACAACTCAGGAGGAGCTCATTTCAGCAATGACAAAACTGGAGTTGGAGATCAAATTTTCAAAGGAATCTGACGAACAATTATTTCAGATAGAAGTTGGTCCAACTTTAATGGACAAAGTGAAGAGTGCCCAACTACAAGACGAAGAGTGTGCGAAAATCAAAGAGAATTTGATTGAAGGCGGTGATGTAAAATACAAGATCGACACCGAAGGGTTACTAAGGTTTGAGGGAAGGATCTGGGTTCCAGCAACACCAGAACTGAAAGAAGAAATTTTGATCGAAGCTCATAGCTCAAAATATTCAATTCATCCAGGGAGCATGAAAATGTATTAAGATTTGCGCCGACATTTTTGGTGGCCAAATATGAAAAGGGACGTCGCAGAATGTGTAGCGAAGTGCTTAACATGTCAGAGAGTAAAGGCCGAACATCAAAGACCCAGCGGGTTACTTCAACCGTTGGAAATACCAGAATGGAAGTGGGAACACATCACGATGGATTTTGTGGTGGGTCTTCCAACTACTCAGAGATGATGCGATACGATTTGGGTGATAGTGGATAGACTGACGAAGTCAGCACACTTTTTACCAATAAAGATTAGATTCAATCTCGATCAGCTGGCAAGATTGTACATTAAGGAGATCGTTTTGAGGCACGGAGTGCCAGTATCAATTGTGTCTGATAGAGATCCGCGGTTTACATCGAATTTCTGGAAGAGACTACAAGAATGTATGGGAACACAGTTGCGAATGAGTACGGCTTATCATCCACAAACAGATGGCCAAAGCGAACGAACAATTCAGACATTGGAAGATATGCTGAGAGCATGTGTCATGGATTTTAAAGGAAGCTGGGAAGATCAACTACCATTGGTGGAATTTGCTTACAACAACAGTTATCACGCGAGCATCGGCATGCCACCTTACGAAGCATTGTACGGCAGAAAGTGCAGAACTCCACTGTGCTGGGATGAAGTCGGTGAACGCCAACTGTTAGGACCAGAACTGGTACAACAAACTGCTGAAGTTATCAAACTCATCAGAACAAGGTTGGTAGCAGCTCAAGATAGACAGAAAAAGTATGCTGATCAACACAGACAAGATCGTGCATTTGACGTAGGAACTTTTGTATTCCTAAAAGTTTCTCCCTGGAAGGGAAAAATTCGTTTCGGTAAGAAGGGAAAACTAAGCCCGAGGTTTATTGGACCATTTGAAGTGCTGCGAAGAGTGAGAGAAGTGGCTTACGAGGTAGCTCTACCTCCAGGGTTGGAAAACATTCATAATATTTTTCACATTTCTGTGTTACGACCATATAAACCCGACTACAAGCATGTGATCGAGTATGAACCGTTGCAGTTCGAGAAAGATTTATCTTATGAAGAGATTCCTATCCAGATAGTAGACAGGAAAGAACAAGTGCTCAGGAATAAGGTGATACCTTCTGTGAAGGTGATTTGGAGGAACCACAACGCTGAAGAGGCTACGTGGGAACTCGAAGAGAAAATGATGAAAGATTACCCTGAGTTATTTGTTTAATCCGTGTCTTCGATTCTGGGGACAGAATCTTTGTAAGTAGGGAAAAATGTAACGAATGATTTGTTTGAATTGTGATTCTGAGGACAGAATCCTTATAAAGAGGGAATGATGTAACATTCTATAATTTTAAATTATTATAATAAATATTTATTGATTTATATAAATATTTAATGGATAGGTTTATTGATTGAATAATTAATTGTTTAATTTGAGTGATGTAGTTTATTTAATTATTTGTTGAATAAATAATTAAATAGTAGATATTAAATATTTATTGGCAATATTAAATATTTATCGAATTATGGCAATTAGAATTGATGTGATTTAATTAATTATTTGTTGTGTAATTAATTAAGGAGCTAAATAAATTAGTTGTTATGAGATTTATAATAATTAATTTAATTAATAAGCTAGAGAGCTTATAGTGGTTTTAAATAAATAATAATATTTTAAATGAGAAATTGTAGTTTAAAATATTAGCTGGTTAAATGAAATTATAATTATAAAAGAAATTATAATTATTTAGGTGTTAAAGTAATTTAATAGATTAATGTTTAATTGATTTATTAATTTAATAAAGGTGTGACTAATAACCTTGCTATAAAGGAGTTATTAAAATAAATTAAAAATGGTTTAATTTAGTTTTGTCAAACAAGGCTTAATGCATAATAAGTCTTTAATCTATTAGGATTTTAGCAAACAAGGTATAAGGATTAATCTATTATATTTTAATTCAATTTACCAAACAAGGAGTAAGGATTAATAGGTTATTTTTATTAAGCTTAACCAAACAAGCCTTATGGTTTTTGATTTTCAAAATAAAAATAACTAATGTCAGTTATGTGAGAGTTATATTATATATTTAATATATACATTATATCTTATACGTTATATTATAATACGTAAGATAGAGGAGAGAGGTTAGAGAGAAAGAAAGAAAAACTCAGAGGAAGAAGAGAGAAGAAGAAGAAGAAGAACACAAAGAGAAAATTGAGAGCAAGTGAGTGTTTTAACAGGTTTTGGAGAAAAGAATTTGGAGAAAAAGATAGATATCATCTTCCTAATCCAAGGTAGGAGCTCAATCTCTTTCTCTAAAAGTTTCATGTTTTTCTTTTTCCCAAAAAGTTCTCTGTAAAATATTTTATGGGATGAATTGTTGATATACATGTATAACTTGGTATGGTACTTGATTATATAGTTATTTTATGAGTTTATGCATGATTATAGAGATTTTTAATTCATGTATATATGTGTTTTGTGAAAGAAATATATCACAGTGTTCATATGAAATATATGTATGAATATGGCTTTAGTTAAAATAGAAATTAAGGTCTAATTGGTTGTGGCATTGATAAATTGACTGTTAGAATTGCTAGAGTATGTAGAATCATAATCATGATGTGTAGAAATTTCTATTTTGATTTAATAACAAAGTCACAGTGTTAATTTTCATGGAAAATATCAAAATATGGAGTTTTGCCAAAAACAATGAAATTGGATGTTGTATAATTGATGTTTATGCTAATTGATGGATAGAAACATGTTAGGAGTACTCACAATATGTTTATATGATGTCTATATGCAATTTTCATGATAATCAGTCTATTAGATTCGAGCTTTTTGGCCAATTTGGCTTTTTCTTTCATGGTTGCCGAAGCTGTCAGTCGACACTGACAGTTCGCGCCGCGGCGCGGCCCAGCAGTTCATTGCTGGCGCCGCAGCGCCATCACCATGACGTAAGCGACCTGTTGCACAATCACTGCGCCGCAGCGCCGGCTCGTAGTATAATCACTGAGCCGCAGCGCCGACTCAGCGCCGCAGCGCGAGCCACACTACAAACTGTGGCGCCGCGGCGCGGCTTGGCAGAACTGTCTGACAGTTTTATTTAAATGTACAAAACTTAAAAATAAATGTTATGTATTTATGTTAAATGATAATTTCAGTATTATTAGACTATGAAATATCATGTTATTAAGTATTATCTACTTGAAATATAATTGATTATGTGAATGGGTAATTCAACCCATATGATGAATGTAATTGTTTATATAAATGTACAATGTTGGTTAGGACTAATTATGTCAATATGACATATGTTTAGGATATCAATTCAATTGGTAAAAGTGTAGCTTGTGCTAAAGGCAAGTTTCCTAAACCTACATTTTACATTGAGCAAGTTTCTAAGTCTTAACTTTTGATATTTAGCAAGTTCCTTATTGTATAAGTTATCTAATCATTGGTGTTTTCGAACTAATTATTGTTTCAATTTCGATTATCATATAATGGTGTAAATTTATTTGGAGCAAGTTATTCTTGTACTTAACTTGTGGTTTAGCGTGTACAATTATATACATGTTGTGGATGTTTATTATTCAATTAACCTTGTCTTATTATTGTTCAAGCAAGGTAGGTTATAATTATTCAAATTGTATGCTATTAGATTATCCCTAAAGCATGATGTCAATCTATAAACATCAATTAAACTATGATTATTCCATAGTATACAGTTATGTCGTTTGTAATCAACTTAACCCTAGTTGATTACCGTTGAATTCTAAATTACCCCATGATGTATCCAAACCAAACTCACTTTGGTACGGACTTGTATTCTAAATACTGAGAAGAACAACTCTTTTATAAGAGGTTACGCTTAGCGTTGAAATGATTGTGCACAATACATTGTACGAAGGGTTGATCCCCCTAAGTACGTGAAGTCCTTATAGTCTTATGACTGTTAAAGTTTAAGTTGAAAAATTACTTATAACTGTGGACATGATTCGTGGTCATTAGACCCTCAGTAAAGGTTAAAGCTTTCCAAAAGTTAATAGAATATATTGTTAAATTCTATTGAGCTTAATGTTGACAAATGATGTAAAAGTTTAATGATTTAATTATTGTTATTTCAAGTGGGCCTTGTTTGCTCACTCTTGCCTGTAAAATTTCTTACAGCTAAGGTTGAAAATGGTGATGTACCTAGCACCAGTAAAGGGAAAGGAAAGATGAAACAATGTTGAAGACCTGTAATAGATTGAATAGTTTATTTTCAGACTTGTTTAAAGATTGTAATGAATGTTATTTTAATTTTCCGCATGAATGAATGAATGTTTGTAAAGGTTAGATAACCTGGGAGATTTATTTAAATTTAGTCCTGTATGGGCAGGTTTTATTTATTCAATTTTATTATAATTGGGTAGTTAGAAATGAATATTTTGACTGCGTGAACACCAAATCTTGAGGAAATGGAGTACCAGGATTTGGGGTTGTCACAGGTTGGTATCAAAGCCTTAGGTTATGAACCTTAGGTGGGGGAAAAAGCCTTAGGAAGTAACCTTTGAAAAGATAGTGGAGATAACTCTTATCGAGTTTTAAGAAAAAAGTAATAAAACACTTATGTGCTTATGTGTTTATAACTTATGTGCTCGCGAGTGTCGGGTAGAATGATTAATAACTAAAACTTTAAAATTTTGTTGTCAGGATGACTAATGTCGGAGAATCCAGTCAGGTTAGGGAGGAGGGACCTCAAATGCCTATAGAGGAGGAGCCTCGCGACATTCAGGTAGTTTGGGAACAACTACTGCCACGGGAGTTACCGTTGGTCACAGTAGTTGAAGATGAGGAGAATGATGTGGAGACAGATGAGGAGGATGAGGAAGAAAGGATTCCACTTAACTCGATAGCAGGCCGTATTTACGATGAGGTGCATAACCGCAACGTGGAACTTCAGGATACAGTTGAGGAATTGCAAGAGATAGTAGCTGAACAACAGACTGCAATTACACAAAAAGACGGCGAGATCCAGGATCGTGAAGAACGACTGACTAACGCCGAGGAGAAATTAATACAGACTGAAGGAGAGAAAGAACAATTGATTGAGATGGTTGCTGAACTGGAGAGCAAGCTGAGAGAAGAAGCTGCTAAGAGGGCAAGAGCTGAAGATGCATATGAGGAAGCTTATCAACGAACTGGAAGAGCAGCGAGAGACGCGCATGCAAAGAGGATGAAGATGGAAGAGATGGATAAAGTATTTAACACCGCAATTAATCGAGCTCAAGATCGGGTCATGGGATATCCGATTCAGTTCGAGACACTGCCATCGTTCGTGTTAGATCGCAGAACAATGTTTCGAGTCATGGAGGAGGAACGTGATAGGGCTACGAAGTACCTTAATAGATCATCGTAGAAAATGGGTCGGTAATGCACGTAATATGTATTAAATATTATGTAAATCCCTAGTGTTAAGTAACCATGGGATATGATAATAATGGTGTTGTCCTGAAACTTTTGTAGTTCAGGAAAGGAATGTAGATAGCAGAGATGCTATTGTGTTATGTTTTCAGAAAATTTATGAATAAATAAAAGTTATTTTATTCAAAGTGTTATGTGCTATGTGGTTATTTCTTTTGTTGAGGCAAGTTAATTAGAAATACTTAAAGAAGTTGAGTAATGGTCTAATAGGTGTTTTATTTTAACAAAAAATGCCTCCCAGACGTCAGCCAACACGACAGAGAACCACTGAAGGAACTAACAATAACGACAATGTTGATGCGAATCCCGTTCAACAACTAATAACACTACTGACAGGAACGTTGCAGAATCAACCTCAAAACCATGGTACAACGTTTAAGGAGTTTAAGGCGGTTGGACCACCTGAATTTCGTGGGTCCATGAATCCAGTCAAAGCACAAACCTGGATTATGGAGATAGAGAAGGTGTTCGATGTCGCTAGGGTAGGGGATGACCAGAAGACTGCTTTTGCAACTTTCATGTTGAAAGCAGAAGCCAGTTATTGGTGGCAGGCTAATAAAACTCGTGAAGGGCCAGGAGTGATGACTTGGGATAGGTTCAAGGAGTTGTTTTTCGAGACCTATTTCCCGGAGAGTTCGAAGAGTCAGCTGGAAGTACAGTTTCTAGAACTGAAGCAAGGGACGATGTCGGTATCTGAGTATGCCGCAAAATTCAATGAATTGGCGAGGTTTGCGCCATATCAGGTTAGCACAGATGAGCGTAAGGCGAAAAGGTTTGAACAGGGACTAAAGCCATGGTTGTACAGTAGGGTTTTCCTATTCCAATTGAAGACGTTTGCAGCAGTGATGGAGAAAGCAGTACTCGCTGAAGGTGGAGGCGAGGCGGTGATAAAATTTAATCAGGAACAAAAGAAGAAGAAGAATGAGAATGAGGTGAAGAATGGTGGTAGTAGCAGTGGAAACAACAACAATAACAACAACAACAAGAGGAAGTGGAATGGGAGTATGGGTACTGGAAACCAGCAAGGTAACCAGCAGAACAAAAAGTTTGAAGCATGTGCGACATGTGGAAAGTTTCACAAGGGTGCGTGCTTGATGGGAAAATGAGTTTGCTACAATTGTGGCCAGGAGGGTCACATCGCTCCAAATTGCACTCAATCAAAGAAGAATGCGTGCTTCACGTGCGGATCCAAGGATCACTTTGCTCGTGAATGTCCTAAGAAGAAGGAGGGAGTGACAACCAGAAGCAAAGGAGATAACAATGGAGGTGTGTGGGCTGTTACAGGACCTGCAGCATCAATTAAACCCACAGCCAGAACCTTTAACATGACTGTGCAGGATGATGTGCAATTAAAGGATGTAGTTTCAGGTATTATCCCAATCAATGATATTGATGCATATGTATTATTTGATTCGGGTGCTACTTGCTCGTTTATATATGATGAATTTGCTAAGAGGTTAGAATTGCCTAGAGAAGAACTAAATTTTCCTTTGAACATAGAAATTGCGAATAAGGAAATAATCCCTGTTAGATTCGTATACAAGAACTGTAGGGTGAACATTAAGGAGAATGTCTTGTTGGTAGATTTGATTCCGATTAGACTGGGGGAATTTGATGTAATTTTGGGAATGGATTGGTTGTTCAAATACGGAGCGGTAATTGACTGCCAAAAGAAGTGTGTAAACCTTATGACTCCGTCAAAGGTAGTATTTTATGGTAGCAAGTCGCCTAGACAAATGAAATGTCTGACGACCATGCAGGCCAAGAAATTGTTGAGTCAAGGTTGTGTGGGCTATTTAGCTTACATAGTCGATACTCAAAAGAAGGGGGTAAAGCTGAAAGAAATACCAGTAGTGAGGGAATTCGAAGACGTTTTTCCAGAGGATTTGCCAGGACTTCTGCCTGACAGAGAAATTGAGTTCGTGATCGACTTAGTACCGGGAACAGCACCGATATCGAAGGCCCCGTACAGAATGGCTCCGGTAGAAATGAAGGAACTAATGGTTCAGTTGCAAGAGCTGCTGGACAAGAAATATATTCAACCAAGCGTATCGCCGTGGGGAGCGCCAGTTTTATTTGTGAAGAAGAAGGACGGGTCAATGCGTCTTTGCATTGATTATAGGGAGTTAAACAAAGTCACTATTAAAAACAAATACCCGTTGCCAAGAATAGATGACTTGTTTGATCAAATGAAGGGTGCTAAGTACTTTTCAAAAATAGATTTGAGAAGTGGTTATCACCAATTGAAGGTAAGAAAGGAGGATATACCACGAACGGCATTCAGAACTCGGTATGGACATTACGAGTTCCTGGTGATGTCTTTTAGTTTAACCAATGCACCTGCTGCGTTCATGTATTTGATGAACAGGGTGTTTAAACCATTCCTAGACAAGTTTGTAGTGGTATTCATTGATGACATTCTAGTGTATTCCAAAACTCAAGAAGAACACGTGGAACACTTACGTCTGACATTGGAGACACTAAGAAAGGAAAAACTGTACGCGAAGTTCTCTAAGTGCGAATTTTGGCTCGATCATGTACAATTTTTAAGGCATGTGATTGACAAAGATGGGATCTCAGTGGATCCGTCGAAAGTGGAAGCAGTAATCAATTGGGAACAACCAAAAACACCGTCGAAAATGAGGAGTTTCTTGGGACTGGCTGGTTATTATAGAAGATTTATTCAAGATTTTTCTAAGATAGCCACTCCGCTAACAAATTTGACAAGAAAAATTGTAAAATTCGTTTGGACGGAGAAGTGCGAAGAGAGTTTCCAAGATTTGAAGAAGAAGTTAAGTGTGGCACCTATATTGACTTTGCCAGATAATACAGGAAATTTTGTGGTATATAGTGATGCCTCACATAAAGGTTTGGGTTGTGTTCTTATGCAAAACGGCAAAGTTATTGCCTATGCATCAAGACAATTGAAGGATTATGAGAAGGGGTATCCGACTCATGATTTGGAATTGGCTGCAGTTGTGTTTGCTCTGAAGATATGGAGACACTATCTTTATGGAGAGAAATGTGAGATCTACACAGACCACAAAAGTTTGAAGTATATTTTCACTCAGAAAGATTTGAACATGCGTCAGAGAAGGTGGATGGAACTGATAAAAGATTACGATTGTGAGATCTTTTATCATCCGGGCAAAGCGAATGTGGTAGCTGATGCTTTAAGCAGGAAAGGTAGGGAGAAGTTGATGCTGATTAACCTTGTCTTATTATTGTTCAAGCAAGGTAGGTTATAATTATTCAAATTGTATGCTATTAGATTATCCCTAAAGCATGATGTTAATCTATAAACATCAATTAAACTATGATTATTCCATAGTATACAGTTATGTCGTTTGTAATCAACTTAACCCTAGTTGATTACCGTTGAATTCTAAATTACCCCATGATGTATCCAAACCAAACTCACTTTGGTACGGACTTGTATTCTAAATACTGAGAAGAACAACTCTTTTATAAGAGGTTACGCTTAGCGTTGAAATGATTGTGCACAATACATTGTACGAAGGGTTGATCCCCCTAAGTACGTGAAGTCCTTATAGTCTTATGACTGTTAAAGTTTAAGTTGAAAAATTACTTATAACTGTGGACATGATTCGTGGTCATTAGACCCTCAGTAAAGGTTAAAGCTTTCCAAAAGTTAATAGAATATATTGTTAAATTCTATTGAGCTTAATGTTGACAAATGATGTAAAAGTTTAATGATTTAATTATTGTTATTTCAAGTGGGCCTTGTTTGCTCACTCTTGCCTGTAAAATTTCTTATAGCTAAGGTTGAAAATGGTGATGTACCTAGCACCAGTAAAGGGAAAGGAAAGATGAAACAATGCTGAAGACCTGTAATAGATTGAATAGTTTATTTTCAGACTTGTTTAAAGATTGTAATGAATGTTATTTTAATTTTCCGCATGAATGAATGAATGTTTGTAAAGGTTAGATAACCTGGGAGATTTATTTAAATTTAGTCCTGTATGGGCAGGTTTTATTTATTCAATTTTATTATAATTGGGTAGTTAGAAATGAATGTTTTGATTGCGTGAACACCAAATCTTGAGGAAATGGAGTACCAGGATTTGGGGTTGTCACATCCGCTACCTCGCATTGATGACCTGTTCAACCAGTTGCAATGAGCATAATTCTTTTCAAAGATTGATCTTCGTTTTGGATATCATCAGCTGAAGATTAAAACTGAGGATATTCTGAAGACTGCCTTCAGAACGCAGTACGGGCATTATGAATTCTTAGTCATGTCTTTTGGATTGACTAATGCTCCTACTGCTTTCATGGATTTGATGAACCGTGTGCTCATAGAATATTTGGATCAGTTCGTTGTTGTCTTTATTGATGACATCCTCATCTATTCTAAAAGACATGAAGATCATGAGCACCATTTAAAGCTGGTACTTCAAAGGCTTCGTGATAACAAGTTATATGCGAAGTTGAAAAAATATGAGTTCTGGCTTGAGGAAGTAGCGTTCCTTGGGCATGTGGTGTCAAAACATGGAGTATCTGTTGACCCGGCGAAGCTTGAAGCAATACAAAGTTGGGAGCAACCGAAGTCGGTGACCAAAGTACGTAGCTAATCATAAACTCTTGTGAAGTTTATACCTTATTAGATACCGGTTCTACCTATTCTTTTATCTCTCCTACTTGTGCTCAATGTTTGAACTTGACTCCGGAGAAATTAGACTTTGACTTATCTGTTGAGACTCCGTTAGGAAAAACTTTTGTTACATCCACGGTTTATAAATCTTGCATGATTCAAGTTGGGACCATCACATTACCTGTCGATCTTATTTCTTTGAAAATACTTGCATTTGATGTGATTTTAGGGATTGATTGGTTAACCACTCATCATGCCAAAATTGATTATTTTCGTAAGGTTGTTAGTTTTCATATTCCTAACCAACCTGTTATGCAAATTCAAGCAACCAAACCACTAAAGTCAATCACTGTCATATCAAGCCATAAAGACATTCGTTTATTAAAAAACGGCTGTCAAACTTTCTTAGCCCATGTTATGGACTTGAACAAAAATACGTCATTTTTGAATAATATATCTGTTGTTAGTGAATTTCCTGACGTATCTCCTGAAGAACTTCCCGGTCTACCTCGAGAACGTGAAGTTAAATTCTTTAATGACCTTGAACCTGGAACAAAACCCATTTCTAAAACCCCATATCGAATGGCTCCTATTGAACTTCAGGAGTTAAAGGTCCAACTACAGGAGTTGTTAGACATTGGTTTCATTCGTCCTAGTACATCTCCTTGGGGTACTCCTATTTTATTTGTAAAGAAGAAAGATGGGAGTATGCGACTTTGTATTTACTACCGGGAATTGAACCATGTCACCATCAAGAAGAGGTAACCGCTACCTCGCATTGATGACCTGTTCGACCAGTTGCAAGGAGCATAATTCTTTTCGAAGATCGATCTTCATTCCGGATATCATCAGCTGAAGATTAAAACTGAGGATATTTTGAAGACTGCCTTCAGAACGCGGTACGGGCATTATGAACTCTTAGTCATCTCTTTTGGATTGACTAATGCTCCTGCTACTTTCAGGGATATAATGAACCGTGTGTTCATGGAATATTTGGATCAGTTCGTTGTTGTCTTTATTGATGACATCTTCATCTATTCCAAAAGTCGTGAATATCGTGAGCACCATTTGAAGCTGGTACTTTAAAGGCTTCGTGATAACAAGCTATATGCTAAGCTGAAGAAATGCGAGTTTTAGCTTGAGGAAGTAGCATTCCTTGGGCATATGGTGTAAAAACATGGAGTATCTGTTGACCTGGCGAAGATTGAAGCAATACAAAGTTGGGAGCAACCGAAGTCGGTGACCGAAGTACATAGTTTTTCGGGCTTAGCTGGTTATTATCAGAGATTCGTGGAAGGATTTTCTCGAATCGCTACTCCGTTAACTCAGCTGACTCGGAAAGATAGAAAATTCTTATGGAGCAAGGAATGCGAAAAGAGTTTCCAAGAGCTTAAGAGGAGACTCATTTCGGCACCTGTTCTGATAATACCATCTGGTTCGGATGGATTTGTTATCTACAGCGATGCTTCAGGCAAAGTGTTAGGATGTGTTCTCATGTAACATGAGAAAGTCATAGCCTATGCCTCGCGACAACTCAATGAATATGAGAGGAATTGTCCTACTCATGATCTGGAGTTGGCAGCAGTCATTTTAGCGTTGAAGATGTGGAGACACTACGTGTATGGGGAGAAAGTGGAGATTTATACATATCATAAAAGCGTCAAATATTTATTCACCAAAAAGGAACTCAACATGCGGCAACGACGTTGGCTCGAGCTGTTGAAAGATTACGACCATAGCATTCAATATCATCCTGGAAAAGCAAATGTGGTAGCTGACGCATTGAGTAGAAGATCGTATGCGGGTACGAGTGCGATGTTGTTAACGTAAAGATTCATTGTGTATGACTTACAAAAAATGAAGATTGAGTTAAAGGCTCCAAGTACTCACGTGATGATATTAAACATACGAGTAGAACCGGCTTTAATCGATAAAGTTAAAGCTTCTCAAGCTACAGACCTGGAGCTGATGCGTATGAAGAAGAAAGTTCAAGAAGGTGTTATTCCAGAAGTAAGAATCGACGAAGAAGGAATACTTCGAGTCAACTCCAGACTTTGCATTCCTAACGATTCTGACTTGAAGAATAGAATCATGATGGAGGCACACAATACACCGTTTGCAATCCATCCTGGAAGTACCAAAATGTATCATGATCTTTGACATACATTTTGGTGGAGCAATATGAAGAGAGAGATCGCGGAGCTTATCTCGAGGTGTTTAACTTGCTAACGTGTAAAGGCGGAGCATTAACTACCAAAGGGTCCATTACAACCACTTGAGATTCTGAAATGGAAGTGGGAACACATTACTATAGATTTCGTTATGGGTCTTTCCAAGGTTTCTCAAGGCATAGATGCGATTTGGGTTATTATTGATAGCTTAACCAAGTCTGCTCATTTCTTGCCTATACGGGAGACTTAGTCCCTTGAACGTCTTGCTCGTATGTACGTGAATGAGATTGTAAGATTGCATGGCATACCAGTATCCATAGTTTCAGATCGTGACCCAAGATTCACTTCATGATTTTGGGTTAGCTTGCAAAAAGCTATGGGCACGGATTTATGATTCAGTTCAGCATACCATCCTCAAATGGGCGGGCAATCAGAAAGGACTATTCAAACTCTTGAAGATCTATTAAGACTCTGTGTCCTAGATTTCAAAGGAAGTTGGGATAAGTACTTTTCATTAGTGAAATTCTCCTACAATAACAGTTATCAATCAAGTATAGGCATGGCTCCATTCGAGGCGCTATATGGAAGAAAATGTCGTTCTCTAGTATGCTGAGATGAGGTGGGTGAAGCAACGTTGTTGGGACCCGAATTGGTACGCATAACTACAGAAAAGATCCAAACGATTCGATAACGAATACAAACGGTACAGGATCGGCAAAAGAGTTATGCGGATCTTTATCGAAAGGACGTGGAATTTAATATTGGGGATCATGTATTGTTACGTATTGCTCCATGGAAGGGAGTTATAAGATTTGGGAAGAGAGGAAAGCTCAATCCAAGATTTGTTGGTCCATTTGAGATTCTTGACCGAATAAGAAATGTGGCCTATAGACTCGCATTATCTCCAAGCATGTCTCGTGTTCATAATATTTTTCACATATTTATGCTTCGTAAATATGTGAAAGACCCGAACCACATTATTAAGTTAGAACTAGATGAGATAGCCGAAGATTTAACGTACGAAGAGGTACCTGTTAAGATCTTGGATAGGAAAGAGCATGTCCTACGCACCAAGGTTATACCACAAGTAAAGGTTTTGTGGAGGAACCATGCTATTGAAGAAATGACCTGGGAGTTGGAATCAGAAATGAAAGCGAGGTATCCTCACCTTTTCGAAACACGAGGTACGTACGTCAATTTCGAGAACGAAATTTCATAAGGAGGGGAGGTTGTAAAACCTCAACTTTTTATTAATAAAAATTAAATTTTCTCTAATTATTATTTTGAATAATAAGGTGTTAATTTGATATAGTGCTTTGGTTATGGGTGAAATGTGCAAATTTTACAAAATAAGCAAGTGGTTATAAAATATTCATTGTTGTCGGGAAATATTCATTTTGTCGTGGAATATTCTTGTTGTCGGAGAATTTTCGTACGACGGCACAGCCATTTGTGGGCCCATAACGGAAAACGGTCGGATAAAAAAAACGACAAGTTTGAATTTTTATAAATAACGACGTAGTTGTTACCGTTAACATTGTTGAAATACCCGGTGGTTAAAGTACAGTAATACGCGTGGTTACACAGTAGCACATGGTATTGTACAGTATTTTTTGAATTATTGATTCTTACGTAAGAAGGCATTACTCAATAATTGTTACAGTAATTACTATTCAATATTTTATTTTATTGATTCAATAATTGCTACGTTGATATTTTATATTATTATTGTTTCAATAATTGTCACTGCTCAGTATTTCCCATTATCAGATCAATAATTCATATTATTTGAATAATATTATTAGATAGCATTTGTAAGACCCCGAATTTTATGAAATAAAAGTATTCAATTTTTCTTATAATTACTATTCAGTAAATGGTTAAATTGATAAAAATTAGATTAAGGGTGATATATGAAATTTTTTTCAAAATACGCAAGCGGTTATAAAATATTCATTGTTGTCGAAGAATATTCGTTTAGTCGTGAAATATTCTTTCTGTCGGAGAATATTCGTACGACGGCGCAGCCATTTGTGGGCCCCATAACAGAATAACAGTCGGATGAAGAAAACGACAAATTTGAGTTTTTATAAATAACGGCGTAGTTGTTACCGTTAACACTGTTGAAATACCTGGTGGTTAAAATACAGTAATACGCGTAGTTACACAGTAGCACACGGTATTGCACAGTATTTTTTAATTATTGATTCTTACGTGAGAAGGCACTACTCAATAATTGTTACAGTAATTTTTGTTCAATATTTTATTTTATTGAATCAATAATTGCAGCGTTGATATTTAATATTATTGTTGTTTTAATAATTGTCACTGCACAGTATCTCCATTATCAGATCAATAATTCATATTATTTGAATAATATTATTAGATAGCATTATTGGTAATGTCTAGAAAGTTATGTCAAGGAGAGATTTGGTCACCTAATTGTGCGTCAGTAAGGAGAAATTCTTATCGGAAAGTCCCCTCTTTCCTGGGAACTACCTGGTTGTCATTATTATGATTCTGTAATATTATTTGTGAATAATTAATTATTGATCTATATGATAATGAAATATTTATTTTATGTGGATATAAATGATGGATTTATTTATGTGGTTATAAATGAAAGAATTAATGTTGAGGTATTCTATCAGTATTTTGTCGGATTGGAGGTATTAAAAGATCAAATCAGTGTTCTTACAGTTTTATTGTGCGAGTTATAATTTTTAATCTGACCGTTGGATCGTTGTGATTTTTGGATATGTTATACATATATAAGTTGAGTATATGTTCACAAATTTTGAACCGTTAAAAATGAACAAATAATTTGTTATGAATTTTAAGAGGTGACTGATTCGAAAATTAGGTTTATAAATAATTTTATTGGAAAATTCTAGAAATGGGTGGGCCCCACTTTTAGTTGTTGGGAAAGATGGCTGATTTTTGGTAGGTGGAATAGTAGCAGGTAAAGCCATCAGATAGCAGGTCAAGTCTGCTTCGGCGTCCTAACATTTTCCTATAAATAGAGGGCTAAGTGAGAATTGAAAATCACACCAGAATTCATAAGTTTTCTCTCTTTTTCTCTCTAGATTATCGAGTGTATTTTGTGAGTATTTAGATACTTGGTGAGTTACTATTCATCAGTGCAAGTTTCCTTCAACGGCATATCCGATATCCAATCAGAAGTGTTGTTCTTTTGAGGTAAGGGATAGTAAGGGATGTTATTTTCTTCGTAAATGATATTATTTCTTTCAATATCATGTCGAAATATTGGTTTGAACTTTTTGTCAAATTTGAAACTTTTTGTGTCGGGGTTACTATTCACGTATACGGTACTATTCACGAATACGGCACTATTCACCGAAAAATGAAATTTTTTCTTTTTGTCCAAGTTGTCTATTATGGTTACTATCTTTGATTGTATCCATGTTTTGATCTTTATTTTTGAATTCTGCTTCAAAATTGGTTATTATGGAGTATTATTGAACTTGGATAAACTGTAATACGAATCCCTAATATTTGTTCTTTTATCTCACTGGATTCGTTTTCTTTAAAATATTTTTCATCATCCTCAGTCCTAAATGATAATACTACTGAATATCTTTGGCCTGTAGTGCAAAGATGAATTGTTGATGAATATCTTTGGCCCGTAGTGCAAAGATGACCTGTTGTTGAATATCTTTGGCCTGTAGTGCAAAGATGACCTGTTGTTGAATATCTTTGGCCTGTAGTGCAAAGATGGTCTCTTGATGAATATCTTTGGCCCGTAGTGCAAAGATGAAATTGTTAGTATGATTATAAATAGGAACTGTGATTTGGTATAACCATGATCTTTGATGTTTCAGGTAAAGACATGTGATGAAAATTATCTTCGTCCTGGGTGCGAAGAGAAATTTAGAATCACAATTATGATTATGAGTTATTCATATAATTGTGGAAAGGAACTGTTGAGTGATGTTACAGGGATAAAATATTGTTGGTGAACTTTTAATGTGGAGAAGATAGTAGACTTTATAGTTTATTTGACTCTTCTAATGGATTGCTCATTCCGCTGCAACTATGGTTGAAATTTTTAATCATCTATCATATGTTCTAAATATCAGATTTATTACTGTTGAAGGCTATTGATAATTTATTTACCTTTAGTCATGATATTCTTTACTGGGCTAGTTGTGCTCACCCTTCTGTTTCACAATTCCTTTCAGGTAATAAGAGTGTAGCTGGGTCGAGCGGGGGTAACAGGGGAATAGAACGGTGATCATCATTTAGTAGTTATATTTGGTGAATCAAATAGGGTGAGGCGAACCCAACGTTGGAAGGGTGTTTTGTCACTATCATACAAAATTTCTAATGACATACAATCTCGTATCATCATAAAACACGGTTGTGCACATCCACTTGCTGAGTATATCTACGAGCACTACCTATATAATCTTGGTGTTTATTTGAATTATAATTCTCAATCAGAGACAGTGGAGATAATGATATGTCAAGAGAAGATTTACCATTAGAAAGAATATGATAGTAATCTTCTTGTTTTTCTTTGGGGTCTATTGGGTCAACCAAGGATATTTCTGTGGACATATGATATCTATCATAACTTAGATGTATGGCCTCCCATGTACGAAGGTTTTCTTGAGCACTTCCCAAAAATTTTAATTTCTAAAGCAATTTTTGACTATACCTTTATGTAAGGTGCCATTGTGACGTGCTATCCAAGGTTGGGATGAGAGTCACAGTTGGTATCAAAACTCACAGCATATGTGTTGTTGTATTTTGTACGAGAATTATGATAATGAAGTTGTAGTTATTTTCTGTACCATGTATTTGGCGACTTAGAATGGGTTGGGTGGAATGGAACTATTTTGGGGTTGTCACATTTGGTATCAGAGCTTAAGGATATGATCTCTGGCGGAGATCAGAGAATAGAACTAGGAGGGGAGAGATGAGTAATATCATTCGCTAGTGTGTGTCCTACCTAAGCTGAATTTTCTTACTTAAGTTGACAAATTGTGATATGTTAATTAACCTTTTTTTTGAAGTTGTATTCTAAAATGATATCTGAAATACAGGAGATGAGCAATGGAGAAATCATGATGACAAGAAAGATGGAATCTGAAATGAAAACAAGGTTTTTTTAACTCTTTGAAATACCAGGTACGTAAATTTCGAGAACGAAATTTCATAAGGAGGGGAGATTGTAAGACCCCGAATTTTATGAAATAAAAGTATTCAATTTTTCTTATAATTACTATTCAGAAAATGGTTAAATTGATAAAAGTTAAAATTAAGGGTGATATATGAAATTTTTTTCAAAATACGCAAGTGGTTATAAAATATTCATTATTGTCGGGGAATATTCGTTTAGTCGTGAAATATTCTTTCTGTCGGGAAATATTCGTACGACGACGCAGCCATTTGTGGGCCCCATAACAGAATAACAGTCGGATGAAGCAAACGACAAATTTGAGTTTTTATAAATAACGGCGTAGTTGTTACCATTAACACTGTTGAAATACCTGGTGGTTAAAATACAGTAATACGCGTAGTTGTACAGTAGCACATGGTATTGCATAGTATTTTTTCAATTATTGATTCTTACATGAGAAGGCACTACTCAATAATTGTTACAGTAATTTCTATTCAATATTTTATTTTATTGAATCAATAATTGCTGCGTTGATATTTTATATTATTATTGTTTCAATAATTGTCACTGCACTGTATCTCCATTATCAGATCAATAATTCATATTATTTGAATAATATTATTAGATAGCATTATTGGCAATGTCTAGAAAGTTCTGTAAAGGAGAGGTTTGGTTACCTAATTGCGCGCCAGTAAGGAGAAATCCTTATCGAAAAGCCCCCTCTTTCCTAAGAACTGCCTGGTTGTCATTATTGTGATTCTGTAATATTATTTGTGAATAATTAATTATTGATCTATTTGATAATGAAATATTTATTTTATGTGGATATAAATGATGGATTTATTTATGTTGTTATAAATGAAGGAATTAATGTTGAGGTATTTTATCAGTATTTAATCGGATTAGAGGTATTAAAAGATCAAATCAGTGTTCTTACAGCTTTATTGTGTGAGTTATAATTTTTAATCTGACCGTTGGATCGTTGCGATTTTTGGATATGTTATACATATATAAGTTGAGTATATATTCACAAATTTTGAACCGTTAAAAATGAACGAATGATTTGTTATGAATTTTAAGAGGTGACTGATTTAGAAACTAGGTTTATAAATAATTTTGGTAGAAAATTCTAGAAATGGGTGGGCCCCACTTTTGGTTGTTGGGGAAGATGGCTGATTTTTGGTGGGTGAAATAGTAGCAGGTAAAGCCATCAGGTAGCAGGTCAAGTCTGCTTCGGTGTGCTAACATTTTCCTATAAATAGAGGGCTAAGTTAGAATTGAAAATCACACCAGAATTCATAAGTTTTCTCTCTTTTTCTCTCTAGATTATCGAGTGTATTTTGTGAGTATTTAGATACTTGGTGAGTCACTATTCATCAGTGCAAGTTTTCTTCAGCGTCATATCCGATATCCAGTCAGAAGTGCTGCTCTTTTGAGGTAAGGGAAGTTATTTTCTTCGTAAATGATATTATTTCTTTCAATATCATGTCGAAATATTGGTTTAAACTTTTTATCAAATTTAAAACTTTTTATGTCGGGGTTACTATTCACGTATACGGCACTATTCACGCATACGGAACTATTCACGAATACGGCACTATTCACCAAAAAATAAAATTTTTCCTTTTTGTCCAAGTTGTCTATTATGGTTACTATCTTTGATTGTATCCATATTTTGATCTTTATTTTTGAATTCTGCTTCAAAATTGGTTATTATGGAGTATTATTGAACTTGGATAAACTGTAATACGAATCCCTAATATTTGTTCGTTTATCTCACTGGATTCATTTTCTTTAAAATATTTTTCATCATCCTCGGTCCTAAATGATGATACTACTGAATATCTTTGGCCTGTAGTGCAAAGATGAATTGTTGATGAATATCTTTGGCCCGTAGTGCAAAGATGACCTGTTGTTGAATATCTTTGGCCTGTAGTGCAAAGATGACCTGTTGTTGAATATCTTTGGCCTGTAGTGCAAAGATGGTCTGTTGATGAATATCTTTGGCCCGTAGTGCAAAGATGAAATTGTTAGTATGATTATAAACAGGAACTGTGATTTGGTATAACCATGATCTTTGATATTTCAGGTAAAGACATGTGATAAAAATTATCTTTGTCCTGGGTGCGAAGAGAAATTTAGAATCACAATTATGATTATGAGTTATTCATATAATTGTGGAAAGGAACTGTTGAGTGATGTTACAGGGATAAAACACTGTTGGTGAACTTTTAATGTGGAGAAGATAGTAGACTTTACGGTTTATTTGACTCTTCTAATGGATTGCTCATTCCGCTGCAACTATGGTTGAAATTTTTTATCATCTATCATATGTTCTAAATATCTGATTTATTACTGTTGAAGGCTATTGATAATTTATTTATCTTTAGTCATGATATTCTTTACTGGGCTAGTTGTGCTCAACCTTCTGTTTCATAATTCCTTTCAGTTAATAAGAGTGTAGCTGGGTCGAGCGGGGGTAACAGGGGAATAGAACGGTGATCATCATTTAGTAGTTATATTTGGTGAATCAAATAGGGTGAGGCGAACCCAACGTTGGAAGGGTGTTTTGTCACTATCATACAAGATGTCTAATGGCATACAATCTCGTATCATCATAAGACACGGTTGTGCACATCCACTTGCTGAGTATATCTACGAGTACTACCTATATAATCTTGGTGTTTATTTGAATTATAATTCTCAATCAGAGACAGTGGAAATAATGATATGTCAAGAGAAGATTTACCATTGGAAAGAATATGATAGTAATCTTCTTGTTTTTCTTTGGGGTCTATTGGGTCAACCAAGGATATTTCTGTGGACATATGATATCTATCAGAACTTAGATGCATGGCCTCCCATATACGAAGGTTTCCTTGAGCACTTCCCAAAAATTTTAATTTCTAAAGCAATTTTTGACTATACCTTTATGTAAGGTGCCATTGTGACGTGCTATCCAAGGTTGGGATGAGAGTCACAGTTGGTATCAAAACTCACAGCATATGTGTTGTTGTATTTTGTACGAGAATTGTGATAATGAAGTTGTAGTTATTTTCTGTACCATGTATTTGGCGACTCAAAATGGGTTGGGTGGAATAGACCTATTTTGGGGTTGTCACGTTTGGTATCAGAGCTTAAGGATATGATCTCTGGCGGAGATCAGGGAATAGAACTAGGAGGGGAGAGATGAGTAATATCCTTCGCTAGTGTGTGTCCTACCTAAGCTGAATTTTCTTACTTAAGTTGACAAATTGTGATATGTTAATTAACCTTTTTTTTTTGAAGCTGTATTCTAGAATGATATCTGAAATACAGGAGATGAGCAATGGAAAAATTATGATGATAGAGAAGATGGAATCTGAAATGAAAGTAAAATTTTTTCAACTCTTTGAAATACCAGGTACGTAAATTTCGAGGACGAAATTTCATAAGGAGGGGAGATTGTAAGACCCCGAATTTTATGAAATAAAAGTATTCAATTTTTCTTATAATTACTATTCAGAAAATGGTTAAATTAATAAAAGTTAAAATTAAGGGTGATATATGAAATTTTTTTCAAAATACGCAAGTGGTTATAAAATATTCATTATTGTCGGGGAATATTCGTTTAGTCGTGAAATATTCTTTCTGTCGGGAAATATTCGTACGACGGCGCAGCCATTTGTGGGCCTCATAACACTGTTAAAATACCTGGTGGTTAAAATACAGTAATACACGTAGTTGTACAGTAGCACACGGTATTGCATAGTATTTTTTTCAATTATTGATTTTTACGTGAGAAGGCACTACTCAATAATTGTTACAGTAATATCTGTTCAATATTTTATTTTATTGAATCAATAATTACTGCGTTGATATTTTATATTATTGTTGTTTCAATAATTGTCACTGCACAGTATCTCCATTATCAGATCAATAATTCATATTATTTGAATAATATTATTAGATAGCATTATTGGCAATGTCTAGAAAGTTCTGTCAAGGAGAGGTTTGGTCACCTAATTGCGCGTCAGTAAGGAGAAATCCTTATCGGAAAGCCCCCTCTTTCCTAGGAACTGCCTGATTGTCATTATTGTGATTCTGTAATATTATTTGTGAATAATTAATTATTGATCTATTTGATAATGAAATATTTATTTTATGTGGATATAAATGATGGATTTATTTATATTGTTATAAATGAAAGAATTAATGTTGAGGTATTTTATCAGTATTTTATCGGATTAGAGGTATTAAAAGATCAAATCAGTGTTCTTACAGCTTTATTGTGTGAGTTATAATTTTTAATCTGACCGTTGGATCGTTGTGATTTTTGGATATGTTATACATATATAAGTTGAGCATATATTCACAAATTTTGAACCATTAAAAATGAACGAATGATTTGTTATGAATTTTAAGAGGTGACTGATTCAGAAATTAGGTTTATAAATGATTTTGGTAGAAAATTCTAGAAATGGGTGGGCCCCACTTTTGGTTGTTGGGGAAGATGGCTAATTTTTGGTGGGTGAAATAGTAACAGGTAAAGCCATCAGGTAGCAGGTCAAGTCTGCTTCGGCGTGCTAACATTTTCCTATAAATAGAGGGCTAAGTTAGAATTGAAAATCACACCAGAATTCATAAGTTTTCTCTCTTTTTCTCTCTAGATTATCGAGTGTATTTTGTGAGTATTTAGATACTTGGTGAGTCACTATTCATCAGTGCAAGTTTCCTTCAGCGTCATATCCGATATCCAGTCAGAAGTGCTGCTCTTTTGAGATAAGGGACGTTATTTTCTTCGTAAATGATATTATTTCTTTCAATATCATGTCGAAATATTGGTTTGAACTTTTTATCAAATTTAAAAATTTTTGTGTCGGAGTTACTATTCACGTATACGGAACTATTCACGAATACGGCACTATTCACCAAAAAATAAAATTTTTCCTTTTTGTCCAAGTTGTCTATTATGGTTACTATCTTTTATTGTATCCATGTTTTGATCTTTATTTTTGAATTCTGCTTCAAAATTGGTTATTATGGAGTATTATTGAACTTGGATAAACTGTAATACGAATCCCTAATATTTGTTCTTTTATCTCACTGGATTCGTTTTCTTTAAAATATTTTTCATCATCATCGGTCCTAAATGATGATACTACTGAATATCTTTGGTCTGTAGTGCAAAGATGAATTTTTGATGAATATCTTTGGCCCGTAGTGTAAAAATGACCTGTTGTTGAATATCTTTGGCCTGTAGTGCAAAGATGACCTGTTGTTGAATATCTTTGGCCTGTAGTGCAAAGATGGTCTGTTGATGAATATTTTTGGCCCGTAGTGCAAAGATGAAATTGTTAGTATGATTATAAACAGGAACTGTGATTTGGTATAACCATGATCTTTGATGTTTCAGGTAAAGACATGTGATGAAAATTATCTTCGTCCTGAGTGCGAAGAGAAATTTAGAATCACAATTATGATTATGAGCTATTCATATAATTGTGGAAAGGAACTGTTGAGTGATGTTACAGGGATAAAACATTGTTGGTGGACTTTTAATGTGGAGAAGATAGTAGACTTTATGATTTATTTGACTCTTCTAATGGATTGCTCATTCCGCTGCAACTATGGTTGAAAATTTTTATCATCTACCATATATTCTAAATCTCTGATTTATTACTGTTGAAGGCTATTGATAATTTATTTACCTTTAGTCATGATATTCTTTTATGGGTTAGTTGTGCTCACCCTTCTGTTTCATAATTCCTTTCAGGTAATAAGAGTGTAGCTGGATCGAGCGGGGGTAGCAGGGGAATAGAACGGTGATAATCATTTAGTAGTTATATTTGGTGAATCAAATAGGGTGAGGCGAACCCAACGTTGGAAGGGTGTTTTGTCACTATCATACAAGATATCTAATGACATATAACCTTGTGTCATCATAACACACGGTTGTGCACATCCACTTGCTGAGTATATCTACGAGCACTACCTATATAATCTTGGTGTTTGTTTGAAGTATAATTCTCAATTAGAGGCAGTGGAGATAATGATATGTCAAGAGAAGACTTACCATTGGAAAGAATATGATAGTAATCTTCTTATTTTTCTTTGGGGTCTATTGGGTCAACCAAGGATAATTCTGTGGACAGATGATATCTATCATAACCTAGATGCATGGCCTCCCATGTACGAAGGCTTCCTTGAGCACTTCTCAAAAATTTTAATTTCTAAAAATAATTTTTGACTATACCTTTATGTAAGGTGCCATTGTGACGTGCTATCCAAGGTTGGGATGAGAGTCACAGTTGGTATATATTTGTATCAAAACTCACAGCATATGTGTTGTTGTATTTTGTACAAGAATTGTGATAATGAAGTTGTAGTTGTTTTCTGTGCCATATATTTGACGACTCAGAATGGATTGGGTGGAATGGACCTATTTTGGGGTTGTCACAGCATTGTTGGCAATATCTAAAGAAGTTCTATCTAAGGAGAGGTTTGGTCACCTAATTGCGCGCCAGTAAGGAAAAATTCTTATCGAAAACCCCACTCTTTCTTGGGAACGACCTTGTTGTCATAATTGTGATTCTGTAATATTATTTGCGAATAATTAATTATTGATTTATATAATAAGAAAATATTTATTTTATGTGAATATAAATGAAAGATGGGAAAATATTTATTTTATGTGATTATAAATGAAGGAATTAATGCTGAGGTATTTTATCAGTATTTTGTCAGAATAGAGATGCTAAAAATCGTCCGTATGTGGATTTCGGTCATTTTTTGTTTGGAATTTAGAAAAACTTAAATCTATAAAGTTGTAGAGAATTTAATTTCCTATGGAATGGACATAAAATTCGTATTTTTTATGATAAAAGGGCTATTTATTATGAATTATTGAAGTTTCGGAAATAAATATTTTTTTAAAACATGGGTGGGCCCCACTTTTGGTTGGTGTGAAAATTTTATTTTTTGGTGGGCCCCACTTGTGGTGGCTGATATTTTGGTCAAGAATGTTTGCATAGAAATTTTTTGATAAATTAATATTTTATTAATTTAGCCTGCTTTGGCGTTTTAGCATTTTCATATAAATAGGGTGCTTAGTTAGAATTGAAAATCATACCAGAAACAAGTTTTCTCTCTCTATATATTATCGAGCATATTTTGTGAGTATTTAGATACTTTGAGAGTTGCTATTCAGTACAAGTTTCCTTCGGCATTACATCCGATATTCCAGTCAGAAGTACTATTCTTTTGAGGTAAGAGATGTTATTTTTTTCGTAAATGATATTATTTCTTTCAATATCATTATGTCGGAATATTGGCATAAATTTTATTGTGGAATTTCTACCTTTTTGTGTCGGGATTACTATTCACGTATACGACACTATTCACCGAAAAATAAATTTTTTCTTTTTTTCCCAGATGTCTATTTTTGTTATTATCTTTGATTGTATCCATGTTTTGATCTTCATTCTTGAATTTTACTCCACTATGGTTTATTATGGAGTGTTTTTGAACTTGGATAAATTGTAGTACAAATTCTTAATATTTGTCCTTTTGTCTCACTGGATTCATTTTCTTTAAGATATTTTTCATCATCCTCAGTCCTAAATGATGATATTACTGAATATCTTTGGCCTGTAGTGTAAAGATGAATAATTAACTGATGAATATATTTGGCCCGTAGTGCAAAGATGAACAAGTGTTGAGATGAACATGACCAACTGGTGATACAAATGAATATCTTTGGCCTGTAGTGCAAAGATGAATATTTGATTCAAGACGTATATTGATTGATGTTACAGGGATAAAATATTGATGATGGACTTTTAAATCTTAGAAGATAGTAGAATTCATTCTCTACTTGAGTCTTCTAATGGATTGATATTTCCGCTGCAGTTATTGATCTAAAACTTGATGTCTATTATATTCTATCAGATTTTTTTCTGTTGAAGACTAATGATAATTTGTTGTATATTATCTTAGTCATAATATTCTTTACTGGGCTAGTTGAGCTCACCATTTTTCCTTTTTGTTCCATTTTTCTTCTCAGGAGGCGAGAATATAACGGGAACTAGTCGGGGTGTGGAGTAATATTTTCAGTCAGATGTGTTATCAATCCTCACTATTTTATAAAATAGTATGATAATAATTGTAATAAAGACTCCTTTTGAGTTTGAATACTGTCTATTAGATAATATTTGTATTTAAACTCATAGTATTTGTGTTGTCGTATTTTGCACGATAATTGTAATAATGAAGTTATAGTTATTTCTGTACCATGTATTTGGTGACTCAGAATGGGTGATGTATACCTATTTTGGGGGGCGTCACACCAACAACGTGGGTGATGAAGCTCAAGGGAGAATAATAGCCTAAATACACCAAAACAGAAAACGACTCCTCAATATCAGAAACAAAAGTAAACCAAGACGCCGCATACACGCAAACAGTCGGTCGAAAAGAATAAGACGTCGCTATTCCATGCCTGAAGCAATATCCATGGCGACGCGTGGTGCCAATCGACCTTAGATGCATCATAAACCATACATACAATAGCATAGAGCTACCTTGAAAATATCCATCACTATAGGCATAACAATGAGAAGCCGAGATATAAGTCTCTACCAAGATCATGGGGAGAATGGTGTGATCCTCTCGCAAAGATCTGACCTCCGTCACCAATCTAATGTCAAGGTGATCCATGTAAAAAGGCATGCACAAATATGTTGCGATACACATCAGCAAAGTGTCTACATGAGCGTACCTCGATCGCTCCTCTGAAATGGCAAAGTCTCCCCGATACACTAAGAAGCTGTTAGTAGACCCAAAATGGTCAATCAGGAAGTCTAAGGATACAACGTGTCCAGATGTGATCCCTCCCAAGACGATCGACGCCGCAAATCGGTCAGAGTCATAAACTAGCATTGCATTTGACCATCTGCTACTCTGGCACAAGGCCCATCAAGGGGTAAACTAGAAATACGCTGATACTCCTCCAAGGTGGGGGTCAGCTCCTCTGATCCAAACCAGAACACATGTCTCTTAGGAATCCAATAAGTCAGCATACCCTCCACGAAGCCATCAGGAACCTGGAAAGACTGGTAAGATATCGAATGGCCCATCATACGATTTACTGAAATGCGATCCAAAGTCGACAAGCTCTCATACCAAGACCTCAAGCAAGAGGCTATCCGCGTAGGTGGCATATACTCGATGTGGGCAACTGAAGAAGAAGCCATCTGTAAAATAGTATCAAAAGATCATACAGGGGTCAATTCTAACTAACAATTTATAAATGCAAATCCATGACATATAATGCATGCATCATGATGGATGAAAATATAACATATACAACAAATGAAATATATTATATATAAATCTCCACAAAATACATAAAATTGTATACATCAATATCATCTCTGTTCTACAAATAAAAGTAAAAAGCACATGGAAATGGGCTTAGGCGCCCAACAATTAGCAATAGCCTATATAAGAAAATTTATACCATTTATGAAAGTACTATCATCAAACTGATCAACCTGCGCCAGCTCCTCCTAAGCATCGTGTCTCCACCAAAGGGTATATCCAGATGGTACAAGGGCGAATCTCCCCCAGCAAAGCCATCTATGTCTGGATCACCCAAAGGGGATACGGATCTCCCATGTGACACATCGGAAAGCTCGGTCTCCCAAATAGAGTTCCCAACGACCATCAGTCAACAAGGGAATCCTACGGGTAGATAAGGCATACTTAGGACTTATCGGGAAACCCTCATCAAATCCCTCTGCTAGATGCTCTGGGGTGTAAGGAACCCACGTCACATCAGAAGCAGTCAACAGCTCCAATTGAAGACGGCAATGAGCAAAGTTGTACGACACGGGGATCCCAGTGTATAAACTCTAAATTCTGGTTAATAAACCTTAAACCTAGTTAATAAATCCTAAATATTTTTTGGAAAAATCAAACTCTTATTCTGAATGGATCATTACCCATTAATATATATATATATATATATATATATATATATATATATATATGGAAGGTGTTTTATAAATTTAGAAATGAGAATTAGTTTGGACTTGTTCGTTTTTGTGTGTTTAGTGCATAAGCTCTTCTATGTGGATATGAAAATTAGATATAAGTGTTTTACAATTTTGCCTATTTTATGGATATAAAAAGTGACATAAGTATTTTACAATTTAATCTATTTTTATTTTTACCCCTAATTCATAGTGCATTGGAAAAATGTATTTCAGTGCAGCGGTAGACCCAAAAATCAATTTTTCAGTGCGAGGGCAAGTTGTAAGCTAGAAAAATTATTACCAAATATCATTCAGTTGTTTCAAAATTATGAAAAATTTTAATTTAATAATTCTACAAAAATAAAAAGATTATCGTTTACAAAATATGTAAACTTTAACAATAACTTTTTCTGTCATGATAATGGTTAAATATAATGAGTGCTTAATTTAGTAGGGGTATATAGAAGTGAAATTGTGTTGTTCAATTTGACAACTTTATGTCATTTTACTCTTTTTAATAAGAAAATGACTTTTTTTGTAGAATAATTTTTTTTGTGGAATAGACAAAATATTAACTAAATACATCTCTCAAAACGTATATATAATGCATCTTTCCTTTTTAAACTTCTAATTAGCACCCAAATATATAAAAGTTTTTCAAAAATCTAATTGCGGGTGGCCCCCAGCTTAGTGTGGGGCCGCCGATTTAAACACCAAATGAATCAAATTAAAATTAGTACAGTAAGATAAGGGCTTAAAAGTTGCGCATGTGAGTTCAAAAAATTACGTTTAAAATTAACTCGTAAAATGTTTACCAAAAATCTTAAAAACTCCAACCAAACCAAACATACATTTATTAATGTAAAATACTTTACAATGGCTTAATTGTACAATAAAATTTTCTTAACATCTATTGATTTTTGTCCTTATATATAATATATGTAAATAATAAACACACTAACTTTATCCATTAAGCTCTATTATACAATAATAATCTCGGAAATGAGTCTAATAATGCAGTTGAGGACGTGTTACACTCCCTATTTGGGGCCTCCGTTTGCTCCTTCAAATTATATTGACCGTCAACCAGCCAACAAGCCAGCTTTTAAACTTTACAATAGAGTAAAATTTGCACCGTAAATCTGCAATTATAAATCTAGGCATGTTGAAATTTGTACACTTTATATATATATATATATATATATATATATATATATATATATATATATATATATATATATATATATATGAGAAATGATTTATAACTTTCCTTAGCTATGTGTACTATTCCAGCTAACCTATATCCTGCCGTCCAATGGAAGATTTAAGGGTGTAAGATCTCAACTTTTATGAATAAAAATGAATTTTCTATAAATATCATTTTTGAATATTATGGAGTGAATTTGATATAATGTTATAGTTGTGGGTACTATTTATAAATTTTGCAAAGTATGCAAGTTGTTATATAATATTCGATTGGTCGGGGAATATTCGTTTTAACATGGAATATTTGTACGACGGCACAATTATTGGTGGACCCCACAACGGAATTATTGTCGGATTGAGAAAACGACAAAAATATATTTTTTATAAAATAACGGCGAAAATTTTACCGTTAACTGTTAGAATACCTGGTGGTTAAAATACAATAATACGCGTTGTTGCACAATAGCACACGATATTGCACAGTATTTTTGAATTTTTGATTCTGACGTAAGAAGACACTACTCAATAATTGTTACAGTAATTACTGTTCAATATTTTATTTTATTGGTTCAATAATTGCTACGTTGATATGTTATATTATTGTTGTTTTAATAATTGTCACTGCACAGTATTTTTCATTATCAGATCAATAATTCATATTATTTAAATAATATTATTAGATAGCATTATTGGTAATGTCTAGAAAGTTCTGTCAAGGAGAGGTTTGGTCACCTAATTGCGCGCCAGTAAGGAGAAATCCTTATTGGAAAGTCCCCTCTTTCCTGAGAACGGTCTGGTTGTCATTATTGTGATTCTGTAATATTATTTGTGAATAATTAATTATTGATTTATATGATAAGAAAATATTTATTTTTTGTGGACATAAATGATGGATAGAAAAATATTTATTTTATGTGGTTATAAATGAAGGAATTAATGTTGAGGTGTTTTATCATTATTTTTATCAGAATGGAGGTATTAAAAAATCAAATCAGTGTTCTTAAAGCTTTATTACGTGAGTTATAATTTTAATCCGACCGTTGGATCGTTGTGATTGTTGGATATATTATGTATATATAAGTTGAGTATATGTCCACAAATTTTTAACTATTAAAAATTTACGTATGATTTGTTATGAATTTTATGAGATATTGAAAATCATCCGTTTATAGATTTCGGATATTTTCTGTTTGGAATTTGGAAAAACTTAAAGCTACAAAGTTGTAGAGAATTCGATTTCGTGTGGAATGGACATAAAATTAGTATTTTTCTGATAAAACGGCTATTTATTATAAATTACTGAAGTTTTAAAAAATAAAATATTTTTATTAAAATTGGGTGGGACCCGCTTTTATTTTTTTGAACATGTGGGCTGCTATTTTTTTCATAATTGGCAGGCTTAGATGGCTGCTCTTGGATGGTTGGTGCGTAGAAGAAAAGAAATGATATATTATTATTTTATTTATTTATTCTCTTTTGGCGTTCTAGCATTTTTCTATAAATAGATGCTTAAGTTAGAATTGAAAATCACACCAGAAACAAGTTTTCTTTCTCTCTATATTATCAAGCATATTTTTCTGAGTATTTAGATACTTTGAGAGTTGCTATTCAGCGCAAGTTTTTTTCGGCTTTACATCTGATATTCCGATCAGAACTACTGTTATTTTGAGGTAAGGGATACTATTTTTGTTCAATATTCGCTTGAAATAATATTTTCTTTCACACTCTGTAGTATGCAAATAATATTATTTCGTTTCAGATTTTGAATTCTATACTCGTTTTTTAAAATTTTGGCTTCTATACTCCATGAAATTAGTAGAATATCCTTAATATTTGCGCTTCATCCAGTATCTTTTTATGGAAATATTATTCTGAGCATTCTTGATAAGTTTTAACTTTTTCATGCTGGAGTACTATTCACGAAATTACTATTCCTGAAGTACTATTCACTCGAGTACTATTCACCATTGTAAGACCCCAACTTTTATAAATAAAGATTAATTTTCTATAAATATCATTTTTAAATATTATGAAGTTAATTTGATATAATGTTATAGTTGTGGGTAATATTTATAAATTTTGCAAAGTAAGCAAGTTGTTATAAAATATTCGTTTGGTCGGAGAATATTCTTTTTGTCGGGGAATATTCGTACGACGGCACAATCATTGGTGGACCCCACAACGGAATTATTGTCGGATTGAGAAAACGACAAAATTATCTTTCTATAAAAATAACAGCTAAGGTATTACGTTAAAATCGTTAAAACTGTTGAACTACTTGGTAGTAAAAGTACAGTAATACGCGTGGTTGCATAGTAGCACACGGTATTGATTATTGATGCTTACGTGAGAAGTCACTCAGCTATACTCAATTATTGCTACAGTAATTGCTGCATCATATCTCTTAAATTATTGTCATAGTATCATCTGTATAATATGTTATATTATTGAGACGTTGTGGTAAGTTTGGTTATTTTATGGGGGGACATATGTCATCATCTAAGAGTCTCTTCGTCAATAGTAATTACCGTCGTCAATAGTAATTACCGTCGTCAATAGTATTTACCTTGGTCAATAGTAATTACATTCGTCAATAGTATTTACCTTGGTCAATAGTAATTACTTTCGTCAATAGTAGTTGTCCCTTCAATATTACCAAGAGTTATTTGACCCTTCGTTAAGACCAAGAGTCATTTGACCCTTCGTTAAGACCAAGAGTCATTTGACCCTTCGTTAAGACCAAGAGCCACCCTCAGTTTTTCTATAAATAGAGGCCTAGGGCTTCATTATTTTTCACGAATTCATTTAAGCTATAGAGAGAGAAAGTATAGAGAGAATAAGAGAGAGAGAGACTAAAAGTATTCTGCTACATCACTTTTCCAATATCCAGTTCTTTTAAGGTAGGGAATATTATTTCTTTTATATTCATGAAGAGAACTTCTGTTATTCCATTCGTTATTATTCTGTTGGAATAACCAGTATACGCGGTCTACCCTATACTTGGTGACATTCTTCTATTATTCTGTTGGAACATCCTGTCTGTGTGTTTTACACCGGACCTGGTTCTGTTTATTATTCTGTTGGAACATCCTGTCTGTGTGTTTTACACCGGACCTGGTTCCGTTTTTATTATTATTCTGTTGGAACATCCTGTCTGTGTGTTTTACACCGGACCTGGTTCCATTATTTATTATTCTGTTGAAATATCCTGTCTGTGCGTTTACGCTGGACCTGGTTCCATTATTTATTATTCTGTTGGAATAACCTGTCTGTGCGGTCTATCGCATGCATGGTGATTTCTTTTGTTATTCCATTCTTTATTATACTCAGTTGGTTAAGTTTTGACTTCTATACTCCATGAAATTTGTGGAATATCCTTGATAGTTGCGTTTCATCCAGTATCTTTTCAAGAAAATATTCTTCTAAGCATTCTTGAATTTTACTCCACAATGCAGTATCATGTTGACAATTTGGACGTTGTTAATTCCTGGATAAATTAATTCTTGAACTTATTTTATTGAATTCTTATATCATTGTCATCATCCTCATGTTTATAAAATGTTGAAAGTCATCTGTGGCCTGTAGTGCATAGATGGACTTGGTATGATTATGACCAGGGATTATTCGGTATAATCATGACCGTAATGTTACAAATGATGTGGTAAAAGTCCTCATTGGCCCGTAGTGCATTGATGGACAGTTGTTGGCATGATCATGACCATTAATGAATGCACGAATATCCTTGGCCGTAGTGCAGGGGTGATTCGATGATGTGGATTATTTTATTAAGCTGAGTCTCAGCGATTACAGTGTTGAAAATTTTTTTAAATCATAAAAGATAGTAGAGTTTATTTTCTACTTGACTCTTTTAATGGATTGCTTGTTCCGCTACAGTTAAACTTGATGTCTATTATATTTTATCAGTTTAACATTGTTGAAGGCTAATGATAATTTATTCTGCATTATCCTAGTCATAATATTTCTTACTGGGCTAGTTGAGCTCACCCTTTCTTTCACTGTTCTCTTCAGAAAATGAGAACGTAGCTGGGACAAGTCGGGGTACGGAGTGATGGTCCGAATGATAGTATTAGTTAGTAGTCCTCACTATTCTATGTAATGGTGTGTTAATAAATGTAATGAGGACTCCTTTTGAGTATGAATACTCTCTAGAAGATAATATCTGTATTCAAACTCACAGTTTATGTTTTATCGTATTGTACACGACAGATGTATTAATCAGTTGTATTTGTATTCTGTACTATGTATCTGACGACCCAAGATGGGTGATGTATACCTAATTTTGGGGGCGTCACAGTTGGTATCAGAGCTTAGGGATATGATCCCTGGCTAAGATGTGAGAATAGAACTAGGAGGGAAGAGACGGGGAATTCCTTCGCTAGTATGACATACCTAAGTTTATTTGCATGGTATTTAATTGGTCGGTCATAATATAAGGATAATATATGACATATCAATTAATTTTTATTTTGTGGCAGTATCTGAAAATGGCATCTGAGAATGTTGAGAATAGCAATGGAGCACAGACGACTGTTGATTCACCACATATCAATAATCAGGATAATGTGCATCAGGAAGGTGTCAATCCTCATGCAAACAACAACACTGACCAAATGATGAATGATCAAATGTTCAGAGGCTTTATGCAATTCATGCAACAACAGGTGAAAGCGGCTCCTGTCCACAACGTAGGTGGAAATACTGGAAACTCTCAGGCGGTCACCGCTAAACAGTTTAAGGAGCTGGGACCACCGGAGTTTAAGGGAGAACCCAAACCACTTGTAGCTGAAACATGGATAAAGCAGATCACCAAGATATTTGATGTCTTGGGTTGCTCCGAGGAGCAAAAGGTTCCCTTTGCCGCCTTTATGTTGCGAGGAGAGGCAGATTACTGGTGGGAATCGATAAAGCGTACTCAACCTGCCGCACTGAAGATGTCTTGGGAGAAGTTTCAAGATCTGTTTAACGACAAATACTTTCCCGAGAGTATTCGTCACATGAAGGAGGTGGAGTTCATCAAATTGGAGCAGAATAATATGACCGTGTCGCAGTACGAGGCAAAATTTGCGGAGTTATCCCGGTTTGCGTCCCACCTGGTGGATAATGAAGAAAGAATGACGCGGATGTTTTTAAGAGGTTTGAAGCCGGAGATACGTCAACATCTTGTTTCTCATAAACTGTGTTTGTATTCAGATGTTGTAAATAGGGCTCAGTTGGTGGAGCGCGATAACGAGACAACGCAACAAAAAGAGAGCAGCCGGCAAAATGATAATACCAGTGAGAGCAGTCATCGAAGCGGTGACAACAAGCGTGGAGGGAATCAACAGGCCAGAAATGGTAACCACTTCGGTGGTAATCAGGGCCAAAACAATAAGAATGGACATTTCAAGAAGAGGAGATTCAACAATGATGGAAAGACGTCAGCACCAGCACCTGTCGTTAAGGAAGGAGAACGACCACCTATCATATGTTTCAAATGCGGAGGGGAGGGACACATCAGTCCAAACTGCGCGATGCCGTCCAAAGCATGTTATAATTGTGGAAGAGAAGGTCATTTAGCCCGATTTTGTCGTTTACCGAAGACAAATTCAGCTAGGATGGAGGCACCAAAAGCCGTCCCAGAAAAGTCAAAACCGGTTGTGCAAGGGAGAGCGTTTGTTGTGAACTCCCAGAGAGCAAGGAACCCGAATGAGGTCATCACGGGTAAGCTTATTATAAACTCTAAAGAAGTTTATACTTTATTTGATACCGGTTCAACCCATTCTTTTATTTCTCCTACTTGCGCTCATCGATTAAATTTGATTCCGGAGAAATTAGACTTTGACTTATCTGTGAAAACTCCGTTGGGAGAAACCTTCATTACCTCCACTGTTTATAAGTCTTGTTTGGTTCAAGTTGGTACCCACACATTACCTATCGATCTGATTTCATTAAAAATACTTGCATTTGACGTGATTCTAGGGATTGATTGGTTAACTACTCATTATGCAAAAATTGATTGTTTTCGTAAGGTTGTTAGTTTTCATATTCCTAATCGACCTATTATGCGAATTCAAGCAACCAAACCATTAAAATCAATCGCTGTCATCTCAAGCCATAAAACTATTCGTTTATTGAAAAACGGATGTCAAGCTTTCTTAGCTCATGTCACAGATCTAAACAAAAATACGTCAGTTTTGAATGATATTTCTATTGTTAATAAATTCCCTGACGTATTCCCTGAAGAACTTCCTGGCCTACCCCCAGAGCGTGAAATTGAATTTTGTATCGATCTTGAACCCGGTACAAAACCCATTTCCAAAGCCCCATATCGAATGGCTCCTATTGAACTTCAGGAGTTAAAGACCCAACTGCAGGAATTGTTAGACATTGGTTTTATTCGTCCTAGTACTTCTCCTTGGGGTGCTCCTGTTCTGTTCGTGAAGAAGAAAGATGGGAGTATGCGACTTTGTATTGATTATCGGGAGTTGAATCATGTCACCATCAAAAATAGGTACCCATTGCCACGTATTGATGACCTGTTTGACCAGTTGCAAGGAGCACAATTCTTTTCAAAGATCGATCTTCGTTCTGGATATCATCAGCTGAAGGTTAGAACTGAGGATATTCCAAAGACGGCTTTTAGAACTCGGTACGGGCATTATGAATTCCTAGTCATGTCCTTTGGATTGACTAATGCTCCTGCTGCCTTCATGGATATGATGAACCGGGTATTCAAGGAATATTTGGATCACTTTGTGGTCGTCTTTATTGATGACATCCTTATTTATTCCAAAAGCCGTGAAGATCATGAGCAACACTTGAGGCTGGTACTCCAAAAGCTTCGTGAATACAAGCTTTATGCCAAGTTGAAGAAATGCGAGTTCTGGCTGGAGGAGGTAGCATTCCTTGGGCACGTAGTATCAAGTCGTGGAATATCGGTTGACCCGGCAAAGATTGAAGCTATTCAAAGCTGGGAGCAACCTAAATCAGTGACCGAGGTACGTAGCTTTCTTGGTTTAGCTGGTTATTATCGGAGATTCGTGGAAGGATTTTCTCGAATCGCTACTCCATTAACTCAGCTGACTCGAAAAGATACAAAGTTCGGTTGGAGCGAAGAATGTGAGCAGAGTTTTCAAGAACTCAAGAGGAGACTCATTTCAGCACCTGTTCTAACAATACCATCTGGCTCGGAGGGATTTGTCATCTACAGTGATGCTTCGAGCAAAGGGTTGGGATGCGTTCTCATGCAACATGAAAAGTCATAGCCTATGCATCAAGACAACTCAAGGAATATGAGAGGAATTATCCTACTCATGATCTAGAGTTGGCAGCTGTTGTCTTTGCACTTAAAATTTGGAGGCATTACTTGTATGGGGAGAAAGTGGAGATCTTTACGGATCATAAAAGCCTCAAATATTTCTTCACTCAAAAGGAACTCAACATGCGACAACGACGTTGGCTTGAACTGTTGAAAGATTATGATCATACCATTCAATACCATCCTGGAAAAGCGAACGTGGTAGCTGACGCATTGAGTAGAAGATCATATGCGGGTACAAGTGCAATATTAACAACGCAAAGGCCCATTTTGTGTGACTTGCAAAGGATGGAGATAGAGTTGAAGACTCCAGGGACCCATGTGATGATGGCGAATATACGAGTAGAACCGACTTTAATCGATAAAGTTAAAGCTGCTCAAGCTACAGACCTGGAGCTGATGCGTATGAGGAAGAAAGTGCAAGAAGGTGTTATGCCGGAAGCAAGAATCGATGAGGAAGGAATACTTCGAGTCAACTCCAGACTTTGTGTTCCTAACAACCCTGATTTAAAGTATGAAATCATGATGGAGGCGCACAACACACCGTTTGCAATCCATCCTGGAAGTACCAAAATGTATCATGATCTTCGTCATACATTTTGGTGGAGCAATATGAAGAGAGAGATAGCGTTGTTTATCTCAAGGTGTCTAACTTGTCAACGAGTCAAAGCGGAGCATCAAGTACCAAAAGGTCCATTGCAACCACTTGAAATTCCAGAATGGAAGTGGGAGCACATTACCATGGATTTCGTTACCGGTCTTCCTAGGGTTTCTCAAGGTATTGATGCGATTTGGGTCATTGTTGATAGATTGACCAAGTCTGCTCATTTCTTACCGATACGAGAAACTTATACACTTGAACGTCTTGCTCGTATGTACATAAACGAGATTGTAAGACTGCATGGTATGCCAGTATCCATAGTTTCTGACCGAGACCCAAGATTCACTTCACGATTTTGGGTTAGTTTACAAAAAGCTATGGGCACGGAGTTACGATTTAGTTCAGCATATCATCCTCAGACGGACGGACAATCAGAGAGGACTATTCAAACTCTTGAAGATCTATTAAGACTCTGTGTCTTTGACTTCAAAGGAAGTTGGGACAAGTTCTTACCATTGGTGGAGTTTTCCTACAACAACAGTTATCAAGCAAGTATTGGCATGGCTCCATTCGAAGCATTGTATGGAAGAAAATGTCGTTCTCCAGTATGCTGGGATGAGGTGGGCGAAGCAACGTTGTTGGGACCGGAGTTGGTACGTATGACTACAGAAAAGATTCAAACGATCCGACAACGTATAAAAACCTCACAAGATCGACAAAAGAGTTATGCTGATCTTCATCGAAAGGACGTGGAATTTGATGTAGGAGATCATGTGTTCTTACGTGTTGCTCCATGGAAAGGAGTTACGAGATTTGGAAAGAGAGGAAAGCTAAATCCTCGATTCATCGGTCCATTTTTAATCCTCGATCGAGTAGGAACTGTGGCTTATAGACTCGCTTTACCGCCAAGTATGTCTCGTGTTCATAACGTTTTTCACATATCCATGTTACGCAAATATGTGGAAGACCCGAACCACATTATTGAGTTAGAACCGGACGAAATAGCGGAGGATTTGACGTATGAAGAAGTTCCTGTTCAAATCTTGGATAAGAAGGAACATATTCTACGCTCCAAGGTTATACCTCAAGTTAAAGTTTTGTGGAGAAACCACGATGTTGAGGAAATGACTTGGGAGTTAGAATCAGAAATGAAATCAAGGTATCCTTACCTCTTCGACATACCAGGTACGTACCCTAATTTCGAGGGCGAAATTTCATAAGAATGGGAGGTTGTAAGACCCCAACTTTTATAAATAAAGATGAATTTTCTATAAATATCATTTTTGAATATTATGGAGTTAATTTGATATAATGTTATAGTTGTGGGTAATATTTATAAATTTTGCAAAGTAAGCAAGTTGTTATAAAATATTCGTTTGGTCGGGGAATATTCTTTTTGTCGGGGAATATTCGTACGACGGCACAATCATTGGTGGACCCCACAACGGAATTATTGTCGGATTGAGAAAACGACAAAATTATCTTTCTATAAAAATAACAGCTGAGGTGTTACGTTAAAATCGTTAAAACTGTTGAACTACTCGGTAGTAAAAGTACAGTAATACCCGTGGTTGCATAGTAGCACACGGTATTGATTATTGATGCTTACGTGAGAAGTCACTCAGCTATACTCAATTATTGCTACAGTAATTGCTGCATCATATCTCTTAAATTATTGTCATAGTATCATCTGTATAATATGTTATATTATTGAGACGTTGTGGTAAGTTTGGTTATTTTATGGGGGGCCATATGTCATCATCTAAGAGTCTCTTCGTCAATAGTAATTACCGTCGTCAATAGTATTTACCTTGGTCAATAGTAATTACCTTCGTCAATAGTATTTACCTTGGTCAATAGTAATTACTTTCGTCAATAGTAGTTGTCCCTTCAATATTACCAAGAGTCATTTGACCCTTCGTTAAGACCAAGAGTCATTTGACCCTTCGTTAAGACCAAGAGCCACCCTCAGTTTTTCTATAAATAGAGGCCTAGGGCTTCATTATTTTTCACGAATTCATTCAAGCTATAGAGAGAGAAAGTATAGAGAGAATAAGAGAGAGAGAGAGAGACTAAAAGTATTCTGCTACATCACTTTTCCAATATCCAGTTCTTTTAAGGTAGGGAATATTATTTCTTTTATATTCATGAAGAGAACTTCTGTTATTCCATTCGTTATTATTCTGTTGGAATAACCAGTATACGCGGTCTACCCTATACTTGGTGACATTCTTCTATTATTCTGTTGGAACATCCTGTCTGTGTGTTTTACACCGGACCTGGTTCTGTTTATTATTCTGTTGGAACATCCTGTCTGTGTGTTTTACACCGGACCTGGTTCCATTATTTATTATTCTGTCGGAATATCCTGTCTGTGCGTTTACGCTGGACCTGGTTCCATTATTTATTATTCTGTTGGAATAACCTGTCTGTGCGGTCTATCGCATGCATGGTGATTTCTTTTGTTATTCCATTCTTTATTATACTCAGTTGGTTAAGTTTTGACTTCTATACTCCATGAAATTTGTGGAATATCCTTGATAGTTGCGTTTCATCCAGTATCTTTTCAAGAAAATATTCTTCTAAGCATTCTTGAATTTTACTCCACAATGCAGTATCATGTTGACAATTTGGACGTTGTTAATTCCTGGATAAATTAATTCTTGAACTTGTTTTATTGAATTCTTATATCATTGTCATCATCCTCATGTTTATAAAATGTTGAAAGTCATCTGTGGCCTGTAGTGCATAGATGGACTTGGTATGATTATGACCAGGGATTATTCGGTATAATCATGACCGTAATGTTACAAATGATGTGGTAAAAGTCCTCATTGGCCCGTAGTGCATTGATGGACAGTTGTTGGCATGATCATGACCATTAATGAATACACGAATATCCTTGGCCGTAGTGCAGGGGTGATTCGATGATGTGGATTATTTTATTAAGCTGAGTCTCAGCGATCACAGTGTTGAAAAACTTTTTAAATCATAAAAGATAGTAGAGTTTATTTTCTACTTGACTCTTTTAATGGATTGCTTGTTCCGCTACAGTTAAACTTGATGTCTATTATATTTTATCAGTTTAACATTGTTGAAGGCTAATGATAATTTATTCTGCATTATCTTAGTCATAATATTTCTTACTGGGCTAGTTGAGCTCACCCTTTCTTTCACTGTTCTCTTCAGGAAATGAGAACGTAGCTGGGACAAGTCGGGGTACGGAGTGATGGTCCGAATGATAGTATTAGTTAGTAGTCCTCACTATTCTATGTAATGGTGTGTTAATAAATGTAATGAGGACTCCTTTTGAGTATGAATACTCTCTAGAAGATAATATTTGTATTCAAACTCACAGTTTATGTTTTGTCGTATTGTACACGACAGATGTATTAATCAGTTGTATTTGTATTCTGTACTATGTATCTGACGACCCAAGATGGGTGATGTATACCTAATTTTGGGGGCGTCACAGTTGGTATCAGAGCTTAGGGATATGATCCCTGGCTAAGATGTGAGAATAGAACTAGGAGGGGAGAGACGGGGAATTCCTTCGCTAGTATGGCATACCTAAGTTTATTTGCATGGTATTTAATTGGTCGGTCATAATATAAGGATAATATATGACATATCAATTAATTTTTATTTTGTGGCAGTATCTGAAAATGGCATCTGAGAATGTTGAGAATAGCAATGGAGCACAGACGACTGTTGATTCACCACATATCAATAATCAGGATAATGTGCATCAGGAAGGTGTCAATCCTCATGCAAACAACAACACTGACCAAATGATGAATGATCAAATGTTCAGAGGCTTTATGCAATTCATGCAACAACAGGTGAAAGCGGCTCCTGTCCACAACGTAGGTGGAAATACTGGAAACTCTCAGGCGGTCACCGCTAAACAGTTTAAGGAGCTGGGACCACCGGAGTTTAAGGGAGAACCCAAACCACTTGTAGCTGAAACATGGATAAAGCAGATCACCAAGATATTTGATGTCTTGGGTTGCTCCGAGGAGCAAAAGGTTCCCTTTGCCGCCTTTATGTTGCGAGGAGAGGCAGATTACTGGTGGGAATCGATAAAGCGTACTCAACCTGCCGCACTGAAGATGTCTTGGGAGAAGTTTCAAGATCTGTTTAACGACAAATACTTTCCCGAGAGTATTCGTCACATGAAGGAGGTGGAGTTCATCAAATTGGAGCAGAATAATATGACCGTGTCGCAGTACGAGGCAAAATTTGCGGAGTTATCCCGGTTTGCGTCCCACCTGGTGGATAATGAAGAAAGAATGACGCGGATGTTTTTAAGAGGTTTGAAGCCGGAGATACGTCAACATCTTGTTTCTCATAAACTGTGTTTGTATTCAGATGTTGTAAATAGGGCTCAGTTGGTGGAGCGCGATAACGAGACAACGCAACCAAAAGAGAGCAGCCGGCAAAATGATAATACCAGTGAGAGCAGTCATCGAAGCGGTGACAACAAACGTGGAGGGAATCAACATGCCAGAAATGGTAACCACTTCGGTGGTAATCAGGGCCAAAACAATAAGAATGGACATTTCAAGAAGAGGAGATTCAACGAGGGACACATCAGTCCAAACTGCGCGATGCCGTCCAAAGCATGTTATAATTGTGGAAGAGAAGGTCATTTAGCCCGATTTTGTCGTTTACCGAAGACAAATTCAGCTAGGATGGAGGCACCAAAAGCCGTCCCAGAAAAGTCAAAACCGGTTGTGCAAGGGAGAGCGTTTGTTGTGAACTCCCAGAGAGCAAGGAACCCGAATGAGGTCATCACGGGTAAGCTTATTATAAACTCTAAAGAAGTTTATACTTTATTTGATACCGGTTCAACCCATTCTTTTATTTCTCCTACTTGCGCTCATCGATTAAATTTGATTCCGGAGAATTAGACTTTGACTTATCTGTGAAAACTCCGTTGGGAGAAACCTTCATTACCTCCACTGTTTATAAGTCTTGTTTGGTTCAAGTTGGTACCCACACATTACCTATCGATCTGATTTCATTAAAAATACTTGTATTTGACGTGATTCTAGGGATTGATTGGTTAACTACTCATTATGCAAAAATTGATTGTTTTCATAAGGTTGTTAGTTTTCATATTCCTAATCGACCTATTATGCGAATTCAAGCAACCAAACCATTAAAATCAATCGCTGTCATCTCAAGCCATAAAGCTATTCGTTTATTGAAAAACGGATGTCAAGCTTTCTTAGCTCATGTCACAGATCTAAACAAAAATACGTCAGTTTTGAATGATATTTCTATTGTTAATAAATTCCCTGACGTATTCCCTGAAGAACTTCCTGGCCTACCCCCAGAGCGTGAAATTGAATTTTGTATCGATCTTGAACCCGGTACAAAACCCATTTCCAAAGCCCCATATCGAATGGCTCCTATTGAACTTCAGGAGTTAAAGACCCAACTGCAGGAATTGTTAGACATTGGTTTTATTCGTCCTAGTACTTCTCCTTGGGGTGCTCCTGTTCTGTTCGTGAAGAAGAAAGATGGGAGTATGCGACTTTGTATTGATTATCGGGAGTTGAATCATGTCACCATCAAAAATAGGTACCCATTGCCACGTATTGATGACCTGTTTGACCAGTTGCAAGGAGCACAATTCTTTTCAAAGATCGATCTTCGTTCTGGATATCATCAGCTGAAGGTTAGAACTGAGGATATTCCAAAGACGGCTTTTAGAACTCGGTACGGGCATTATGAATTCCTAGTCATGTCCTTTGGATTGACTAATGCTCCTGCTGCCTTCATGGATATGATGAACCGGGTATTCAAGGAATATTTGGATCACTTTGTGGTCGTCTTTATTGATGACATCCTTATTTATTCCAAAAGCCGTGAAGATCATGAGCAACACTTGAGGCTGGTACTCCAAAAGCTTCGTGAATACAAGCTTTATGCCAAGTTGAAGAAATGCGAGTTCTGGCTGGAGGAGGTAGCATTCCTTGGGCACGTAGTATCAAGTCGTGGAATATCGGTTGACCCGGCAAAGATTGAAGCTATTCAAAGCTGGGAGCAACCTAAATCAGTGACCGAGGTACGTAGCTTTCTTGGTTTAGCTGGTTATTATCGGAGATTCGTGGAAGGATTTTCTCGAATCGCTACTCCATTAACTCAGCTGACTCGAAAAGATACAAAGTTCGGTTGGAGCGAAGAATGTGAGCAGAGTTTTCAAGAACTCAAGAGGAGACTCATTTCAGCACCTGTTCTAACAATACCATCTGGCTCGGAGGGATTTGTCATCTACAGTGATGCTTCGAGCAAAGGGTTGGGATGCGTTCTCATGCAACATGGAAAAGTCATAGCCTATGCATCAAGACAACTCAAGGAATATGAGAGGAATTATCCTACTCATGATCTAGAGTTGGCAGCTGTTGTCTTTGCACTTAAAATTTGGAGGCATTACTTGTATGGGGAGAAAGTGGAGATCTTTACGGATCATAAAAGCCTCAAATATTTCTTCACTCAAAAGGAACTCAACATGCGACAACGACGTTGGCTTGAACTGTTGAAAGATTATGATCATACCATTCAATACCATCCTGGAAAAGCGAACGTGGTAGCTGACGCATTGAGTAGAAGATCATATGCGGGTACAAGTGCAATATTAACAACGCAAAGGCCCATTTTGTGTGACTTGCAAAGGATGGAGATAGAGTTGAAGACTCCAGGGACCCATGTGATGATGGCGAATATACGAGTAGAACCGACTTTAATCGATAAAGTTAAAGCTGCTCAAGCTACAGACCTGGAGCTGATGCGTATGAGGAAGAAAGTGCAAGAAGGTGTTATGCCGGAAGCAAGAATCGATGAGGAAGGAATACTTCGAGTCAACTCCAGACTTTGTGTTCCTAACAACCCTGATTTAAAGTATGAAATCATGATGGAGGCGCACAACACACCGTTTGCAATCCATCCTGGAAGTACCAAAATGTATCATGATCTTCGTCATACATTTTGGTGGAGCAATATGAAGAGAGAGATAGCGTTGTTTATCTCAAGGTGTCTAACTTGTCAACGAGTCAAAGCGGAGCATCAAGTACCAAAAGGTCCATTGCAACCACTTGAAATTCCAGAATGGAAGTGGGAGCACATTACCATGGATTTCGTTACCGGTCTTCCTAGGGTTTCTCAAGGTATTGATGCGATTTGGGTCATTGTTGATAGATTGACCAAGTCTGCTCATTTCTTACCGATACGAGAAACTTATACACTTGAACGTCTTGCTCGTATGTACATAAACGAGATTGTAAGACTGCATGGTATGCCAGTATCCATAGTTTCTGACCGAGACCCAAGATTCACTTCACGATTTTGGGTTAGTTTACAAAAAGCTATGGGCACGGAGTTACGATTTAGTTCAGCATATCATCCTCAGACGGACGGACAATCAGAGAGGACTATTCAAACTCTTGAAGATCTATTAAGACTCTGTGTCTTTGACTTCAAAGGAAGTTGGGACAAGTTCTTACCATTGGTGGAGTTTTCCTACAACAACAGTTATCAAGCAAGTATTGGCATGGCTCCATTCGAAGCATTGTATGGAAGAAAATGTCGTTCTCCAGTATGCTGGGATGAGGTGGGCGAAGCAACGTTGTTGGGACCGGAGTTGGTACGTATGACTACAGAAAAGATTCAAACGATCCGACAACGTATAAAAACCTCACAAGATCGACAAAAGAGTTATGCTGATCTTCATCGAAAGGACGTGGAATTTGATGTAGGAGATCATGTGTTCTTACGTGTTGCTCCATGGAAAGGAGTTACGAGATTTGGAAAGAGAGGAAAGCTAAATCCTCGATTCATCGGTCCATTTTTAATCCTCGATCGAGTAGGAACTGTGGCTTATAGACTCGCTTTACCGCCAAGTATGTCTCGTGTTCATAACGTTTTCCACATATCCATGTTACGCAAATATGTGGAAGACCCGAACCACATTATTGAGTTAGAACCGGACGAAATAGCGGAGGATTTGACGTATGAAGAAGTTCCTGTTCAAATCTTGGATAAGAAGGAACATATTCTACGCTCCAAGGTTATACCTCAAGTTAAAGTTTTGTGGAGAAACCACGATGTTGAGGAAATGACTTGGGAGTTAGAATCAGAAATGAAATCAAGGTATCCTTACCTCTTCGACATACCAGGTACGTACCCTAATTTCGAGGGCGAAATTTCATAAGAAGGGGAGGTTGTAAGACCCCAACTTTTATAAATAAAGATGAATTTTCTATAAATATCATTTTTGAATATTATGGAGTTAATTTGATATAATGTTATAGTTGTGGGTAATATTTATAAATTTTGCAAAGTAAGCAAGTTGTTATAAAATATTCGTTTGGTCGGGGAATATTCTTTTTGTCGGGGAATATTCGTACGACGGCACAATCATTGGTGGACCCCACAACGGAATTATTGTCGGATTGAGAAAACGACAAAATTATCTTTCTATAAAAATAACAGCTGAGGTATTACGTTAAAATCGTTAAAACTGTTGAACTACTCGGTAGTAAAAGTACAGTAATACGCGTGGTTGCATAGTAGCACACGGTATTGATTATTGATGCTTACGTGAGAAGTCACTCAGCTATACTCAATTATTGCTACAGTAATTGCTGCATCATATCTCTTAAATTATTGTCATAGTATCATCTGTATAATATGTTATATTATTGAGACGTTGTGGTAAGTTTGGTTATTTTATGGGGGGCCATATGTCATCATCTAAGAGTCTCTTCGTCAATAGTAATTACTGTCGTCAATAGTAATTACCGTCGTCAATAGTATTTACCTTGGTCAATAGTAATTACCTTCGTCAATAGTATTTACCTTGGTCAATAGTAATTACTTTCGTCAATAGTAGTTGTCCCTTCAATATTACCAAGAGTCATTTGACCCTTCGTTAAGACCAAGAGTCATTTGACCCTTCGTTAAGACCAAGAGCCACCCTCAGTTTTTCTATAAATAGAGGCCTAGGGCTTCATTATTTTTCACGAATTCATTTAAGCTATAGAGAGAGAAAGTATAGAGAGAATAAGAGAGAGAGAGAGAGACTAAAAGTATTCTGCTACATCACTTTTCCAATATCCAGTTCTTTTAAGGTAAGGAATATTATTTCTTTTATATTCATGAAGAGAACTTCTGTTATTCCATTCGTTATTATTCTGTTGGAATAACCAGTATACGCGGTCTACCCTATACTTGGTGACATTCTTCTATTATTCTGTTGGAACATCCTGTCTGTGTGTTTTACACCGGACCTGGTTCTGTTTATTATTCTGTTGGAACATCCTGTCTGTGTGTTTTACACCGGACCTGGTTCCGTTTTTATTATTATTCTGTTGGAACATCCTGTCTGTGTGTTTTACACCGGACCTGGTTCCATTATTTATTATTCTGTCGGAATATCCTGTCTGTGCGTTTACGCCGGACCTGGTTCCATTATTTATTATTCTGTTGGAATAACCTGTCTGTGCGGTCTATCGCATGCATGGTGATTTCTTTTGTTATTCCATTCTTTATTATACTCAGTTGGTTAAGTTTTGACTTCTATACTCCATGAAATTTGTGGAATATCCTTGATAGTTGCGTTTCATCCAGTATCTTTTCAAGAAAATATTCTTCTAAGCATTCTTGAATTTTACTCCACAATGCAGTATCATGTTGACAATTTGGACGTTGTTAATTCCTGGATAAATTAATTCTTGAACTTGTTTTATTGAATTCTTATATCATTGTCATCATCCTCATGTTTATAAAATGTTGAAAGTCATCTGTGGCCTGTAGTGCATAGATGGACTTGGTATGATTATGACCAGGGATTATTCGGTATAATCATGACCGTAATGTTACAAATGATGTGGTAAAAGTCCTCATTGGCCCGTAGTGCATTGATGGACAGTTGTTGGCATGATCATGACCATTAATGAATACACGAATATCCTTGGCCGTAGTGCAGGGGTGATTCGATGATGTGGATTATTTTATTAAGCTGAGTCTCAGCGATTACAGTGTTGAAAATTTTTTTAAATCATAAAAGATAGTAGAGTTTATTTTCTACTTGACTCTTTTAATGGATTGCTTGTTCCGCTACAGTTAAACTTGATGTCTATTATATTTTATCAGTTTAACATTGTTGAAGGCTAATGATAATTTATTCTGCATTATCTTAGTCATAATATTTCTTACTGGGCTAGTTGAGCTCACCCTTTCTTTCACTGTTCTCTTCAGGAAATGAGAACGTAGCTGGGACAAGTCGGGGTACGGAGTGATGGTCCGAATGATAGTATTAGTTAGTAGTCCTCACTATTCTATGTAATGGTGTGTTAATAAATGTAATGAGGACTCCTTTTGAGTATGAATACTCTCTAGAAGATAATATCTGTATTCAAACTCACAGTTTATGTTTTGTCGTATTGTACACGACAGATGTATTAATCAGTTGTATTTGTATTCTGTACTATGTATCTGACAACCCAAGATGGGTGATGTATACCTAATTTTGGGGGCGTCACAACCAGGGGTACTATTCATGATAAAAATTGATTCGTTTTAGGTCTAAATTATTTTTGGTACAATATTATTCTTGAATTTTACTCCACAAAGCAGTATCATGTTGACAATTTAGACATTATTAATTTCTGGATAAATTAAATTATAAATCTTTAAAAATTTATCCTTGAACTTGTTTTATTGAGTTCTTATATTATTGTCATCATCCTCATATTTATATTATATTAAAAGTCATCTGTGGCCTGTAGTGCATAGATGGACTTGGTATGATTATAACCAGGGATTATTCTGTATAATCATGACCGTAATGTTATAAATGATGTGGTAAAAATTCTCATTGGCCCGTAGTGCATTGATGGACAGTTGTTGGCATGATCATGACCATTGATGAATACACGAATATCCTTGACCCGTAGTGCATGGATAATTTATGGTCGTGATACTAAAGAATATCCTTGACCGTAGTGCTGGGGTGATTCGATGATGTGAATTATTTATTAAGCTGAGTCTCAACGATAAAAGTGTTGAAAAACCTTTTTAAATCATAGAAGATAGTAGATTTTATGCTCTACTTGACTCTTCTAATGGATTGTTTGTTCTGCTGCAGTTAAACTTGATGTTTATTATATTTTATCAGTTTAACACTATTGAAGGCTAACAATAAATTATTCTGCATTATCTTAGTCATAATATTTCTTACTAGGCTAGTTGAGCTCACCCTTTTACTTTTATTTTTCTCTTCAGGAAATGAGAATGTAGCCGGGACTAGTCGGAAAACGAAGTGACGGTCCAGATGATAGCATTAGTAGTCATCACTATTCTATAAAATAGTGTGATAATTAATGTATTGAGGACTCCATTTGAGTTGAATACTGTTTAGAAGACAATATTCGTATTAAAACTCTCAGTTTATGTTTTGTCGTATTTTACATGACAGTTGTATTATTAAGTTATTTTTGAATTTTGTACCATGTATTTGGCGACTCAAGATGGATGATGTATACCTATTTTGGGGGCGTCACAGTTGGTATCAAAGCTTAAGAAAATGATCACTGATTGAGATATGAGACAAGAACTAGGAGGGGAGAGACGGGGAATTCCTTCACTAATATGACCTACCTAAGTTAATTAGTATTTAATTGGTCGGTCAGAGTATAGGGATAATATGTTGCATGTCAATTAACCCTTGTTTTGTGGCAGTATTTGAAAATGACATCCGAGAATATTGAGAATAGCAATAAGGCACAGGAGACCGTTGAGTCACCACAGATCAATACCCAGGATAATGTGCAACAGGAAGACAATAATCCTCAGGTAAACAACAACGATCAAATGATGAACGATGGAATGTTCAGAGGCTTTATGCAATTCATGCAACATCAGGCGAAAGTGGCTCCCGTCCAAAATATAGGTGGAAACACTGAAAACTCTCAGACGGTCACCGCTAAACAGTTCAAGGAGCTGGGACCATCGGAGTTTATTGGAGAGCCAAAACCACTTAAGGCGAAGATGTGGATAAAGCAAATCACCAAAATATTTGAGATCTTTGGATGCTCCGAGGAGCAAAAAGTTCCCTTTGCCACCTTTATGTTGCGAGGAGAGGTAGATTACTGGTGGAAATCGGTAACGCGTACTCAACCTACCGTACTTAAGATGTCTTAGGAGAAGTTCCAAGAACTATTCAACGACAAGTACTTTCCCGAAAGTATTCGTCACATGAAAGAGGTAGAGTTCATCAAGTTGGAGCAGAACAATATGACCGTGTCGCAGTACAAAGCTAAGTTCACCGAGTTGTCCCAGTTTGCGTCTCACTTGGTTGATAATGAGGAGCGAATGACGCAGATATTTTTAAGAGGTTTGAAACCCGAGATACGTCAATATCTAATTTCTCATAAATTGTGTTTGTATTCAGATGTTGTAAATAGGGCTCAATTATTGGAACGCGATAACGAGTCAACCCAACCAAGAGAAAGCAGCCGACAAAATGATAATACCAGTGGTAGTAGTCATCGAAGCGGTGATAACAAACGTGGAGGGAATCAACATGCCAGAAATGGCACCCACTTCGGTAGTAATCATGGTCAAGACAATAAGAATGGACATTTCAAGAAGAGAGATTCAACAATGATGGAAAGACGTCATCATCAGCACCCATTGTTAAGGAAGGAGAACGACCACCTATCATATGCTTCAAATACGGAGGGGAGGGACATATCAGTCCAAACTGTGTGCATCAGTCCAAAACGTGTTACAATTATGGAAGAGAAGGTCACCTAGCTCGATTTTGTTGTTTAGGGAAGGCAAGTCCAGCTGGGATGGAGGCACCAAAGGCTGACCCAAAAAATTCAAAATCAGTAGTTCAAGGGAGAGTATTTGTTGTGACCTCCCAGAAAGTAAGGAACCCGAACGAGGTCATCACGGGTAAGCTTATCATAAACTCTAGCAAAGTCTATACCTTATTTGATACCGGTTCTACCCATTCTTTTATTTCTCCTACTTCTGCTCAACGTTTAAATTTGACTCCGGAGAAATTATACTTTAACTTATCTGTTGAAACTCCGTTGGGAGAAACCTTCATTAAATCCACTGTTTATAAGTCTTGTTTGGTTCAAATCGGTACCCTCACATTACCTGTCGATCTTATTTCATTGAAAATACTTGCATTTGACGTAATTCTAGGTATTGATTGGTTAACTACTCATCATGCAAAAATTGATTATTTTCGTAAGGTTGTTAGCTTTCATATTCCTAACCAACCTATTATGCGAATTCAAGCAACCAAACCATTAAAATCAATCACTGTCATCTCAAGCCATAAAATTATTCGTTTATTGAAAAACGGATGTCAAGCTTTCTTATAGCTCATGTCACGAATTTAAATAAAAATACGTCAGTTTTGAATGATATTTCTATTGTTAATAAATTTCCTGACGTATTCCCTGAAGAACACACTAACTTTATCCATTAAGCTCTATTATACAATAATAATCTCGGAAATGAGTCTAATAATGCAGTTGAGGACGTGTAACACTCCCTATTTGGGGCCTCCGTTTTCTCCTTCAAATTATATTGACCGTCAACCAGCCAACAAGCCAGCTTTTTAACTTTACAATAGAGTAAAATTTACACGGTAAATCTGTAATTATAAATTTAGGCATGTTAAAATTTGTACACTATATATATATATATATATATATATATATATATATATATATATATATATATATATATATATGGGAAATAATCCATAACTTTCGTTAGCTACGTGTACTATTCCAGCTAACCCATATCCTGCCGTCCAATGGAAGATCTAAGGGGCTGGGTTGGGGCCAGCTGCTAGCTAAATTCTTTTATGTTGGCCGCTACTCCCTCGAGTGGTCAGTCAAAACGATCGCGTTTTGACTGGCCGCGATCGTTTTGACTGGCTGCTAGAGGGAGTAACGGTCAATATAAAAAAATTTGGCTTAATTAGAGACTTAAAATAGTTATAATTTAAATTAAAAAATATAGCTAATTAATACTCAGACTTAAAATAGTTTTAATTGAAATTAAAAAAATATAACTAGTTGATACTGTAAGACCCCAACTTTTTATAAATAAAATTAAATTTCCTCTAATTATTATTTTGAATAATAAGGTATTAATTTGATATAATGATTTGGTTATGAGTGAAATGTGCAAATTTTATAAAATAAGCAAGTGGTTATAAAATATTCATTGTTGTCGGAGAATATTCGTTTGGTCGTAGAATATTCTTATTGTCGGGGAATATTCGTACGACGGCGTAGCCATTTGTGGGCCCATAACGGAAAACGGTCGGATGAAAAAAATGACAAGTTTGAGTTTTTTATAAATAACGGCGTAATTGTTACCGTTAACACTGTTGGAATACCTGGTGATTAAAGTACAGTAATGCGCGTGATTGCACAGTTGCACACAGTATTGCACAGTATTTTTGGGATTATTGATTCTTACGTAAGAAGTCACTATTCAATAATTGTTACAGTAATTACTGTTCAATATTTTATTTTATTGATTCAATAATTACTACGTTGATATTTTATATTATTGTTGTTTCAATAATTGTCACTGCACAATATTTTCCATTATTAGATCAATAATTCATATTATTTGAATAATATTATTAGATAGCATTATTGGCTATGTCTAAGGAAGTTCTGTCTAGGAAAGAGGTTTGGTCAACTAATTGCGCGCCAATAAGGAAAAATCCTTATCGAAAAGCCCCATCTTTCCTAGGAACGACCTGATTATCATTATTGTGATTCTGTAATATTATTTGTGAATAATAAATTATTAATTTATATGATAAGAAAATATTTATTTTATGTGGATATAAATGAATGAATTAATGTTGAGGTGTTTTATTAGTATTTTGTCAGAATTGATGTATTAAAAGTCATCCGTATGTGGATTTCGGTCATTTTTTGTTTGGAATTTAGAAAAACTTTCTTCTACAAAGTTGTAGAGAATTAAATTTTATATGGAATGGACATAGAATTCGTATTTTTCTCATAAAAGGGGTATTTATTATGAATTATTAAAATTTTAGAAAATAAATATTTTTAATTAAAAACATGGGTAGGCCCCATTTTTGTTTTTTGTGGAAAAATACTGAGATTTTAAGTGTGGTGTGCGTGAATAGAAAAGGGTAAAAGCCACCGGTAGCAGGTTAGTTTACATTGGCATTTTGGTATTTTTCTATAAATAGAGTGCTTAGTTAGAAATAAAAATCACACCAAAATCAGAAGTTTCTTTCTTTATAATATCGAACGTATTTTTTTGAGTATTTAGATACTTTGAGAATTGTTAAGCAGTGCACATTTTTTTCAGCATTATATCTAATATTCCAATCAGAAGTACTATTCTTTTGAGGTAAGGGGTGTTATTTTCTTCGTAAATGATGTTATTTCTTTTAATATCATTATACCGAAATATTGGTATGAATTTTATTATAAAATTTTTATCTTTTCATGTCGATGTTATTATTCACGTATACGGCACTATTCACGAATACGACACTATTTATAGAAAAATTAAATTTTCCTTTCTTGGTCCAAGTTGTCTATTATGGTTACTATCTTTGATTGTATCCATGTTTTGATCTTCATTCTTGAATTTTACTCCACAATTGATTATTATGGAGTACTTTTGAACTTGAATAAACTGAAGTACGAATCCCTAATTTTTGTCCTTTTATCTCACTGAATTCGTTTTCTTTAAAATATTTTTATCATCCTAAATAGTGATATAACTTAATATCTTTGGCCTGTAGTACAAATATGAATGATTACTTGATGAATATCTTTGGCCCGTAGTGCAAAGATGAATATCTGATTCAGGATGTATATTGATTGATGTTACAGAAATAAAATATTGATGATGGACTTTTAAATAATAGAAGATAGTAGACTTCATTCTCTACTTAACTCTTCTAATGAATTGTTATTTTCGCTGTGAATATTGATCTAAAATTTGTTGTTCATTATATTTTATCTGATTTATTGAAGGCTAACGATAATTTATTCTACATTATCTTAGTCATAATATTCTTTACTAGGCTAGTTGAGATCACTCTTTTTTTTTGTTACATTTTTCTTCTAAGGAGGCGAGAATATAGCGGGAACTAGTCGGGGTGTGGAGTGATATTTCAGGGCAGTTATTTTAGCAGTTCTCACAATTTTGTAAAATAGTGTATCAATAATTGTAATGATGACTTATTTGAGTGTGAATATTGTCTAGAAGATAATATTTGTATTTAAACTCATAGTATATGTGTTGTCGTATTTTGCACAGCAATTGTAATAATGAAGTTATAGTTATTTTCTGTACCATGTATTTGGCGACTCATAATGGGTTGTATAGACCTATTTTGGGGGAGTCACAGTTGGTATCAGAGCTTCGGGATATGATCTCTGATGGAGATCTGGGGTTAGAACTAGGAAAGGAGTGACGAGTAAATCATTTGTTAGTGTATCCTGCCTAAGCTTATTTGTGTTTAATTAGTCAGTCAGAATATAGAGATAATATGTGAAATGTCAATTTCTTTAATTAACCCTTGTTTTATGGCAGTATTCGAGAATGGCAGCTGAAAATGTTAGCAATGGAGTGAATGAGACCGTGGAGACACCTTTAATCACCAACCAGGAGAACGTGCAACATGACGGCAATGATCCTCTTGTAAACAACACCACCGATCAAACGATGAATGATATAATGTTTAGAAGCTTTTTGCAGTTCATGAAAAATCAGACGAGGGAGACTCGTGTACAAAATACGGGTGGAAATAATAACAACGCGCGGCTTGTCACAGCCAAGCAGTTAAAAGAGTTGGGACCACCAGAGTTTTTGGAAAAGCCAGATCCGATCAAGGCGAAAACGCGGGTTAAGCAAATTACAAAGATATTTGATGTCTTAGGATGCACGGAGTAATAGAAGGTTCCATTCGCCACCTTTATGTTCCGTGGTGAGGCAGATTACTGCTGAGAAACTGTGAATCGTACCCAGCCAGCCACACTCAATATGTTTTGGGAAGCATTCCAGAAACTGTTCAATGACAAGTACTTTCTTGAAAGTATTCGTCATATGAAGGAAGTAGAGTTTATCAGACTGAAATAGAACAACATGACTTTATCCTAGTACAAGACTAAGTTTGCGGAGTTATCCAGGTTTGACCTCATTTGGTAGAGAATGAGGAACATATGACGCGGATGTTTCTAAGAGGTTTGAAACCCGAAATTCGTCAATACCTCATTTCTCATAAATTTTCTCTATATTCTTATTATTGAGTTAGAACCAGACAAGATAGCCGAAGATTTAACGTACGAGGAGGTACCTGTCAAGATCTTGGATAGGAAGGAGCATGTCCTACGCACAAAGGTTATACAACAAGTTAAGATTTGTGGAGGAACTATGCTATTGAGGAAATGACTTTGGAGTTGAAATCGAAAAAGAAAGCGAGGTACCCTCACCTTTTCGAAACACCAAGTACGTACGTCAATTTCGAGGACGAAATTTCATAAGGAGGGGAGGTTGTAAGTCCCCAACTTTTTATAAATAAAATTGAATTTTCTCTAATTATTATTTTGAATAATAAGGTGTTAATTTGATATAATGCTTTGGTTATGGGTGAAATGTGAAAATTTTGCAAAATAAGCAAGTGGTTATAAAATATTCATTGTTGTCGGAGAATATTCGTTTGGTCGTGAAATATTCTTGTTGTCGAGGAATATTCGTACGATGGCGCAACCATTTATGGGCCCATAACAGAAAATGATCGGATGAAGAAAACGACAGGTTTGATTTTTTTATAAATAACGACGTAATTGTTACCGTTAACACTGTTGGAATACCTGGTGGTTAAAGTATAGTAATACGTGTAGTTGCACAGTAGCACACGGTATTGCACATTATTTTTGGGATTATTGATTCTTACATAAGAAGACACTACTGAATAATTGTTATAGTAATTACTGTTCAATATTTTATTTTATTGATTCAATAATTGCTACGTTGATATTTTATATTATTGTTGTTTCAATATTTGTCACTGCACAGTATTTCTCATTATCAGATCAATAATTTATATTATTTGAATAATATTATTAGATAATATTATTGGCAATGTCTAAGAAAGTTTTGTCTAGAAAAGGATTTTGGTCACCTAATTACACGCCAGTAAGGAGAAATTCTTATCGAAAAGCCCCCTCTTTCCTAGAAACGACCTAATTGTCATTATTGTGATTCTGTAATATTATTTATGAATAATTAATTATTAATTTATATGATAAGAAATTATTTATTTTATGTGGATATAAATGAAGAAATTAATGTTGAGGTGTTTTATCAGTATTTTGTTAGAATTGAGGTATTAAAAATTATCCGTATGTAGATTGCGATCATTTTCTGTTTAGAATTTGAAAAAACTTTTTTCTACAAACTTGTAGAGAATTAAATTTTATATGGAATGGACATAGAATTTGTATTTTTCTAATAAAAGGGCTATTTATTATGAATTATTGAAGTTTTGGAAAATAAATATTTTTAATTAAAAACATGGGTGGGCCCCAATTTTGTTTTTTATGGAAAAATGCTGAGATTTCAAGTGTGGTCTGCGTGAATAGAAAAGGATAAAAGTCACCGGTAGCAGGTTAGTCTACATTGGCATTTTGGCATTTTTCTAAAAATAGGGTGCTTAGTTAGAAATGAAAATCACACCAGAATCAAAACTTTCTTTCTCTATAATATCGAGCGTATTTTTGTGAGTATTTAGATATTTTGAGAGTTGTTAAGCAGTGCAAGTTTTCTTCAGCGTTATATCCGATATTCCAGTCCGAAGTACTATTCTTTTGTGATAAGGGATGTTATTTTTTTTATAAATGATGTTATTTCTTTTAATATCATTATATCAAAATATTGGTATGAATTTTATTATGAAATTTATACCTTTTCATGTTGAGGTTACTATTCACGTATACGATACTATTTACATATACGACACTATTCACGAATACGACACTGTTCATAAAAAAATTAAATTTTTTTTCTTGGTCCAAGTTGTCTATTATGATTTTTATCTTTGATTGTATCCATATTTTAATTTTTATTCTTGAATTTTACTCCACAATTGATTATTGTGGAGTACTTTTGAACTTGGATAAATTGAAGTATGAATCCCTAATATTTGTCCTTTTATCTCACTAGATTCGTTTTTTTTAAAGTATTTTTATCATCCTCAGTCCTAAATAGTGATATAACTGAATATCTTTGGCCTGTAGTGCAAAGATGAATGGTTACTTGATGAATATCTTTGGCCCGTAGTGCATAGATGGACAGGTGTTGAGATGAACATAACCAACTGGTGATACAAATGAATATCTTTGGCCCGTAGTACAAAGATGAATATTTGATTCAGGATGTATATTGATTGATGTTATAGGGATAAAATATTAATGACAGACTTTTAAATCATAGAAGATAGTAGACTTCATTCTCTACTTAACTCTTCTAATGAATTGTTATTTTCGCTGTGAATATTGATCTAAAACTTTTGTCTATTATATTTTATCTAATTTATTGAAGGCTAACGATAATTTATTCTACATTATCTTAGTCATAATATTCTTTGATGGGCTAGTTGAGCTCACTCTTTTTCTTTTTGTTTCATTTTTCTTTTCAGAAGACAAGAATATAGCAGGAACTAATCGGGATGTGGAGTGATGTTTCAGGGGCAGTTGTTTTAACAATCCTCACTATTTTGTAAAATAGTATATCAATAATTGCAATGAGGACTTATTTGAGTGTGGATATTGTCTAGAAGACAATATTTGTATTTAAACTCACAGTATATGTGCTGTCGTATTTTGCACGACAATTGTAATAATGAAGTTGTAGTTATTTTCTGTACCATGTATTTGGCGACTCAGAATGGGTTGTATGGACCTATTTTAGGGGCGTCACAGTTGGTATCAGAGCTTAGGGATATGATCTCTGATGGAGATATGGGGTTAGAACTAGGAAGGGAGTGACGAGTAAATCCTTCGCTAGTGTGTCCTGCCTAAGCTTATTTGTGTTTAATTGGTCGGTCGGAATATAGGGATAATAAGTGAAATCTCAATTTTCTTTAATTAACCCTTGTTTTATGGCAGTATTTGAGAATGGCAGCTGAAAATATTAGCAATGGAGTGAATGAGAACGTGTAACATGACGGCAATGTTCCTCCTGTAAACAACACCACCGATCAAACGATGAATGATGTGATGTGTCGTTCTCTAGTATTTTGGGACGAGGTTGGTGAAGCAACATTGTTGGGACCAGAATTGGTACGCATGACTACAAAAAAGATCCAAATGATCCGACAACATATAAAAACGGCACAAGATCGACAAAAGAGTTATGCGGATCTTCATCGAAAGGACGTGGAATTTAATATTGGGGATCATGTATTGTTATGTATTGCTCCATGAAAGGGAGTTACAAGATTCAGGAAGAGGGGAAAGCTCAATCCACGATATGTTGGTCCATTTGAGATTCTTGATTGAGTAGAAAATGTGGACTATAGACTCGCATTACCTCCAAGCGTGTCTCGTGTTCATAATAATTTTCACATATCTATGTTTCGTAAATATGTGAAAGACCCAAACCACATTATTGAGTTAGAACCAGACGAGATAGTCGAAGATTTAACGTACGAGGAGGTACCTGTCAAGATTTTGGATAGGAAGGAGCATGTCCTACGCACAAAGGTTATACAACAAGTCAAGATTTGTGGAGGAACCATACTATTGAGAAAATGACCTGGAAGTTGGAATCGAAAAAGAAAGCGAGGTACCCTCACCTTTTTGAAACACCAAGTACGTACGTCAATTTCGAGGACGAAATTTCATAAGGAGGGGAGATTGTAAGACCCCAACTTTTTATAAATAAAATTGAATTTTTTCTAATTATTATTTTGAATAATAAGGTATTAATTTGATATAATGCTTTGGTTATGGGTGAAATTTATAAATTTTACAAAATAAGCAAGTGGTTATAAAATATTCATTGTTGTTGGGAAATATTCGTTTGGTCGTGAAATATTCTTGTTGTCGAGGAATATTCGTACGACGGCGCAGCTATTTGTGGGCCCATAACGGAAAACGATCGGATGAAGAAAATGACAAGTTTGAGTATTTTATAAATAACGGCGTAATTGTTATCGTTAACACTGTTAGAATACCTGGTGGTTAAAGTATAGTAATACGCGTGGTTGCACAGTAGCACATGGTATTGCGCATTATTTTTGGGATTATTGATTCTTACGTAAGAAGATACTACTGAATAATTGTTATAGTAATTACTGTTCAATATTTTATTTTATTGATTCAATAATTGCTATGTTGATATTTTATATTATTGTTGTTTTAAAAATTGTCACTGCACAGTATTTTCCATTATCAGATCAATAATTCATATTATTTGAATAATATTATTAGATAGTATTATTGGCAATGTCTAAGGAAGTTTTGTCTAGAAAAAGGGGTTTGGTCACCTAATTACGTGCCAGTAAGGAGAAATCCTTATCGGAAAGCTTCATCTTTTCTGCGAACGACCTGGTTGTCATTATTGTGATTCTGTAATATTACTTATGAATAATTAATTATTAATTTATATGATAAGGAATTATTTATTTTATGTGGATATAAATGAAAGAATTAATGTTGAGGTATTTTATCAGTATATTGTCAGAATTGAGGTATTAAAAATCATCCGTATGTGGATTTCAGTCATTTTTTGTTTAGAATTTGGAAAAACTTTCTTCTACAAAGTTATAGAGAATTAAATTTTATATGGAATGGACATAGAATTTATATTTTTTTTGATAAAAGGGCTATTTATTATAAATTATTGAAGTTTTGAAAAATAAATATTTTTAATTAAAAATATGGGTGGGCCTCACTTTTGTTTTTATGAAAAAAGGCTGAGAATTCAAGTGTGGTGTGCGTGAATAGAAAAGGATAAAAGCCACCGGTAATAGGTTAGTCTACATTGGTGTTCTGGTATTTTCTTATAAATAGAGTGTGTAAGACCCCAACTTTTATGAATAAGGATTAATTTTTCTCTAAATATCATTTTGAATATTATGGTGTGGATTTGATATAATGTTATAATTGTGGGTAATATTTATAAATTTTACAAAGTAAGCAAGTTGTTATAAAATATTCGTTTGGTCGGAGAATATTCTTTTTGTTGGAAAATATTCGTACGATGGCACAATCATTAGTGGACCCCACAATAGAATTATTGTCGGAGTTAGAAAACGACAGAAATATCTTTTTATAAAAAATAACGGCGAAAGTTTTACCGTTTACTATCGAAATACCCGGTGGTAAAAATACAGTAATACCGCGTGGTTGCATAGTAGTACACGGTATTGATTATTGATGCTTACGTAAGAAGCCACTCAGTTATACTCAATTATTGCTGCAGTAATTGCTGCATAGTATCTCATATTATTGATTCAATTATTGTCACAGTATCATCTGCATAATATTTCATATTATTAAATCAATAATTGAGACGATAAAGTTATTCATATTATTTTTTACAATATTGACGATGTCTAAAAAGTTCTGTCGGGGAGAGGTTTAGTCACCGAATTGCGCGCCAATAGAGAGAAATCCTTATCGAAAAGCCCCCTCTTTCTTGGGAATAATCTGGTTGTTAAATATTATGAGTTATAATATTAATGATGAATAGTTGTTGGAAGATTAAAAATGTGTTGATTGAAGATAAAATGATTTGTGGTAATATTTATTCAATCTTTGATATAAATAAGAAGTCTGTTATGAGACGTTTGTGGTAAGTTTGGTTTATTCTACGGGGGCCCATATGTCATCATCTAAGAGTCACTTTCGCCAATAGTAATTGCCTTTACCAGACGTCGAATCACTTGTTGTTTCATATTACAAGCGTCGAACCACTTGTCGTTTCACATTGCAGGCGTCAAACCACTTGTCGTTTCATATTACAGGCGCCAAATCACTTGTCGTTTCACATTGCAGGCGTCGAACCACTTGTCGTTTCATATTACAGGCGTCGAACCACTTGTTATTTCACATTACAGGCGTCAAACCACATTTCTTTTCACATCACCAGTCGTCAAGCCACTTACCTCTTCATATTGCAAGGGCTAAGCTAGAAATCTTCTATAAATAGAAGCTTATTTCTTCTTTCATTCTCACCAATTCACTACGACTCACAAGAGAATTCTATAGAGAGAGAATCAGAGAGAAAGAAGAAGAGTATTCTGTTACTACACTACTTTAGTATCCAATCTCCTACTAAGATAAAATGTATTATTTATTTCGTATTCGTAAGGGATATTATTTTGTTCAATATTTGTTTAAAATAATATTTTCTTCCATACTCTGTAGTATGTAAGTAATATTATTTCGTTTCAGATTCTGAATTCTACACTCGTGTTGTTAAGTATTGCTTCTATACTCCTTGAAATTAGTAGAATATCCTTGAAAATTGCGCTTCATCTAGTATAGTTTCACAAGGATATTTTTCTGAATATTCTTGTTAAATTTTAATCTTTACATGCCGGGATACTATTTACGAAGTACTATTCACGGGATACTATTCATGATAAAAATTGATTTTTTTTCTGTCCAAATTATTTTTGATACAATATTATTCTTGAATTTTACTCCACAAAGCAGTATCATGTTGGCAATTTGGACATTATTAAATTTTGGATAAATTGAATTATAAATCTTTAAAATTTATCCTTACTCTCATTTAATTGAATTCTTATATCATTGTCATCATCCTCATGCTTATATTATGATGAAAGTTATCTGTGGCCCGTAGGGCATAGATGGACTTGGTATGATTATGACCAGGAATTATTCAGTATAATCATGACCGTAATGTTACAAATGATGTGGTAAAAGTCATCATTGGCCCGTAGTGCATTGATGGACAGTTGTTGGTATGATCATGACCATTGGTGATACTACTGAATATCCTTGGCCCGTAGTGTAGGGATGATTCGATGATGTGGATCATTTATTAAGCCGAGTCTCAGCGATAAAACTGTTGATATAGTTTTTAAATCATAAAAGATAGTAGATATCATGCTCTACTTGACTCTTCTAATGTATTGCTTGTTCCGCTGTAGTTAAACTTGATGTTTATTGTATTTTATCAGTTTAACACTGTTGGAGGCTAATGATAATTTATTCTGCATTATCTTACTCATAATATATCTCATTGGGCTAGTTGAGCTCACCCTTTACTTTCGTTGTTCTCTTCAGGAAATGAGAATATAGCTGGGACTAGTCGAGGAACGGAATGACAGTCCAGCTGTTTACATTAGTAGTCCTCACTATTATGTGAAATAGTGTGATAATAAATGTAATGAGGACTTATTTTGAGTTTTAATACTGTCTAGAAGATAATATTTGTATTAAAACTCACAGTTTATGTTGTGTCGTATTCTACACGACAATTAGCAGTTGTATAAATTAAGTTTATATTTGTATTATGTACCATGTATTTGGCGACTCAAAATGGGTGATGTATACCTATTTTGGGGGCGTCACAGTTGATATCAGAGCTTAGAGATATGATCTCTGGCTAAGATGTGAGACTAGAACTAGGGGGAGAGACGGGAAAATTCTTCGCTAGTATGACCTACCTAAGTTTATTTGTTATTTAATTAGTCGATCATAATATAGGGATAATATGTGGCATGTCAATTAACCCTTGTTTTGTCGCAGTGTTTGAAAATGGCAGCCAAAAATGTCGAGTTAAGCAATGGAGCACATGAGACTGTTGAGTCACCACTGATCAATAATCAGGATAATGTGCATCAGGAAGGCAATAATCCTCAGGTGAACAACAACACTAACCAAATGATAAACGACGGAATGTTTAGGAGCTTTCTGCAATTCGTGTAACATCAGGCAAGAGAAACTCCTATTCAAAATGCAGGTGGAAACACTGGCAACTCTCGGATGATCATCGCTAAGCAGTTCAAGGAGCTGGGACCACCAAAGTTTTTGGGAGAGCCAAAACCTCTTAAAGCGGAGGCGTGGATAAAGCAGATCACCAAGATATTTAATGTTTTGGGATGCTCCGAGGAACAAAAGGTTCCCTTTGCTACCTTCATGTTGCGAGGAGAGACAGATTACTGGTAGAAATCTGTAAAGCGTACTCAACCTGCCGCACTGAAGATGCCTTGGGAGAAGTTCTAAGAACTATTCAACGACAAGTACTTTTCCAAAAGTATTCGTCACATGAAGAAGGTAGAGTTTATCAAGCTAGAGCAAAATAATATGACCGTGTCACAGTACGATGCTAAGTTTGCCGAGTTGTCCCGATTTGCATCCCACTTGGTTGATAATGAGGAGAGAATGACGTGGATGTTTCTAAGAGGTTTGAAACCTGAGATACGTCAAAACCTAATTTCTCACAAACTGTGTTTGTATTCAGATGTTGTAAATAGGGCTCAGTTATTGGAACGTGATAATGAGTCAACATAACTAAGAGATAGCAGTTGGCAAATCGATAATACCAGTGGTAGCAGTCATCGAAGCGGTAATAACAAACGTGGAGGGAATCAACATGCCAGAAATGGTAACCACTTCGGTGGTAATCATGGCCAAGATAGTAGAAGTGGAAATTTCAAGAAGAGAAAATTCAATAATGATGGAAAGATGTGAGCACCAACACTTGTTGTTAAGGAAGGAGAAAGATCCCCGGTCATATGTTACAAATACGGAGGAGAGGGACACATCAGTCTAAACTGTACGCAGCAGTCCAAAGCATGTTATAAATATGGAAGAGAAGGTCACCTAGCCCGATTTTGTCGTACACCAAAGTCAAGTCCAGCTGGGATGGAGGCATCAAAGATCGTCCCAGACAAGACAAAATCGGTAGTTTAAGGGAGAGCGTTTGTCGTAACCTCCTAAAAAGCGAGGAATCCGAACGAGGTGATCACGGGTAAGTTAATCATAAACTCTAGCGAAGTCTATACATTATTTGAACTGGTTCTACCCATTCTTTTATTTCTCCTACTTGCGCTCAACGTTTAAATTTAACTCCGGAGAAATTAGACTTTGCTTTATTTGATGAAAATCCATTGGGAGAAATCTTCATTACATCCACTGTTTATAAGTCTTATTTGATTCAAATCAGTAACAGCACGTTACTTGTCGATCTTATCACTTTGAAAATACTTACATTTGATGTGATTTTAAGGATTGATTGGTTAACTACTCATCATGCTAAAATCAATTATTTTCGTAAGGTTGTTAGCTTTCATATTCCTAACCAACCTATTATGGGAATTCAAGCAACCAAATCACTAAAGTCAATCACTGTCATATTAAGCCATAAAGCTATTCGTTTATTGGAAAATGGATGTCAAGCTTTCCTAGCTTATGTCACGGATTTAAATAAAAATACGTCAGATTTGAATGATATTTCTATTGTTAATAAATTTCCTGACGTATTCCCTGAAAAACTTCCTGGCCTACCCCCAGAGTGAGAAATTGAATTTTGTATCGACCTTGAACCCGGTACAAAACCCATTTCCAAAGCCCTATATCGAATGGCTCCTATTGAACTTCAGGAGTTAAAAACCCAACTGTAAGAATTGTTAGACATCGGTTTCATTCGTCCTAGTTCGTCTCCGTGGGGTGCTCCTATTCTATTCATAAAGAAGAAAGATGGAAGTATGCGACTTTGTATTGACTATCGGGAGTTGAATCATGTCACCGTCAAAAATAGGTACCCGTTACCTTGAATTGATGACACGTTTGACCAGTTGTAAGGTGCTAAATTCTTTTCAAAGATCGATCTTCTTTCCGGATATCATCAGTTAAAAGTTAAAACTGATGACATTCTAAATACTGCTTTTAGAACTCAGTACAGGCATTACGAATTCTTAGTCATGTCTTTTGGATTGACTAATACTCATGCGGCCTTCATGGATATGATGAACCGAGTATTCAAGGAATATTTGGATCATTTTGTTGTTGTCTTTATTGATGACATCCTCATATACTCCAAAAGTCGTGAAGATCATGAGCAACACTTGAGGCTAATACTCCAAAAGCTTCGTGAAAACAAGCTATATGCCAAGTTGAAGAAATGCGAGTTCTGGCTTGAGGAAGTAGCATTCCTTGGGCACGTGATATCAAATCACAGAATATCGTTGACCCAGCGAAGATTGAAGCAATTCAAAGCTGGGAGTAACTTAAGTCAGTGACCGAAGTACGTAGTTTTTTGGGCTTAGTTGGTTATTTTCGGAGATTCGTGGAAGGATTTTCTCGAATCGCTACTCCATTAACTCAGCTGACTCGGAAAGATATAAAATTCGGTTGGAGCGAGGAATGTGAGAAGAGTTTTCAAGAACTCAAGAGGAGACTCATTTCAGCACCTGTTCTGACAATATCATCTGGTTCTGAGGGATATGTCATCTACAGTGATGCTTCAGGCAGAGGTTTATGATGTGTTCTCATGCAACATAGGAAAGTCATAGCCTATGCCTAGTGACAACTCAAAGAATATGAGAGGAATTATCCTACTCATGATCTAGAGTTGGCAGTTGTCATTTTTGTACTTAAAATCTAGAGGCATTACCTGTATGGGGAGAAGGTGGAGATCTTTACAGATCATAAAAGCCTCAAATATTTCTTCACTCAAAAGGAACTCAACATACGGCAACGACGTTAGCTTGAACTGTTGAAAGATTATGATCATACTATTCAATACCATCTTGGAAAAGCGAACGTGGTAGCTGACGCATTGAGTAGAAGATCATATGCGGGTACGAGTGCGATATTGTCAACGTAAAGGCCCATTTTGTATGACTTGCAAAGGATGGAGATAGAGATAAAGACTCTAAGGACCCACGTGATGATGGCAAATATACGAGTAGAACTGACTTTAATCGATAAAGTTAAAGTTGCTCAAACTATAAATCTGGAGCTGATGCATATAAAGAAGAAAGTGCAAGAAGGTACTATTCTGGAAGTAAGAATCGATGAAGAAGGAATACTTAGAGTTAACTCCAGACTTTGTGTTCCTAACAACTCTGATTTGAAGTATAAAATCATGATGGAGGCGCACAACACACCATTTGCAATCCATCCTGGGAGTACCAAAATGTATTGTGATCTTCGACATACATTTTGGCAGAGCAATATAAAGAGATAGATAGCGGAGTTTATCTCAAGGTGTTTAACCTGTCAACGTGTCAGGGCAGAGCATCAAGTGCCAAAAGGTCCATTACAACCACTTGAAATTCCAGAATAGAAGTGGGAGCACATTACCATGGATTTCGTTACTGGTCTTACCAAGGTTTCTCAAGGCATAGATGCAATTTGGGTCATTATTGATAGATTGACCAAGTCTGCTCATTTCTTACCTATACGAGAAACTTATACACTTGAACATCTTGCTCGTATGTACATAAATGAGATTATAAGACTGCATGGTATGCCAGTATCCATAGTTTCTGATCGAGACCCAAGATTCACTTTACGATTTTGGGTTAGTTTATAAAAAGTTATGGGCATGGATTTACGATTTAGTTTGGCATATCATCCTCAAATGGACGGGCAGTCGGAGAGGACTATTCAAACTCTGGAGGATCTATTAAGACTCTGTGTCCTTGACTTCAAAGAAAGTTGGGACAAGTTCTTGCCATTAGTGGAATTCTCCTACAACAACAGTTATTAAGCAAGTATCGGTATGGCTCCATTCGAGGCATTATATGGACGCAAGTGTCGTTCTCCAGTATGTTGGGGCGAGGTGGGTGAAGCAATGTTGTTGGGACCGAAATTGGTACGTATGACTACGGAAAAGATTCAAATGATCCGACAACGTATAAAAACCTCACAAGATCGACAAAAGAGTTATGTTAATCTTCATCGAAAGGACGTAGAATTCAATGTTGGAGAACATGCGTTGTTACGTGTTGCTCCATGGAAATGAGTTACAATATTTGGAAAGAGAGAAAAGCTCAATCCTCGATTCATTGGCCCATTTGAAATCCTTTATCGAGTAGGAACTGTGACTTATAGACTCGCCTTACCGCCAAGTATGTCTCGTGTTCATAATATTTTTCATATATCCATGTTACGTAAATATGTGGAAGACCCAAACCACATTATTAAGTTAGAACCAGACAAGATAGCGAAAGATTTAACGTACGAAGAGGTACCTATTAAAATCTTGGATAAGAAGGAACATATTCTACGCTCCAAGATTATACCTCAAGTTAAAGTTTTGTGGAGAAACCACGATGTTGAGGAAATGACCTGGGAGTTAGAATCTGAAATGAAGTCAAGGTATCCTCACATCTTCGACATACTAGGTATGTACCCTAATTTCGAGGACGAAATTTCATAAGAAGGTGAGGTTGTAAGACCCCAACTTTTATGAATAAGGATTAATTTTTCTCTAAATATCATTTTGAATATTATGGTGTGGATTTGATATAATGTTATAGTTGTGGGTAATATTTATAAATTTTTTAAAGTAAGCAAGATGTTATAAAATATTCGTTTGGTCAGGGAATATTCTTTTTGTTGGAGAATATTTGTACGATGGCACAATCATTGGTGGACCCCACAACAGAATTATTGTCGGAGTTAAAAAACGACAGAAATATCTTTTTATAAAAAATAACGGTAAAAGTTTTACCGTTAACTGTCGAAATACCCGGTGGTAAAAATACAGTAATACGCGCGGTTGCATAGTAGCACACGGTATTGATTATTGATGCTTACGTAAGAAGTCACTCAGTTATACTCAATTATTTCTATAGTAATTGCTGTATAGTATCTCATATTATTGATTCAATTATTGTCACAGTATCATCTTTATAATATTTTATATTATTAAATCAATAATTGAGACGATAAAGTTATTCATATTATTATTTACAATATTGACGATATCTAAAAAGTTCTGTCAATGAGAGGTTTGGTCACCTAATTGTGCGCCAATAGGGAGAAATCCTTATCGAAAAGCCCCCTCTTTCTTGGAAATAATCTGGTTGTTAAATATTGTGAGTTATAATATTAATGATGAATAATTGTTGAAAGATTAAAAATGTGTTGATTGAAGATAAAATGATTTGTGGTAATATTTATTCAATCTTTGATATAAATAAGAAGTCTGTTATGAGACATTTGTGGTAAGTTTGATTTATTTTATGGGGGCCCATATGTCATCATCTAAGAGTCACTTTCGTCAATAGTAATTGTCTTTACCAGAAGTCGAACCACTTGTTGTTTCATATTACAAGCGTCAAACCACTTGTCGTTTCATATTACAGGCGTCAAATCACTTGTCGTTTCATATTACAGGCGTCAAATCACTTGTCGTTTCACATTGCAGGCGTCGAACCACTTGTCGTTTCATATTGCAGGCGTCAAATCACTTGTTGTTTCACATTGCAGGCGTCGAACCACTTGTCGTTTCATATTGCAGGCGTCGAACCACTTGTTGTTTCACATTACAGGCGTCAAACCATATTTCTTTTCACATCACCAGTCGTCAACCTCTTCATATTGCAAGGGCTAAGCTAGAAATCTTCTATAAATAGAAGCATATTTCTTCTTTCATTCTCACCAATTCACTACAACTCACAAGAGAATTCTATAGAGAGAGAATATAGAGAAAGAAGAAGAGTATTCTGTTACTACATTATTTTAGTATCCAATCTCCTACTAAGGTAAGGGGTATTATTTATTTCGTATTCGTAAAGGATATTATTTTGTTCAATATTCGTTTGAAATAATATTTTCTTTCATACTCTGTAGTATGTAAGTAATATTATTTCGTTTCAGATTTTGAATTCTACACTCGTGTTGTTAAGTATCGCTTCTATACTCTTTGAAATTAGTAGAATATCCTTGAAATTTGCGCTTCATCTAGTATCGTTTCACAAGGATATTTTTCTGAACATTCTTATTAAAGTTTAATCTTTTCATGCCGGAGTTCTATTCACGGGATATTCACGAAGTACTATTCACGTGATACTATTCATGATAAAAATTGATTTCTTTTCTGTCCAAATTATTTTAGATACAATATTATTCTTGAATTTTACTTCACAAAGCAGTATCATGTTGGCAATTTGGACATTATTAAATTTTGGATAAATTGAATTATAAATCTTTAAAATATATCCTTACTCTCATTTAATTAAATTCTTATATCATTGTCATCATCCTCATGCTTATATTATGATGAAAGTTATCTGTGGTCCGTAGGGCATAGATGGACTTGGTATGAATATGACCAGGGATTATTCGGTATAATTATGACCGTAATGTTACAAATGATGTGATAAAAGTCATCATTGGCCCGTAGTGCATTGATGGACAGTTGTTGGTATGATCATGACCATTGGTGATACTAATGAATATTTCTCATTGGGCTAGTTGAGCTCACCCTATGCTTTCATTATTTCTCTTCAGGAAATGAGAATATAGCTGGGACTAGTAGAGGAACGGAGTGACGGTCCAGATGTTTGCATTAGTAGTCCTCACTATTATGTGAAATAGTGTGATAATAAATGTAATGAAAACTTATTTTGAGTTTTAATACTGTATAGAAGACAATATTTGTATTAAAACTCACAGCTTGTGTTGTGTCATATTCTACACGATATTTAGCAGTTGTATAAATTAAGTTTGTATTTATATTCTGTACCATGTATTTGGTGACTCAGAATGGGTGATGTATACCTATTTTGGGGGCGTCACAGGGTGCTTAGTTAGAAATGAAAATCACAATAGAATCAGAAGTTTCTGATAAAAATCACAACAGAATCAGAAGTTTCTTTCTCTATAATATCGAGCATATTTTTGTGAGTATTTAGATACTTTGAGAGTTGTTAAGCAGTGCAAGTTTTCTTCAGCAGTATATCCGTTATTTCAGTCAGAAGTACTGTTCTTTTGAAATAAGGGATGTTATTTTCTTCATAAATGATGTTATTTCTTTTAATATCATTATATCGAAATATTGATATGAATTTTATTATGAAATTTTTACCTTTTCATATTGAGCTTACTATTCACGTATACGACACTATTCACATATACGACATTATTCACGAATACGACACTATTCACATAAAAATTAAAAAAAAAATTCTTGGTCCAAGTTGTCTATTATGATTTATATCTTTGATTGTATCCATGTTTTGATCTTTATTCTCGAATTTTGCTCTACAATTGATTATTATGGAGTACTTTTGAACTTGGATAAACTGAAGTATGAATTCTTAATCTTTGTCCTTTTATCTCACTGGATTCGTTTTCTTTAAAATATTTTCATCATCCTCAGTCCTAAATGGTGATATAACTAAATATCTTTGGCTTGTAGTGCAAAGATGAATGATTACTTGATGAATATCTTTGGCTCGTAGTACAAAGATGGACATGTGTTGAGATGAACATGACCAACTGGTGATACAAATGAATATCTTTGGCCCATAGTACAAAGATGAATATCTGATTCAGGATGTATATTGATTGATGTTATAGGGATAAAATATTAATGATGAACTTTTAAATCATAGAAGATAGTAGACTTCATTCTCTACTTAACTCTTCTAATGAATTTTTATTTTCGCTGTGAATATTGATCTAAAACTTGTTGTCCATTATATTTTATCTGATTTATTGAAGGCTAACGATAATTTGTTCTATATTATCTTAGTCATAATATTCTTTACTGGGCAAGTTGAGCTCATCATTTTTCTTTTTGTTTTATTTTTTTTCTTAGGAGGCAAGAATATAGCAGGAACTAGTCAGGATGTGGAGTGATGTTTCAGGGGCAGTTATTTTAACAGTCCTCACTATTTTGTAAAATAGTATATCAATAATTACAATGAGGACTTATTTGAGTATGGATATTGTCTAGAAGACATTATTTATATTTAAACTCGCAGTATATTTGTTGTCGTATTTTGCACGATAATTGTAATAATGAAGTTATAGTTATTTTCTGTACCATGTATTTGACGACTCAGAATGAGTTATGTGGACCTATTTTGGAGGCGTCACAAATACTCCACTCGCTAATTGGTTCACAATTATAAAGAATTATAAAATGAGTAGTAGATTAATATAAGGAATAGTACTTGACTAAGTAATTTGGGAGTAGTAGTTGAATACTTAATTTTTTTGAGTATGATTATAATATAAACTTAATCACTATTTCTTATATGGATAATCAATAATACTAATTAATAAAATAAGTATGTATAAGGATAATTACTGATTATCGCCTTATAATTTTTAATTATAAATAAAAAATAGTGATTGAGTTTATATTATATTCCTACACAAATAAATTACTTATTCAACTACTACTCCCAAATTACCTAATCAAGTACTATTCCTTATATTAATATAATATTATAATTCTTTATATTTGTGAACCAATTAGAGAGTGAAGTATTAATTAGATATTTTTTTAATTTAAATTAGAACTATTTTAAGTCCCTGATTAAGTCAAATTCTTTTATGTATGTCACTACTCCCTCTAGCGGTCAGTCAACACACGGTCCTTTTGACTGGCCACTAGAGGGAGTAATAGTCAACATAAAAGAATTTGACTGGCCGCTAGAAGGAGTAGCGGTTGGCCCCAACCCAGCCCTTTAGAGACAGCCCCTTAAATCTTCCATTGGACGGCAGAAGATGGGTTAACTGGAATAGTACCCATAGCTAATGGAAGCTATGGATCATTTTCCTATATATATATATATATATATATATATATATATATATATATATATATATATATATATATATATATATACACACCCACATCACATTCACCCACCTAAAAATAGAAATAATCGAACTCTTGATCTCATAGAAATTAAAAGGCAAGAGTAGGGTTACATATATTTTTCTCCATTCTACTAGGGGTCGGTTTACAAATGTATTTAAACTGAATTTTTTTTCATTCGACTCACTGAACTACAATTTTTTTACAAACCGTTACAAATTCTGTTAAATTGTTTGACTTTAGACGGAAAAATTACATGACCTGCCACGTGAGAGAGAGAAAGCTTACATGTCAGACAGTTTTCTTTCTTGCATGCTTAGATGGAAGCTTGTATAAATTTAATGCTATATTTAATCAAAATCAAATAAATAAAACAATCCATTCAAAATAAAAGTACAATAAAAATAAATTTTTTAAAATTTATTTTAATCGTTAATATTTGTTTGGTATGGTACAACTTTAATATTATAGCATACAAATTTTTTTTTTCCAGTATGGTGCAATTTTAAATAAATTATATAAATTACACATAAATATGTTTCTTTTAATTTAAATAACTCATTAAATTCATTAATTTTATTAACCTCTCTTCAAATAAAACTAAAATTAGTAATATAACATATAAATGTCTAACATGTTATATTACTAATTTTATCATAATACTCTCAACATTGATAATGAAAAATTATTAATATTTTTTTCTTTGACAAATTTATCTTTTATTGTATTCAAATATATTACATATGTTATTAAAATAAGAGAAATTTGGGTAAATTATTCATAAGTATTTTCATAATAAGCACAAATTTAAAATTAAAATTCATAAAAATAAATTCAAACTTCGAAAATATAACTAAATTTTGAAAATTATTTATTATTTATATTTTTGAAAATTTATATAATTATTGTTGTTTATATTGTGAAATCATTAAATCTAGGCTTAAATATACAATAAAAAAATATTAAAACATTTCAAACATTAATTATTAATTTTTTTAAATCCCAAACCATTAGATATGAAGAGAGAGAAAGATAACCTAGAATTCTTTCTTTCTTTTTTTCGCTAATTTTTTTCTTCTAAAATTCATCAGTAATATATTCATATCCATTAGAAATATTCATATTCACATATATTTTCTCAGTTAATCTCCAACTAAACTAAAAAAATTCTTGAAAAATAAACCAACTAAAATGGGATCAGTCATCTTCCTCCTCCTCCTCCTCCTCCTCCTCCTCCGCCGCTTTGCCTTTCACATCTAATGGAACTAAGGCTGTAAAATGAGCAAACAGTTCGGGTTCGATTCGTACTCGCTCGACTAAAAATTGGATTCGAGCTCGACTCGAAATATAAATTAGTCAAATATGAGCAAATTTTAAAGTTCGATAAATTACTCGAACCTCTTTAATTGTAATTTTCTATTGATACTCGGATCATATTCGTTCGAAAAGTTCAAACTGTTCAAGCTCGATTCGGAATCGTGCTCGATTCGGAATCGTGCTCGATTCGGAATCGTGCTCGACTCGATAGCTAAATGAGCCTCAATCAAACCTTATTTTATACTCGATAAATTTTGTGAACTAAATCTGAGCAACTCAATACTCGGATCGACTCGGTTCGTTTACACCCTTAAATGGAACCCATTTTGTTAATATCAAGAATCAAGACTCAAAATTTGTACATATCAAACCAAACCCAAAATTCATTCATTCCCATCAAACTAAAACCAAAAATTTGTACATATCAAACCAAACCCAAAAATCATTCCAATCAAAATAGAAGGAATCATGTGAATTAAGACCAATATTAACTAAAACACCATGAAAACATCCTAATTTGGTCCATCTTTTTTCCCACTCATCAGAGAGTTAATTAACAATAAAATTGGACAAATTCAAGGCAATACAGCATATAGGGAACAATCATGTATTGCTTATAAATCTGTTATCACTGCAAACAATTACATTAAGGCATTTGTTTCGAATTAAAAAAAATGAATAAATAAAGAAACAACAAGTTATTTACTTTTTTGCTAACTTATCAAAGTAAATAGACAGATCAGAGAACAGAGATCTCGTCGAATTGAACAATTTGTCGTCTTAGATCTGGAAACGAGGTCGTTACTCGACGACTCTGATTTGATCTTGGCCATCGCCGATGTCCTCCCCGTCGTCGACAAGCGGATCCAACAACTACCATAAATATGAAATCCCCCGAAACCAAACCCTTACACCCCCACTTCAAATCAATTCTCCTAAGTTTTGGTTAATGGGTTTGTTGATAGTTGTTGTATGTGGGTGGAGGAGAGGTGTTGGGGTGAGAGGGAGAGGTGGAGAAGAGGTGTTTGAGGAGAGAGAAATAGGAAGGTAGATCGGAGAAGATGGAGGAGGAGGAGCGAGCCCCTTCTAATTTGCACGATCTACAAATTTTGGTAGATAGATGATTTAATTTGTTTAAGTATTTATTATAAAATTAAGTATAATTTAATTTAATTAATTATTTAATTAGCTTACATTCTCTCTCCTTGTCAGTATTGACACAGATTTAATTGATTGCCATGTATTGCACGTCATTTTTCTGTTAAATGGTTAACAGACATAGACGGTAAAATTATTTTTTATAAATAATGTATAGTTCAATGAGTTGATCGTAAAAAAATTTATTTCAATGATGCATTTATAAATCGAGATTGAGTAGAATAGAAAAAAATATATTTAACCCGGCAAGAGTAACACACAATGAACCCAAGGAAAGTACACTTAAAAATTCTCTACTTTTTTTTTCTTAAAAATAATAGAAACGCCACTAAGGATAAAATAAATTTTATATAATATTTTGTACTTTAATTATGTTTTGTGGGATAAACCCATAATATAAATACGTGGACTCATGTTATACAAGATCGGCTGAATAGTACTTTCACGTAACACAATTCTTTCGCCGACGATTGTTCTTCCCCTCCATCTGGTCCCACATATTTGGTCCCATCCCATAAGAGACAAAATTAGCCGAGTTGACCGTCGACACGGAGGACCACTCTCCCCATCTGAACTATTGAAATCATAAACGGGATCGCATAGGCCAACCGTCGGTGACCATAGCTATGGTAATTTAGAAAGCTGTTAGTATGAAATTTATTTGTTGGTAAGTTAGTCGATTGACAAATAAATTCCTGACAAACATGCGAGACTTTATGTGTGTCAGTATTCTATTAATCAATTGACCAACTTACTAAAAAATAAACTTAAATACTAACTGGATCCGTCAATTTAACCCGTTCTCACGGTAATCTCTGGCTAAGGTTCAAGAAAGAAGGTTTCTCATAATAGAAACCTTGTCCTCAAGGACAATCTGGCCGGAGATAACTTAATTTTAGACTAAATATAGTCTGAGATTCATATTTCACTCTAACAGTCGCATTAAATTTAGTCCATGAATTTTTTTGATGAAGTGGGTGGACTATATCAAGAAACTAAAATTTTATGAATTATAATTTTAAATATAATTAAATGGGAGTATGAAAAAATGATTGGTGGACTATAATTCATTAATTAAATATAATATAATATTTTAATATTATAATCTATGGATAATTCATCTGCGGAAAGGATTGAAAACTATCCTATAGATTGATGTCATATGGACTAAATATAATCTACCTTATTAGAGATGCTCTAAATGCAAGAAATCTAGCATGAAGATCCGACCAACTTTACCATGTAGCTTTAGTTGGCAAAGGTTAGACCAAAACTTCATCAAGAGCAGCATTATGCTTCTTAACCAACCTGCGATCCAAAACAGCAAAAGGCTCAATGACAAACTGGTCATTCCCATCCACTAGAGGTAATATAGGGGATACTTGAGCTGAAGCACCAATCTTTTTCTTCAAAGGGCACACATGAAACAATGGATGGATATTAGCAGCAGCTAGTAATAACAATTTATAAGCCAAGTAACCAAATTTATTTGTCTTTTTAAACGAAACTTTTATAACTTACAAATTTTGTAATTGAGGCTCAAATATAATGTACCAATAATAATAAAATGTATTCAGAAGTATATGCAAGTACAGAAGTATTTGTAAGTCCGAACACACTAACACATGGTAAAAGCTAGTAGCTGAAAAAAGTTATTCAATTTAATTAGGAAAGAATTATTTATAGATCAATATTTGGTATTTTCAAACGCTTGTATATTAGTCAATAAAAATTTAACATATCAATTAATATGTGAACTATACGTATAAAAATATTAAATATTGATGTGAACACGAATCTTGTATGTGATCTTAAGAAAAGAACACATACAAATATAACAAAGGAAAAACAGACATGCTATCTGCCACGACTGTGCATTGTCGTCCATAATTTGATTGTATTCTAGTTGGTGTTTGGTAATCTTCTTCTTTCTCCTCCTTCCCATTTTCACTTATATATAGAGAGAAATATCGCTCTCTGTTTAAAGACATAAAGCTTATATATACGTATATGTAATATCAAGGAAGAAATTGTTAGATTTAAGGTGAAGGGATTGGGTATTTGTTTGGCGGTAGTTTCGAGGTCTACCCCCTCTCTCTAAATATATAGTCTACCTGCTAATAATCCAAATTTAGTTATATACAGGTCACCAACACAAATACATATCTGGGGACCTGGAGTTAAAAGCAGAAATTAAACAAAATCCCCATTGCCGTTTTTCTTCTAAAATACCATGATTGAAATTGGGAGGAAATAATTCTCTTCTATTTTCAAACTCTTGCCCTTGCCCAGCTAGCTAGCTATATAAGATTGTGTTCATATAGATGCTTTGAAGGAGAAGAAATTAATGGCTTCTAATCCTTTAGAAATGAAAGAGCCAAGCATCGATACGGATAAGCTCAGCTACGAAATCTTCTCTATTCTGGAAAGCAAGTTTCTATTTGGTTACGATGATCAGAAGCTATGGATCCCCAAACAAATTTCGCCGGCGAACGAACTGCCGAGATCGGAAGCGGTGTCCGTTACGCCGGCGACGAATACCGATACCGGCGTACAAGCAATTAAGAATCAGAGAGGTAAAATATGTATACTAAGCATCGACGGCGGCGGAATGCGAAACATTTTGTCCGGAAAAGCCCTAGCTTACCTAGAGCACGCGTTGAAGGAGAAGTCCGGGAATCCTGAAGCTAGAATCGCCGATTATTTTGATGTTGCAGCCGGTACCGGCATCGGAGGAATTTTCACGGCGATGCTGTTTGGGACTAAGAATCACAGCTGTCCGATTTTCAAAGCGGAGGATACGTGGAGGTTCATGGCGGAGCAAGGTAAGAAATTCTACTGGAATGGAAAGGGCGGAGGTGGCGGAAAGTTTTTTCGGCGGATAATCGGCGGAGGAGCGACCACGAATGCGACGGCTAGAATGGAGAAAGTTGTAAAAGAGGTGTTCACGGAAAACGGACGGACTTTAACGTTAAGGGATACGTTAAAGCCCGTTTTGATTCCCTGTTACGACTTATCCAGTTCAGCTCCGTTTCTGTTCTCGCGAGCCGACGCGCTAGAAACGGATAGCTTCGACTTCCGGCTTTGGGAGGTGTGCCGCGCCACGTCAGCTGAACCGGGTTTTCTTGGACCGGTTTGCATGAAGTCCGTCGACGGCAAGACGAGGTGCGTAGCGGTCGACGGCGGTCTGGCCATGAGTAATCCGACGGCGGCGTCTATAACACACGTGCTGCATAACAAACAGGAGTTTCCATTTGTCCGGGGAGTGGAGGACATTTTGGTACTTTCACTTGGGACGGGTCAGGTTCCGGAAGGAAGCTACGACTTTGACCAACTCAAAGGATGGAAGGCTAAGGACTGGGCTCGGCCCCTGGCTCGAATTTCCGGCGATGGCTCGGCTGACATGGTTGACCATTCTGTGGCCATGGCTTTTGGTCAGAGCCGTAGTAACTACGTCCGTATCCAGGTAAATTTTTTGGGCCTTAGTTCTATCGTGCGCCGGGTGTATTCAATTAGTTATACTTGCATATTATAAAACTTGTATGTATTATACTCTCCCAATAAAAAAACAGAAAATGGCTGAAGTCTATATTTGTTTTTAAATTAATGGATTTCACTTAAATACTTTTGAAGACAAAATAATTTTGTATATAATTTTATTTTAATTGAGAAGATAATATTTTTATCTGTTTAAGTCATCTTTTACAAGAGGAAGTGAGTATATGTTTTGTAAGGTACATTACATTTATTATTGGATTCGTCTTTTACTTGCTTATGACATTTTTGGATTTTCCGTTTTTGCCACTTTGAGTGCATGGGACAGGCTGGTGCCTGGCAGGAGAGAGAAGGGGTTTAAGAGGGGGTTTGGATGTCTCTTTGCTTGGTTGGATAGGAATGTTTGAAGCTATCGTGAGCCGGTGGCATTGTGTTGTTTTTGTCTGTACTGTAGAATTGATGAAGGGAATTTTGCATACAAAATAGCCAATAGAAGCAAATAGGCACTTTTATCTTGGGGTTTGGTTGTATGTTAGCCAAACTTGAAGTACCCATTAGGATATTAGAGAAAATATACAGATACATACATTTATATGGGAAGCGGTAAGCATGAATTTTATTTTTGAGTAAGCTGTTCAATTGGTCAATAAAGTGCTGACACGCAAGCGAGACTCTGTGTGTGTCAGTATTCTGTTGACCAATTGATCAGCTTATCAAAAAATAAACTTCATGCTAATCGGATCCATTTTTATATATATAATTCTTGTTTATCAATCATAAGGAAATGATTTTGTGAAAATAACTGCAATTAATGTATCTTATATTCTTGGCATGTCCCAAAGTAAGTGTCAAAAAACTCCAAAGTGGAGGTATTGATATTTGTAAGACTGTAATATTTACTTTTATAGTTAATAATTAAGGAAGTTTATTATATTTGGAAGTAGTTGCTTTCAATGTATCAAAGCTGCTTTTTCTTTCCAGATTATGCAAATCTTGCAAGTAACAGATATTGACCCCAAAACTTAGGATTGCTGACACGTAAAATTCCTTCTCGTTTTTTTGTCCTTTTTCCTTTCTTGGTTGTTTAGGATACTTCATTTCTAGTTTTATTACTTAGAATTTATTGCTTTCATGAACTAAAGTTCACCCAATTACTTCACATCCATAGAAACCAATTATATTGATTTTTATTTGTTTTTGTGATAAATATCAAGAAGAAGGAAAGAGCTAGTATTTTCGTTGCTTAACCTACTACCTGTTGCAGGGTGGCCCCATGGCCACTTGTGATTAGTTCTCTGGAAAGAAAAATTAAGAATAAAAAAATTCATTGTTTATTACTATTAGTGTCACTGTATCAATTTTAACCTTTTTTCACCAAGGCAATATGGTAGTGCTATTTTTTGTGGTGATTGTTTTTTCTTTATCTTACAGTAATTAATTTGCTGTGCAACAGCTGTGCCTTTGCTTATCAAGGCGGAAACTTTACCATTATTGAGTAGGATTTTGAAACTGTTGTGGAGCACCACTCTGGTGAACCTAATTATCAACTTAGGAAAGGCATGGTTTCCATAATTAGTATCTGTTTTTAGCAATGATTCGTGAGTATATCAATATAGTGAATGATACACATTTTGTGCTGGCAAAATTGGACCAGTACTTGGTCTTTTGATTTACTACTATTCTTGCTTTGACACCTACTGCTTGCATGAAAGGTGGGGCTCCTGTTTTTGGTATGGTCTTGCCTTTGATCATTCTACACAAGGGATATTTTTCCTTTCCTCCTTAATTGTACAATTCAGAGCTTATATTAGCCTTTTGGTTCCTGTTCTTTAGTGCAGTTTGACAGTGTCTCATGACTAATACATTACATGTTTGAAATTTTTTGCCACCAACTACCGTATTTCCATTTTGAGACTATATTCCAACTCTGCAGAGATGCAATATTACAAGTTATGTAAAATGGAAAAATTGGACAATAAAGTCTAAACAATAAAGATGTTCCAATTTCTTTGCATCAAGGTATTTAATCACTTTTTCGGAATAATAAAGGTAAATGCTATGCGAATTGCATGGGTGTTTCCGGTTTTCAGGATTATGACATTTATTTATGTTGTGATGATAAACACTTTAATTTCATGATTACAAACTTTCTGGTGAATTAGTTTTTTTGCTGTTTTGGTCTCAGCATTATTATATCATTAGTAGACAATTCAAAGATGGAACTTTACACTGGCTAATTTGGAGTTTTAATGGCAGGCAAATGGATCCAGTTTGGGTCGTTGCGGGGCCAATGTGGACTCAGACTCTAGTCCCAGAAATGTAAAAATGCTCACAGAAATAGCCGATGAAATGCTGAAACAGAAAAATGTAGAATCGGTGTTGTTTGGTGGTAAGAGGATCGGAGAGCAGAGCAATTTTGAAAAAATCGATTGGTTTGCTGGAGAACTTGTATTGGAGCATCAGAGGAGGAGTTTCCGGATAGCTCCCACTGTTGCATTTAAACAAGCTACCCAGAAACCCACTTATTAAAATTCTCTAAAACTTTCACTTGTGGTAAATTTTCTTTTTACTCTCTTCTATATATTTTATTCATTTTGCACCATCACATAGTATGAACTTTCTCTTTACTAGTATAAAATCTACATGCTAAACCTGCTCCACCTTATAATTGAATCACATTATCATCAATCCATTTGTTTTACTTATTATTTCTTTTGCCACAAGATGTTGGTATTGTCTACTTGTGCACTTGTGGGGCTCCTCTTATTGTCATTTTCTTTGTTGTTTCAAATATTAAATGATATAACAGATTAACAACTGGTTGTTGCTACTTGCTAGTACATAGCAAAATAGGAACTTATTTAGATGAATAGGTTATATGGAGGAGAAAAGCCCCTTGTCGGGCCACCGACACTAAATTCTTCTAAGAGAATGAGGGCATTTGAGTCATTTTGGCAGTTAAACCTCAGGGGGTTATGTGGCCTTATGGGAAGGAAGGGAGTCCCTTGTTGTCATTTGTGAGTGAATCATATCTTTGTGGTGCCCAAAAGACAAGATGGAGACTCTTTTTTTGCTTCCCTGATTATGTTCTATTTGACTGTTGGATAAAGTTCATTCCTTACCCTTCCAGCTTTGGGTACTTGCATGCCTGGTTACCTTTTACTTCTATTCAGAATAAACTACACCTGAAAAGTCTGAGGGTGTTTAGGTAATTTAACAAATGTTACATTTCTATTAAAGTTTAAATGAAGTGAAATTATTGGGGAGGTTTGTTGGCAGTTGCAAAGTCCGTGAACTTCTTTATGATATCAAATTGTGCACGAGGCATTAAAAGCCTTCAAGTAAATATTCTTGTACTCTATTTTTGTCTATTAAATAAGCTTTGTGGTCCAATCAATGAGATAGTGAAGAAATCAGGGTGTCACACTTCCTGATAAAGAACACGAGTCCTTTGCTTGCTTTCTTTTTAATATCATTGCTCTTCCCACCAACATAAAAAAAAATTAAATAAAAACGTACTATAGGGCAAGAGTGTGTTGGGTGAATAAGTAATGCTTTTTAAATATTGAATGGAGATTCTGGACAAAATTCACTTGTATTATTACTGGCCAAAATCAACAGAGAATGGTGGGTCAAAAGAAAGATTGTTTTGTTAAAAAGAAGAGAAAGTAAAAACATTATATAATATTTTTAACATTACTGCTTTTGTAGTGAATTTTCTATGCTTATAAATGACTTTAACCCCTAGAAATAGGTGACAGTTAATAGTTTAAAGTGTTAAATTCGGTCTAGGTGGTTATAGTGTTGGTTCACTTGTAAGTGCTTGAACCTCTGAACTTCTTTATGCATTCTAAACCACAAGGGCAACTCTTAGCCACGAACATTCTAAATATGTAGAAGTTTGTAGTTGAAGTAGTAAATGGAATTGTGCTTCATAATTCTGCATTTGCGCTTATTGGTCATTTGTTCAAGGATGTCTTAGAATGAATTTTTGATCCTTCTCAATTTGGCTAATTCTTTTCAAATCAACCATCTAGCATGCCAAACCCATTTTTATAAATTTCATTTAAAATGCAGGGTCAAAAAACATTGGTTACAATTGAATACGCTCTTTGGTACTTCTTTTCTTCTTTTGCACTTGGTTATTTCTTGGATTACTCTTGCCCAACCTAAAATTGATCCCTTGATGTTTTATTGTAATACAAGGTTCTTTTATGAATGCAGGGGAAGCAAGAAAAAAAATGAGAATGGAATAAAGAAAAGACAAGAGGATGAAGAAAAGTAATATACTATCAAGCAGCTTTTACTTTTGAAAGAGAAGACATATATTGACAGGAACAGGAAGAGGAAAAGGAAGTCAGCTAATAGAGTGAAAAAGACACTCAACTGTAAAAAAAAAGAAGGGATGATCTTGGTGGGATTCTTTGCCTGCCAGATGACAGGCATTGTGGTGTCCACTCCACTTTTCTACCATGTCAAGGACACATCCAAAAGGCTAAAAAAAAGAAAGTAAAAAAAAAGATAGAGAGAATTTAATTAACTTTGAAGGTCAAAAGTAATGGAAATGGAATAGCATTTGAATCATGTGTTCTTAACTGATGAGAACTTAGGGGAGTGGGGGGGGGGGGGGGGGGGGGGGGGGGGGGGGGGAATGGTTTCTTTGTTTCTTTCTTTCCTTGCCAACTTGTGGTCCTTTTTCTTTTGAATGTCTGTCTTTTTCATTCTAGTACTCAAGAAACTTAAATGTAGATCGTTGTGCTTTGGTGGGCTGCATTTTGAAGAAAATCCCATACATGCACCAAAGTTCTGTCTTCTTTTTTAAATTTTTTTTTAAGATTTTCTTCCTTTTTTAAATATTTTTTTTGTGTTTTGTTTGCCTTTTCTTGTCTTCAATGTTATTATATGGTGGAAAAGAGATCTGAGGGAGGCCTTTTTAATTTAAATTTTTTTTTAATTCAAACGACCATATTCATCCAGAAGGAATTTATTTATGGATGTCAACTGGGCACTTACTGTGGGCACATCCAATTAAGAAGAAAAAGGAAATTATAATTTAGATTTTATAAATATAAATTATAGGTCTGTTTGGTGGTGGTGGTTAAATCTTTGTTTTTCTCTTTCTTTTACTCAGCTCTGGGTCAAATTACTGTCAATTTATAGTTGATTGTTGGTACATGATGAGTGGGGATGGTTTTAGTGGTTAGGTTTGAGTTTCCACAAAGGGGTAGGGGTAGGGGTAGGGGTATTGTAGGGTAGGGGTGGAAGGGGGGAGTGGGGTTGGGTTGGGTTGGGGTGGGTTGGTGGACAGAGGGGTCTAGTTTCAGTCAAGTGTGATGATAGAGATTATGGTGGTCTTAATTTATCAATACCTGTTAATAGCTTCATATCTGATTCGATAAAAGAGTAAAGTTGTTTGGTAAAATTTTATTTGGCTTTTATCGTTTCTTAATCGGTAAAAGAAAGATATAAATGTATATTATTAAGAGTTGTCTCTTAATGAAAAATTTAATTTATAGAACCTCTATATATATTGTACTCCCTTCATTCTAAAATTTAAAATTATTATTGATTTTTGAAAAGTCAATTTAAGATGCGTTTTTTAAATTTAAAAATCATTCAGATGTTTTATTCTTTTTAGTTATCAAATAACTTTTTAAGTTAAAATGTTATTTCTCTCAAATAATCTAATTTATTAAGATATATTAACCATAATGGTGTTTGTTAATCTATCAATACCTCTTAATAGCTCAACATCTGATTCGATAAGAGAGTAAAGTTGTTTGGTAAACTTTTATTTCTCATATCGGCTCTTAATCGATAAGAGAAAGATATAAATTTATATCATTAAGAGTTGTCTCTTAATGAAAAATTTAATTTATGGAATCTTTATAAATATTGTACTCACTCCAATTCAAAATTTATGATTATTATTGATTTTTGAAAAGTCAATTGAGATATGTTTAAATTTAAAAGTCGTTCAGATGCTTTATACTTTTTAGGTATCAAATAACTTTTGAAGTTAAGATGTTATTTCACTTGGGTTAAATGCTTTTTTCGTTAATGTACTTTAGATCAACTTACAAAAGACTAATTAAATTTTTTTTTTCCTTACAATCAACTCACTGAACTCAAGTTTTCTTACAAAATGTTATAAAATCCGTTAAATCTTTTGACTTTAAATGGAAAGGAAAACATCAGCTGCAGACATGTACAAATTTTATTATGTGGCACAGATCATTCTATGCAGTGGCGAAGCCAGAAACTTTTGTCAGTAGTGTCAAAATTATTACTGAGTTGCAAATAATTTGGCGGGGTGGCCCCGAGCTAATTTTTTTAATACTTTATACTTTTGAGCATATATATATATACACAATGAAAATATAAGGGTAAAGTTCAGATAACCACATGGGGTTTTGGCGCTTTTTGACTTAACCACCTGTAGTCAGTAAAGCCACATTTAAACTCTCGACTTTTTGAGTTGAAGTGAAAAAGTCACATTTTCCATCCAACTTAACCGTGCATGTAGGTCTGACGCCAAAAGCGTGTGAGAAGGGGTTGTAACGGTCAAAAACAACTGAAAAATGTCTGAAATATCCCCTTTCTTCTTCCTCTTGGCTTTTAAAAGCAGATCTGAATCCATTGCAGACGTGATGTAGCAAACGAAGTTCAGTTTTCACCAGTTAGTATACTTCTTACCATCTTAGAAGTTCAGTTCTTCCTTCACTTGCCTTACTGTCTTTCCTGATGGTGAATAGCCGCTCTTTGATTTGATAGAGAAAGTGACATCTAAGCAGAAATAAGCTACTTCTTAACTAAAGCTACAAAAATCGTAGCACACAGTGAGAGAAGGAAAAGGAATCCGACTGGTAAAGGAGAAAGAATTGAGCAACAACCATTTGCAATTTCTGAAGGTAAGTTTTCCAATCCCCTTCCATTCCTTTTTCATTCCATCCTTGTCAAGAAAATGACTTTCATGGCCGAATGGCTGGGCATGAACTTGAAGGACTGTTTGTCCTTTTAGTTGCTATGTTGCTGCTGTAAGATTTAGTTCATTGGTATGCTACTGTTATGTATAAAAATTAGGCACAAGGAGATAGGTTGGGCTGTGGAGTAATAAGGATGTTGTTATGGGTTGTTATTGTAAACAATGGCTATGAAAATAGATGCCTAAAACTATGCCTATCAGCTGTTTGATAAAAGTTCTAAAAGAACTATTTTAACTGAAAACTATATAATAGACCAAAGTAAAGCTTGGGGTTAACTTGTTTATCATATGTGGTGTTAATTAGAAATTTTGAAGGTATTAGACTAGAGTAAAAAGCAAATTCAAGCTAAAACTAATATATATACATTTATGGTCTACTCTTTGATATTATTCTTCGTGTTGTTTATGTGAATCAGGAGTCATGTCTTCGTCAAGCAATGATTTAGGAAGGATGAATGGTGACTTGCGCTACATACCTAGGCTATGTAAATGTAGAAAAAAAAGCAATTGTAAGAATTGTTGACTCGAACAAACCATCGAATGGGAGATTATATTTTGTATGCGATGAGTGTGAGTTTTGGGCATGGTGCTTGCCTTCTACAACAAACTCAAGTGGAATAGTCAGTGGCCCCAATGAAGACAATGACAGAATGGGGACATTGGTGAGTAGAACAAAATGCAAGTGTTCATGTGAGCTGAATAACATACCAAGTAGGATGATAGTTGTTGAAAGTAATGTGAAGATGATAATTGTTGTTGGACTTGGGTTGTATTTCATGTCTGTCATGATGTATTTTATTAGTAACAAATGAATGTATAAACTAAATGAATGTAGTTTAGGAGACCAATGGTAGCAAGCCTTTTTCTTCGTTAGACTTTATATTATGGATTGCAAATTTTGTTTTATATATGTTCTTTGGACATAACATGTTGGATTTATGTTAATAGTAGCTAATTTTGCTGTATGAATTTAACTCAACATTAAATGTAATTCACATAAAAAAGAGAGGTAATATTTAATGTGAAGATGGTAAGTAGAAATTGTTTCATGGAATGTATAAACTGTCTTCATGGAATGAAATATTACAAGGTGATTAAACAAGGTGCAGTAAAGCAATATTGCAAAAATAATTCCAAAATGGACAATCAACATTGTCAAAACACTGCCCATTGATGCCAACTAGTAGACAAAGTATATACCTTGTTCCTACTGTTAATTCTACCAACTATAAAACACTGTCCAAAAAACTACCCATTGATGCCAACTATAGTAGACAAAGTATACACATTCAACATTGTCAAAAACAGTTACAAGACAAAAATGCTCCAAAAACTACCCATTAAAACATTAAAGCCTTAATCCCCTTAGTCCTCCCTTTTTTGGTGATCTTTTCTATCTTGCTCTTTATGGCTCCCTTCTTTATGTTCTTCCTCGTAGGCTATGAGCTTGAAGCAGGCTGATTACTCCACATAGTAGACAAAGTTGGTGTGGGATTAGGTTGAGAGCTTGATTTGGGTTGATTAGGTATTTCTGAAGTTGTTGTAGTAGTAGTAGTCCCTTTACGTAATTGTCCTCTAGTCTGCAGCTTTTGTGGCTTGGGATTTGGCTGAAAAGTAATGCACATATGACATGTTATCCCAAATAAAGGTTTCAAACAAAGGTTATGCACAAGCAATAAGTCATCAATCTATCAGTCCAACACATAGTCATATTCATAGCATAGCAACATGTCATCAATCTATCAGTCCAATACAAATAATTTAACCTTTACAATGTCAAAAATAGTTTTCAGATCTAACTATCAGTCCAGACCTTGTTGAAAGATTTCTTGCTACTTGTTTAATCACACACAAACAGATCATCTTATATCAACTATAGAACAATAGCTTGAGGAAATCAGCTTAGTCCAACTAAAATTGTAAAGATAAAATGCCAATGAACCATGCCAGTCAATGAATTGGGAAGAGCCAAGTAATCTATTAACATGCCAATGAACCATGCCAGTCAATGAACACCAACTGACCTAAGAAGATGAACAGTTATCCAATAATGAAATAAGGTACACCAAGTAATCTATTAAAATGTACCTTAACAGGAATCTGTTGCACATTAGTTGCAGTCCCTTCAGTGGACTGATGTGGTCTGGTAGGAATGTCTGACTGTGTTGACTGTGCAGTTGACTTGTTATTTGTCTGAAAATTAAAACATGTTAAAGTGTTATAAATAAGAGTTAAAAATACATCATGTCCATGCCCTGTTATAAATAAGAGTTAAAAATACACTACTTGGTATGAAAAACATAAAGTACTGACCTTGTTCATTCTTGATTTAGGATGAAAAAGCAATGTACATGCCCTGCTGTTATGCCTTAGTGTTAAACACCTTGCACATGTGACAGTGCCACCTTTTCTTGTTGCTTTATGTTGGTTTTTTGGTTCATCTGCAGCCTTTCTTCTGAGTTTCCTTGGTCTTCCAGTGAGCTTATGATAGAGTGGAGGCTGAATCTGGGCAAAATTGGAATGAACTCATTCATGGTGACTTGGCACAGGCTTTATGATAAAGTTATATGTGCCCAAGTAGACATCCTTTGTGACGCCCCCAAAATAGGTATGCATCACCTATTCTGAGTCGCAAAATACATGGTACAGAATACAAATACAATCTTTAATATACCACAAGAGAGCTGTGAGTTTCAATACAAATACTGTCTTCTAGACAATATCCACTCTCAGAATAAGTCCTCATTATATTTATTATCATACTATTTAACAGCATAGTGAGGACTACTAATACTATCATCTGATCCATCACTCCGTTCCCCGACTCGTCCCAGCTATATTCTCATTTCCTGAAGAGAACAGTGAAAGAAAGGGTGAGCTCAACTAGCCCAGTAAGACATATTATGACTAAGATAATACAAAATAAATTATCATTAGTCTTCAACAATGTCAAACTGATAAAATACAATAGACATCAAGTTTAACTGCAGCGGATCAAGCAATCCATTGAAAGAGTCAAGTAGAGAATAAAATCTACTATCTTTTATGATTTAAAAGGTTTTTCATGACTTTTATCGCTGGGACTCTACTTAATAAATAATCCACATCATCCTTGCACTACGGCCAATGATATTCATTAGTATCACAACCACAAATTATCCATGCATCACAGTCAAGGATATTCGTGTATTCATCAATGATCATGATCATGCCAACAACTGTCCATCAATGCACTACTGGCCAATGAGAACTTTTATCACATCATTTGTAACATTACAGTCATGATTACACCGAATAATCCCTAGTCATAATCATACCAAGTCTATCTATGCACTACATGCCACAGATGACTTTCAACAAAATATAAACATGAAGATGATGACAATGATATAAGAATTCAATAAAACAAGTTCAAGAATTAATTAATCCAGGAACCAACAACGTCCAAATTGTCAACATGATACTGCTTTGTGCAGTAAAATTCAAGAATGCTCAGAATAATATTTCCATGAAAATATACTGGATGAAGCGCAAATATCAAGAATATTCCACTAATTTTATGGAGTATAAAAGCTAAAACTTTAACCAACTGGGTATAATAAAGAATGGAATAACAAAAAAAATCACCAGGCATGCGATAGACCGCACAGACAGATTATTCCAACAGAATAATAAATAACGGAACCAGGTCATGCGTAAACGCACCGACAGGATATTCTGACAGAATACTTGTGACGAACGAGAATTTTGTAAATTATTTTAAATACTTATTGAAGTAAATAAATATTTTTCGATGATTTAATTATTAGATTTAATAATTAATCGATGCAATTGTGGTAGATTAATTTAATTATATGTGTTACATTTATTAAATTAATGTGGAGAATAATTATTATTCAAGTATGTAATTATGTGAGCTTGTCGAATTAAATAAGTTATTTAATTAAGCATGATGTTATTTAATTAATCTAATTATTAATTAGAGATTTAATTAATTGTTATTATTTATTAATGAGAAAAATTAATTATGTGACTATATGAATTTATGAAAAAATATTATATTTTATTTATAATAAATTAAATAAAATATTAGAGTTATTTTATAAGGAGTGTGACATTTATTAAACTATATAATAAAAGGTTTATTAAAATAATGAGCTTTGAATTTATTTGCTAAGCCAAACATGGCACTAAGAGAGGTTATGGGCACTTAACCCATGACTGGGCAACTGACCACATCGCGTCAGTTTTATTTCTTCGACGCTTCCTTCTTCTTCTTCTTCTTCTTCATAATTTCCTAAGTCTGACATTATTTTCAAAGAGGGTTCAGAGAGAAGGTGAGAATTTTTGAGAGAATTTGTGAGTGTGTAATTACAGGTTATTGCAAAAAGGGTTATCTGATCATCTTATACTCTGGGTAATTCTCTCCAAACCCAATTTCTACATTTACGTCTTTTAGGTTTTCATAAAATAGCTTTCACAGTTTTCTAAAAATCTCTGTGTTTGGTATATGAGATGAGTATAACTTTATATATGTGTGTTATGTTATACCAAATAGTGTTTAATTATATATACCATGTAAGCCATGTGATCAGTTTCATGAAAGCATGTCGTACGTATGTTTTTCAAAATAAACAGAGTACGTGATATGGCCATGTGGCCATATATGTGATAATTAATGTATTGATTATATATTATCCCTAAATTTTGAACTTGTATGTTGTTATGCATGTTAATACGAAGAGTTTAAGCCTTAAACGAACGAATTCGGTGCTGTAACGAATTCGTAGGGAGAATTTTCACATAAAGTTTTCTAAAACTTCATGAACATCAAAGTCAGTGAATTGTTTAGCTTTAAATCTGTTATTAAGTGTTTAAAATTAGTTTTGTCAGTATATAAATATTGGGTATTAATTATATATGAATTCCAACATGTGAGTATGTTTAATTTGGAGAATTAATGATTTTGTAGTAATTATTTTCGCTGAATTCTGTGTTCTTCGTGAACTGGAAAATAAAAATAAAACAATAAGCTTTTAAATTTTCTAAGTCTAACAATGGGTTAGTGTATTAAAATAATGAACATGTAAATATGTTAGAAATATTATATGATGATAAAATATTTGTTTAGCATGTAAATAACATAATTACATGTGAATTGTATTATTAAATACATAATTAGTTATTCATTCATGACGAACAAATTAGATGTCAACGTGATGATTTGACTAAGTTAGTCAATTATTAAAGTAGACAACGAGAATAAGTTATGATGATTAGTTAATAATTAACTGGTATTGAATGTGAATGGTATGTAGGATTTATTTCAAAGAACGTGATTAGTTAAAGTGTAATCTACACGCGAGGCAAGTCTCCTAAACTTAAACTCTTAAATTGAGCAAGTTTCTTAACTCTATTTTTACATTGAGCAATTTACTTAAACTTAAATTATTATTCAAGTTCAAGTATTATATTAAAGATTGATTATCTTTCAAAGCATGATTCAATTATACAATAATTGTTCTATTGTATACATTTGAGATTATTATTCAAATCGAATATCATTATTGTTGAACCTTTTTAGACTAGTGAATCTTAATGATTTAGCTAGTCCTTAGTTGATGAACGTTCTAAATTTTAGAACCCTTATTGAATTATCCAAACCAAACTTCCTTTGGTGCGGACTCGAATGTCAAACTGAGATGAACAACCCTGAAAAGGGATTCACTTATGCGTTAGCGTTAAGATATTGTGCACAGTATGGTACTAAGGGCTGATCCCCCTAAGTACGAGAAGAAGGTCCATAGTCTTATGACTGTTAAAGGTTTCAAGTATAACCCTTGTTAACCTAAGACATAGTTCAAGGTCTTATGACCCTCAGTATTCTTTTGATTCATGTTATTTATTCTTGATTCAAAAGTTGAGCTTTATTCAGATGTCGTTGATTATTCGCATGTTGTTATACTGTTGTTTCATTTTTTTATACTTGTGGGCATTTGTGCTCACTCTTGCTTAATAATAACATTGCAGTTAAGAATGAAAGAAGCGATGAACCATCCACTAGTAAGGGCAAGGGCAAAGTTAGCAAATGATGAAGACCTGTTATTTATTAATTGATGTATTTGTTTAAGACTCGAGTTATGTTGATGTTAAGACTTATTTGTTTAGAATTCCGCACAGATGTTTTAAGGTTAGAGTAACCTGGGATTTATTTATGATTCAGTTGATGTAACTCTTAAGGGAATAGATTTTATTATGATTTCTATCTATTGTTTGGTTTGATATTATTTATGGGTAGATAGATAGATGATGCTTGTACAGTGAACACCAAATCCCGTGGAATCGAAGTACCCGGATTTGGGGGTGTCACAATACTAAATAATGGAACCAGGTCCGGCGTAAACGCACAGACAGGATATTCCGACAGAATAATAAATAATGGAACCAGGTCCGGCGTAAACGCACAGACAGGATATTCCGACAGAATAATAAAGAATGGAATAACAGAAGAATTTTACCAAGTATAGGGTAGCCCGCGTATATAGGTTATTCCAACAGAATAATAATTAATGGAATAACAGAAGTTCTCTTCATGAATATAAAAGAAATAATACCCTTTACCGTAAAATAAACTGAATATAAGAGTAGGAAAGTAGCAGAATACTTTCTATAGTTTCTTTATAATAACTCTCTCTAGAGTTTCAGTGAATTCATAAGAAATAATGAAGGAATGAGCTTCTACTTATAGAAGAATGGACTGCATAGTAACTAATTCATGAACGATCCAAATTGATTTAATAAAATATTCTAATAAAATAAAATCTTTTAATAAAATAACGTTTTATATATATATATATATATATATATATATATATATATATATATATATATATATATATATATATATATATATATAGCACATGCAACATATATATGTATATTATAACAAAACACCCTCCTGACAAAATCCTTCCTCCCCCAAATCCACCCGTGATATTTTATTTCCCTCCCCCCAATTCAACATACGTGGCCCCACTTTTATTATATAAAATAATTTTCTACCGACTATTTTGAAAAATGGGTAAATAGGGGGGGGAGGGGGTCCATATAATAATCAAAATTGACAACAATTACTATAGCAATAATTGAACAAAACTGGGTGACTTCTCATGTAAGCATCAATAATCAATATCGTGTGCTACTAAGCAACTACGCGTATTATTGTACTTTTAACACCGAATGTTTCAACAGTTAACGGTAAAAACGTCATTATTTTCATAAAGTATTTTTGTCGTTTTCTTAATCCGACAATAATTCTGTTGTGGGGTCCACCAATGATTATGCCGTTGTACGAATATTTCCTGCTAAAACGAATATTCCCCGACCAATCGAATATTATATAGCAACTTGCGTACTTTGCAAAATTTATAAATATTACCCACAACTATAACATTATATCAATTTCACTCCATAATATTCAAAAATGATATTTATAGAAAATTCATCTTTATTTATAAAAGTTGGGGTCTTACAACCTCCCCTTCTTATGAAATTTTGCCCTTGAAATTAGGGTACGTACCTGGTATGTCGAAGAGGTAAGGATACCTTGACTTCATTTCAGACTCTAACTCCCAAGTCATTTCCTCAACATCGTGGTTTTTCTACAAAAATTTGACTTGAGGTATAACCTTGGAGCGTAGAATATGTTCTTTCTTATCCAAGATTTGAACAAGAACCTCTTCATACGTCAAATCTTCCGCTATTTCGTCCTGTTCTAACTCAATAATGTGGTTCGGGTCTTTCACATATTTACGTAACATGGATATGTGAAAAACGTTATGAACACGAGACATACTTGGCGGTAAAGCGAGTCTATAGGCCACAGTTCCTACTCGATCGAGGATTAAAAATGGTCCAATGAATCGAGGATTGAGCTTTCCTCTATTTCCAAATCTCGTAACTCCTTTCCACAGAGCAACCCGTAACGACACATGATCTCCTATATCAAATTCTATGCCCTTTCGATGAAGATCAACATAACTCTTTTGTCGATCTTGTGAGATTTTTATACGTTGTCGGATCGTTTGAATCTTTTCCGTAGTCATACATACCAACTCTTGTCCCAACAACGTTGCTTCACCCACCCCATCCCAGCATACTAGAGAACGACACTTTCTTCCGTACAATGCCTCAAATGGAGCCATGCCAATGCTTGCTTGATAACTGTTGTTGTAGGAAAACTCCACCAATGGTAAGAACTTGTCCCAACTTCCCTTGAAGTCAAGGACACAGAGTCTTAATAGATCTTCAAGAGTTTGAATAGTCCTCTCTGACTGTCCGTCCGTCTGAGGATGATATGCCGAGCTAAATCGTAAATCTGTGCCCATAGCTTTCTGCAAACTAACCCAAAATCGTGAAGTAAATCTTGGGTCTCGATCAGAAACTATGGATACTAGCATACCATGCAGTCTTACAATTTTGTTTATGTACATACGAGCAAGACGTTCAAGTGTATAAGTTTCTCGTATTGGTAAGAAATGAGCAGACTTTGTCAATCTATCAATAATGACCCAAATTGCATCAATACCTTGAGAAACCTTGGGAAGACCAGTAATGAAATCCATGGTAATGTGCTCCTACTTCCATTATGAAATTTCAAGTGGTTGCAATAGACCTTTTGGTACTTGATGCTCCGCTTTGACTCGTTGACAATTTAGACACCTTGAGATAAACAGCGCTATCTCTCTCTTCATATTGCTCCACCAAAATGTATGACGAAGATCACGATATATTTTGGTACTCCCAGGATGGATTGCAAACGGTATGTTGTGCGCCTCCATCATCATTTTATACTTTAAATCAGGGTCATTAGGAACACAAAGTCTGGAGTTGACTCGAAGTATTCCTTCTTCATCTATTCTTGCTTCCGGCATAGTACCTTCTTGTACTTTCTTTCTCATACGCATCAGCTCCAGGTCTGTAGCTTGAGCAACTTTAACTTTATCAATTAAAGTCGGTTCTACTCGTATATTCGCCATCATCACATAGGTCCCTGGAGTCTTTAACTCTATCTCCATCCTTTGCAAGTCACACAAAATAGGCCTTTGCGTTGACAATATCGCACTCGTACTTGCATATGATCTTCTACTCAATGCATCAGCTACCACGTTCGCTTTTCCAGGATGGTATTGGATGGTATGATCATAATCTTTCAACAGTTCCAGCCAACGTCGTTGTCGCATGTTGAGTTCCTTTTGAGTGAAGAAATATTTGAGGCTTTTATGATCCGTAAAGATCTCCACTTTCTCCCCATACAAGTAATGCCTCCAAATTTTAAGTGCGAAAACAACAGCTGCCAACTCTAGATCATGAGTAGGATAATTTCTCTCATATTTCTTAAGTTGTCTTGAGGCATAGGCTATGACTTTCCCATGTTGCATGAGAACACATCCCAACCCTTTGCTCGAAGCATCACTGTAGATGACAAATCCCTCTAAGCCAGATGGTATTGTCAGAACAGGTGCTGAAATGAGTCTCCTCTTGAGTTCTTGAAAACTCTTCTCACATTCTTCGCTCCAACCAAACTTTGTATCTTTCCGAGTCAGCTGAGTTAATGGAGTAGCGATTCGAGAAAATCCTTCCACAAATCTCCGATAATAACCAGCTAAACCGAGAAAGCTACGTACTTTGGTCACTGATTTAGGTTGCTCCCAGCTTTTAATTGCTTCAATCTTTGTCGGGTCAACAGATACTCCCTGACTTGATACTACGTGCCCAAGGAATGCTACTTCCTCAAGCCAGAACTCGCACTTCTTTAACTTGGTATAAAGCTTGTATTCACGAAACTTTTGGAGTGTCAGCCTCAAGTGTTGCTCATGATCTTCACGGCTTTTGGAATAAATATGGATGTCATCAATTAAGACGACCACAAAGTGATCTAAATATTCCTTGAATACTCGGTTCATCATATCCATGAAGGCAGCAGGAGCATTAGTCAATCCAAAAGACATGACTAAGAATTCATAATGCCCGTACCGAGTTCTGAAGGCAGTCTTTAAAATATCCTCAGTTCTAACCTTCAGCTGATGATATCCAGAACGAAGATCGATTTTTGAAAAGAATTGTGCTCTTTGCAACTGGTCAAACAGGTCATCAATACGTGGCAATGGGTACCTATTTTTGATGGTGACATGATTTAACTCCCGATAATCAATACAAAGTCGCATACTCCCATCTTTCATCTTCACGAATAGAACAGGAGCACCCCAAGGAGAAGTACTAGGACGAATATAGCCAATGTCTAACAATTCCTGCAGTTCAGTCTTTAACTCCTGAAGTTCAATAGGAGCCATTCGATATGGGGCTTTGGAAATGGGTTTTGTACCGGGTTCAAGGTCGATACAAAATTCAATTTCACGCTCTAGGGGTAGGCCAGGAAGTTCTTCAGGGAATACGTCAGGAAATTCATTAACAATAGAAATATCATTCAAAACTGAAGTATTTTTGTTTAGATCCGTGACATGAGCTAAGAAAGCTTGACATCTATTTTTTAATAAACGAATAGCTTTATGGCTTGAGATGACAGTGATTGATTTTAATGGTTTGGTTGTTTGAATTCGCATAATAGGTTGATTAGGAATATGAAAGCTAACAACCTTACGAAAACAATCAATTTTTGCATAATGAGTAGTTAACCAATCATCCCTAGAATTACATCAAATGAAAGTATTTTCAATGAAATAAGATTGACAGGTAATGTGAGGGTACCGATTTGAACCAAACAAGACTTATAAACAGTGGATGTAATGAAAGTTTCTCCCAACGGAGTTTCCACAGATAAGTCAAAGTCTAATTTCTCCGGAGTCAAATTTAATCGTTGAGCGCAAGTAGGAGAAATAAAAGAATGGGTAGAACCGGTATCAAATAAGGTATAGACTTCGCTAGAGTTTATGATAAGCTTACCCGTGATGACCTCGTTCGGGTTCCTTACTTTCTGGGAGGTCACAACAAACGCTCTCCCTTGCACTACCGGTTTTAACTTTTCTGGGACGTCCTTTGGTGCCTCCACTCTAGCTGAACTTGTCTTTGGTGAACGACAAAATCGGGCTAGGTGACCTTCTCTTCCACAATTATAACATGCTTTGGACGGCATCGCGTAGTTTGGACTGATGTGTCCTTCCCCTCCGCATTTGAAGCATATGATAGGTGGTTGTTCTCCTTTCTTAACCACGGATGCTGGTGCTGACGTCTTTCCATCATTGTTGAATCCCCTCTTCTTGAAATGTCCATTCTTATTATTTTGGCCATGATTACCACAGAAGTGGTTACCATTTCTGGCCTGCTGATTTCCTCCACGCTTGTTGTCACCGCTTCGATGACTGCTTTCACTGGTATTATCATTTTATCGGTTGCTCTCTTTTGGTTGCGTTGACTCGTTATCGCGCTCCACTAACTGAGCCCTATTTATAACATCTGAATACAAACACAGTTTATGAGAAATAAGATGTTGACGTATCTCCGACTTCAAACCTCTTAAAATCATCCGCGTCATTCTCTCTTCATTATCCACCAAGTGGGACGCAAACCGGGACAGCTTGGCAAACTTTGCTTCGTCCTGTGACACGGTCATATTATTCTGTTCCAACTTGATGAACTCCACCTCCTTCATGTGACGAATACTTTCAGGAAAGTACTTGTCGTTGAATATTTCTTGGAACTTCTCCCAAGACATTTTCAGTGCTGCAGGTTGAGTACGCTTTACTGATTCCCACCAGTAATCTGCCTCTCCTCGCAACATAAAGGCGACAAAGGGAACCTTTTGCTCCTCGGAGCATCCCAAGACATCAAATATCTTGGTGATCTGCTTTATCCATGTTTCCGCTTTAAGTGGTTTTGGCTCTCCTATAAACTTCGGTGGTCCCAGCTCCTTGAATTGTTTAGCAGTGACCGCCCGAGAGTTTCCAATGTTTTCACCTACATTTTGGACAGGAGCCACTCTCGCTTACTGTTGCATGAATTGCATAAAGCCTCTAAACATTCCATCATTCATCATTTGGTCAGTGTTGTTATTTGCATGAGGATTGTCGCCTTCCTGATGCACATTATCCTGATTATTGATATGTGGTGAATCAACGGTCTCATGTGCTCCATTGCTATTCTCAACATTCTCGGATGTCATTTTCAGATACTGTCACAAAATAAAAGGTTAATTGACACGTAACATATTATCCCTATATTCTGACCGACCAATTAAATATCAAAACAAACTTAGGCAGGTCATAGTAGCGAAGGAATTCCCCGTCTCTCCCCTCTTAGTTCTATTCTCACATCTTAGCCAGGGATCATATCCCTAAGCTCTGATACCAACTGTGACGCCCCCAAAATAGGTATACATCACCTATTCTGAGTCGCCAAATACATGGTACAGAATACAAATACAATCTTTAATATACCACAAGAGAGCTGTGAGTTTCAATGCAAATACTGTCTTTTGGACAATATCCACTCTCAGAATAAGTCCTCATTACATTTATTATCACACTATTTAACAGCATAGTAAGGACTACTAATACTATCATCTGATCCATCATTCCGTTCCCCGACTCGTCCCAGCTATATTCTTATTTCCTGAAGAGAACAGTGAAAGAAAGGGTGAGCTCAACTAGCCCAGTAAGACATATTATGACTAAGATAATGCAAAATAAATTATCATTAGTCTTCAACAATGTTAAACTGATAAAATACAATAGACATCAAGTTTAACTGCAGCGGATCAAGCAATCCATTAAAAGAGTTAAGTAGAGAATAAAATCTACTATCTTTTATGATTTAAAAGGTTTTTCATGACTTTTATCGCTGGGACTCTGCTTAATAAATAATCCACATCATCACTGCACCACGGCCAAGGATATTCATTAGTATCACAACCACAAATTATCCATGCATCACAGCCAAGGATATTCGTGTATTCATCAATGGTCATGATCATGCCAACAACTGTCCATCAATGCACTACCGGCCAATGAGAACTTTTACAACATCATTTGTAACATTACGGTCATGATTACACCGAATAATCCCTGGTCATAATCATACCAAGTCCATCTATGCACTACATACCACAGATGACTTTCAACAAAATATAAACATGAGGATGATGACAATGATATAAGAATTCAATAAAACAAGTTCAATAATTAATTAATCCAGGAACCAACAACGTCCAAATTGTCAACATGATACTGCTTTGTACAGTAAAATTCAAGAATGCTCAGAATAATATTTCCATGAAAACATACTGGATGAAGCACAAATATCAAGGATATTCCACTAATTTCATGGAGTATAAAAGCCAAAATTTTAATCAACTGAGTATAATAAAGAATGGAATAACAAAAGAAATCACCAGGCATGCGATAGACCACACAGACAGGTTATTCCAACAGAATAATAAATAACGGAACCAGGTCATGCGTAAACGCACCGATAGGATATTCCGACAAAATACTAAATAATGGAACAAGGTCCGGCATAAACACACAGACAGGATATTCCGACAAAATAATAAATAATGGAACCAGGTCCGGCGTAAACGCACAGACATGATATTCCGACAAAATAATAAAGAATGGAATAACAGAAGAATTTCACCAAGTATAGGGTAGCCCGCGTATACAGGTTATTTCAACAGAATAATAATTAATGGAATAACAGAAGTTCTCTTCCTGAATATAAAAGAAATAATACCCCTTACCGTAAAATAAACTGAATATAAGAGTAGAGAAGTAGCAGAATACTTTCTATAGTTTTTTTATAATTTATCTCTCTAGAGTTTCAGTGAATTCGTAAGAAATAATGAAGGAATGAGCTTCTATTTATAGAAGAATGGACTGCATAGTAACTAATTCATGAACGGTCCAGATTGATTTAATAAAATATTCTAATAAAATAAAATCTTTTAATAAAATAACGTTATATATATATATATATATATATATATATATATATATATATATATATATATATATATACACGTAATATGTGACCTGCCGTATAAGGCAGGCACTAACTATATATATAATAAAAACCAATCATTCCCCCCCCTTTATCCATCCAGACAAAACTATATATATATATATATATATATATATATATATATATATATATATATATATATATATATATAAATAGCACATGCAACATATATATGTATATTATAACAAAACACCCTCCTGACAAAATCCTTCCTCCCCCAAATCCACCCGTGACATTTCATTTCCCTCCCCCCAATTCAACATACGTGGCCCCACTTTTATTATATAAAATAATTTTCTACCGACTATTTTGAAAAATGGGTAAATGGGGGGGTCCATATAATAATCAAAATTAACAACAATTACTATAGCAATAATTGAACAAAATTGGGTGACTTCTCATGTAAGCATCAATAATCAATACCGTGTGCTACTAAGCAACTACGCGTATTACCGTACTTTTAACACCGGATGTTTCAACAGTTAACGGTAAAAACGTCATTATTTTCATAAAGTATTTTTGTCGTTTTCTCAATCCGACAATAATTTTGTTGTGGGATCCACCAATGATTATGCCGTTGTACGAATATTCCCTGCTAAAACGAATATTTTCCGACCAATCGAATATTATATAGCAACTTGCGTACTTTGCAAAATTTATAAATATTACCCACAACTATAACATTATATCAATTCACTCCATAATATTCAAAAATGATATTTATAGAAAATTCATCTTTATTTATAAAAGTTGGGGTCTTACATCCTTGCTATAGCACTGATGGCAATAAGCCTCTGGCTGCTCCCTCTATTTGCCCATATTGTAGACATAGCATGTCTGCATGGAATCCCACTAAGCTGCCACATTTTACAACCACAAGTCCAATCATTCAAATTCACAACCCATGTTCTGTCATCAACTTCTACTTCAAATTATCCACACCCAGACTTCAAAGCAGTGCATCCCCTACAAGCTTTCTTAATCATCTCCAATTTTTTTCTAAATTTTAGGCCCAAGTGACCCTACATACTTGTCCATGCCTTCCCTTTTTACCTGAAACCTAACCATTAATTTCTTTCTTATCCACTCTAGTATGTTTATTATACCTTTTTCCCTTGCCTGCAGGATGTAATTATTCCATGACTCATTCAAGTTGTTCACTACTACATCACACTTACAGTGGGGTGAAAAATGAGACCTGGCCTAAAATTTTGGCCCAACATCCAATAACCACTTAGTTGCTTTTGCATCAGCTTTGTGCACCTCCTTCATGGCTGCTTCAAATGAGAACATGTCACCACAATTAGCTGCATTCCAGAACAAATCCCTAAGCAGCTTCTCCCTAAACTTAATTTTGAAGTTGTTGTACAAATGTTTTAAACAAAATCTATGTTCATTGTTGGGTAACATTGTATTGAACACCTCTACTAGCCCCTTCTGCCTATCAAAAATGAAAACATACCTTCTTGTTTCATTTTCACCTATGTCATCTAGAAGCTGAGTAAGAAACCACTGCCAACTATCTTTACATTTAATTTCAACAACAACAACTGCAATGGGAAATATGTTGTTATTAGCATCTCTTCTTATAGCACTCAGTAGCTGCCCTCCAAAAACCCCCTTTAAAAAACACCCATCTAATCCTATAATAGCTCTACACCCAACTAGGAAACCATGTTTGGAAGCAGCAAGCCTCATATAAAGCCTCTGAAAAACCGGTAGTGAACCAGGTCTTTCATCTAGACCCTCACTACAAAATTTAAAGACTGTTCCAGGGTTAAACTGTTTGACTGTCTCCACATAATCCATCAGCCTGTTATACTGCTCTCCTACATCACCTTGCATATGTTTTAAAGCCTTTCTTTTAGCTCTATATAGGGATGATTTACTTAGACTAGAGTTACATTCTTTTTGTGCCTTCTTCTTCCATGCCTGCAAATCCTACTTAGGATTATTGTAAGACCCCAACTTTCATAAATAAAGATTAATTTTTCTCGAAATATATTTTTGAATATTATGGTATGGTTTTGATATAATGTTATAGTTGTGGGTAACATTTATAAATTTTGCAAAGTATGCAAGTTGTTATAAAATATTCGATTGGTCGGGAAATATTCGTTTTAAACAGAAAATATTCGTACGACGGCACAATCATTGGTGGACCCCACAACGAAATTATTGTCGGAGTTAGAAAACGACAGAAATATCTTTTTATAAAATAACGGCAAAAGTTTTACCGTTAACTGTTGAACTACCCGATGGTAAAAGTACAGTAATACGCGTGGTTGCATAGTAGCACAAAAAATTGATTATTGATGCTTACATGAGAAGTCACTCAATTATACTTAATTATTACTACAGTAATTGCTGCATAATATCTCTCATATTTTTTATTCAATTATTGTCACAGTATCATCTGCATAATATTTTATATTACTAAATCAATAATTGAGACAATAAAGTTATTCATATTATTATTTGTAATATTGACGATGTCTAGAAAGTTCTGTCGATGAGAGGTTTGGTCACCTAATTGAGCGCCAATAAGGAGAAATCCTTATCGGAAAGCCCCTTCTTTCCTGAAAATGATCTGGTTGTTAAATATTATGAGTTATAATATTAATGATGAATAATTGTTGAAGTATTAAGAATGTGTTTATTGAAGATAAGTGAATTACAAAAGTTAGAGGGGAATAATGCAAACATAAAAAACTTTATGGGTACTAAAGTGTAATAAGTTAAATCAATCTGGGCCATTGATGGTAGTTTTAATAATAAATCAATCTGGACCGTCGGTGGTGGTTTTAATAGTAAATCAATCTGGACCGTCGGTGGTGGTTTTAAAAGTAAATCAATCTGGACTGTCGATGGTGGTTTTAAAAGTAAATCAATCTAGACCGTCGATTGTGGTTTTAATAGTAATCAATCTGGACCGTCCGTTCTAATAGTAAACCAATCTGGACCGTTCGTAAATTAGTTACTATTTAGTCATTTCTCCTATAAATAGAAGCTTAATTCTTCTTTCATTCTCACCAATTCACTGAGACTCATAAGAGAAACTATAGCGAGAGAAACTATAGAGAGCAAGAAGAAGGGCATTCTGCTACTTCACTATTGCAGTATCATGTTTTCTACTAAGGTAAGGGGTATTATTTCTTTCGTATTCATAAGAAATACTATTTTTTTTGTATTCATCCTTTAATATGTCGAAATAACCTGTCTACGCGAATTACGTACCGTATGACTGGTGAAAATCTATTTGCAGTTTTGTATGTTATTTCTTTTCATATTCTTAAATCTAAACTTACTATGGTAAGTATTGCTTCTATAATCCTTGAAATTAGTGGGATATCCTTGAAGTTTTGCGCTTCATCCAGTATCATTTCATTAGAATATTTATCTGAATTTTTTTATTAAATATCAATATTTTCACCCGGGATACTATTCACGGGTTACTATTCACCCAGTTACTATTCACTAGAATATTATTCACTCGGGTATTCGGAGTACTTTTCATGCTGGGGATACTATTCACGAGTTACTATTCATAGGTTACTATTCATCCGATTATTATTCACTAGAATATTATTCACTCGGGTATTTGGGACACTTTTCATGCCGGGGTATTATTTACGGAGTACTATTCCCGAAGTACTATTCACAGGGTACTATTTACAAAAAAATTTATTTCTTTTCGGTCCAAATTTTTTTTGATACATGGATATTATTCTTGAATTTTACTCCACAAAGCAGTATCACGTTGACAATTTGGACATTATTAAATTTTGGATAAATTAAATTATATATCTTTAAAATTTATCCTTTGCTTTCATTTAATTAAATTCTTATATCATTGTCATCATCCTTATGCTTATATTGTGATGAAAGTCATCTTTAGCTTACGTGCATAGATGGACTGTTGATTTGTGACGCCCCCAAAATAGGTCCAATCCATCCAACCCATTATGAGTCGCCAAATACATGGTACAGAAAACAACTACAACTTTATTACAACAATTGTCGTGCAAAATACAACAACACATATGTTGTGAGTTTTGATACTAAAATATACCAACTGTGACTCTGGACACCAACTTGTGTAGCACGTCACTATGACACCTTACATAAAGGTACAGTCAAAAACTGTTTTAGAAATTAAAATCTTTGGAAAGTGCTCAAGGAAACCCTCGTACGTGGGAGACCATGCTTCTAGGTTATGATAGATATCATATGGCCACAGAATTATTCTTGGTTGACCCAACAGACCCCAAAGAAAAGTGAGAAGATTACTATCATATTCTTTCCAATGGTGAGTCTTCTCTTGACATATCATTATCTCCACTGTCTCTAACTGAGAATTATACTTTAAACAAACACCAAGATTATATAGGTAGTACTCGTAGATATACTCGGCAAGTGGATGTGCACAACCATGTTTTATGATGACACGAGGTTGTATGTCGTCAGACATCTTGTATGATAGTGGCAAAACACCCTTCCAAGTTAAATTCACCTCACCCTCAACATCTATAGACCACCGTTCTATTCCCCTGTTATTCCCCCGCTTGACCCAGCTACACTTTTATTACCTGAAAAAAATTGTGAAGCAAAAGGGTGAGCACAACTAGCTCAGTAAAAAATATCATGACTAAAGATAATTACATTATCAATAGACTTCATCAGTAATAAATCAGAGATTTAGAACATATGGTAAATAATAAAACTTTTCAACCATAGTTGCAGCGGAACGAGCAATCCATTAGAAGAGTCAAATAGACTATAAAGTCTATTATCTTCTCCACGTTAAAAGTCCACCAACAATGTTTTATCCCTGTAACATCAATCAACAGTTCCTTTCCACAATCATATGAATAATTCATAATCATAATTGTGATTCTAAATTTCGCATCCAAGACGAAGAAAATTTTCATCACCTGTCTTTACCTGAAATATCAAAGATCATGGTTATACCAAATCACAGTTCCTGTTCATAATCATACTAATAAATTCATCTTTGCACCACGGGCCAAAGATATTCATCAACAGTTCATCTTTACACTACATGCCAAAGATATTCAATAACAAATCATCTTTGCACTACGGGCCAAAGATATTCATCAACAACTCATCTTTGCACTTCAGGCCAAAGATATTCCTCAACAGTTCATATTTGCACTACAGGCCAAATATATTATTATCTCAAAGAAATATATAATCATTTCAGAATTTATATAACCAATAATTATAACCATGTTGATCATTTCACCTTTGCACTTAAGCTAAAGATATTCAATTATAAATTCAATGGTCATGATCATACTAGTCAAAAATTTAACTTTGCACTACTGGCCAAAGAGAACCCATAGTCATGATCGTACCAAAAATCTACCCATCTTTACACTCAAGTCAAAGAGAAATATCATCATTAGGGTTATAAAAATGTTATATATGATAATAAAAAATAATATGATCAACATATAGTTTTAATCTCAAGAGTAATATTCATAAATCAACTATAATTTGGTTAGAAAAAGAAACCAATTTTGTCATGAATAGTAACTCGTGAATAGTAACCCATGAATAGTAACTCGTGAATAGTAACTCATGAATAGTAGCTCGTGAATAGTAACTCATGAATAGTAACTCGTGAATAGTAACTCATGAATAGTAACTCATGACTAGTAACTCATGAATAGTAACCCCGACATGAAAAGTTTCAAATTTGATAAAAATTTCTAACCAATATTTCGACATAATGATATTGAAGAAATAATATCATTTACGAAGAAAATAACATCCCTTACGACAATATCCCTTACGACAATATCTCTTACCTCAAAAGAGAAGTACTTATGACTGGAATAATGCTGAACGAACTTGCACCGTACAGAAACACTCAAGATATCAAAATACTCACAAGAATACGCTCGATATATAGAGAGAGAAATAGAGAGAAAACTTCAGTTTCTGGTGTGATTTTCAATTCTAACCTAAGCACCCTATTTATAGGAAATTGCTTAGAACACCAAAGCAGAAAATTGAATATAATAATTATACATTTATATAATTTTCCTTAGCTGTGACGCCCCCAAAACAGGTCCATTCCATCCAACCCATTTTGAGTCGCCAAATACATGGTACAGATAACAACTACAACTTTATTACAACAATTGTCGTGTAAAATACAACAACACATATGCTATGAGTTTGGATACAAATATATACCAACTGTGACTCATGTCCCAACCTTGGATAGCACGTCACAATATCACATTACATAAAGGTATAGTAAAAAATTGTTTTAGAAATTAGAATCTTTAGAAAGTGCTCAAGAAAACCTTCGTACATGGGAGGTCATGCTTCTAGGTTATGATAGATATCATATGGCCACAGAATTATCCTTGGTTGACCCAATAGACCCCAAAGAAAAATAAGAAGGTTACTATCATATTCTTCCCAATAGTGAGTCTTCTCTTGACTTATCATTATCTCCACTGTCTCTAATTGAGAATTATACTTCAAACAAACACCAAGATTATATAGGTAGTGCTCGTAAATATACTCAGCAAGTGGATGAGCACATCCCTGTCTTATGATGACACGAGATTGTATATCATTAGACATCTTGTATGATAGTGGCAAAACACCATTCCAACGTTGGGTTCGCCTCACCCTAGATGATTCACCAAATATAACTACTAAATGATAACCACCGTTCTATTCTCCTGTTACCCCCGCTCAACCCAGCTATACTCTTATTACCTGAAAGGAATTGTGAAACAGAAGGGTGAGCACAACTAGCTCAGTAAAGAATATTATGTCTAAAGATAATTAAATTATCAATAGCATTCATCAGTAATAAATCAGAGATTTAGAACATATGGTAGATGATAAAACTTTTCAACCATAGTTGCAGCGGAACGAGTAATCCATTAGAAGAGTCAAATAGACTACAAAGTCTATTATCTTCTCCATGTTAAAAGTCCACCAACAATGTTTTATCCCTATAACATCAATCAACAATTCTTGTCCACAATCACATGTATAACTCATAATCATATTTGTAGTTCTAAATTTCTCTTCTCATCCAGAACAAGATAATTTTCATCACTTGTCTTTACCTGAAACATCAAAGATCATGGTTATACCAAATCACAGTTCCTGTTCATAATCATACTAATAATTTCATCTTTGCACTACGGCCAACGATATTCGTCAACAGTTCATCTTTGCACTACTGGCCAAAGATATTCAACAACAAGTCATCTTTGCACTACAGGCCAAAGATATTCCTCAACAGTTCATATTTGCACTACAGGCCAAATATATTCATATCTCAAAGAAATATATAATCATTTCAGAATTTATATACACCATAATTATAACCATGTTAATCAATTCATCTTTACACTTAAGCTAAAGATATTCAATTATAAATTCAATGGTCATGATCATACCAGTTAACAATTCATCTTTGCATTACAGGCCAAAGACATTCCTCAGTCACGATCATACCAATAATTTACCCATCTTTACACTCAAGTGTAAGAGAAATTCAATATCAGGGTTATAAAAATGTTATATATGATAATAAAAACAATATGATCAACATCTGCATTTATTTTCGAGAGCAACAATCATAAATCAACGATAATTTGGTCAGAAAAAGAAACCAATTTTTATCATGAATAGTACCCGTGAATAGTAACTCGTGAATAGTAACTCGTGAATAGTAACTCATAAATAGTAACTCATGAATAGTACTCCGTATTCGTACATAGTACCGTATACGTAAATAATGTTATTTACGTAAATAGTGTCATATGCATGAATAGTGTCGTATACGTGAATAGTGTCGTATACATGAATAGTAACCCCGACTCAAAAAGGTAGAAATTCCACAATAAAATCCATACCAATATTTCAGTATAATGATATTGAAAGAATAACATCATTATGAAGAATATAACATCCCTTACTATCCCTTACTATCTCTTACAATCTCTTACTATCCCTTACCTCAAAAGAGCAATACTCCTGACTGGAATAACGCTGAACGAACTTGCACCGTATAGCAACACTCAAGATATCAAAATACTCACAAGAATACACTCGATAATATAGAGAGAGAAATAGAGAGAAAACTTTAGTTTCTGGTGTGATTTTCAATTCTAACCTAAGCACTCTATTTATAGGAAATTACTTAGAACACCAAAGCAGAAAATTTAATATAATATATATATATATATATATATATATATATATATATATATATATATATATATCAAGCCCACCTTTGAAGATCTGAATTCAGCACATTTTAACAACCAGTGGGCCCCACCATCTCACAAAAAAATGTTTTTCTCAAAATAATTAACTTAAACTCCCAAAAATCAATTATTTCGGAACTTCGGAACATCAATAATTCATAATAAATAGCCCTTTGATCAGAAAATTCGAATCTCGCGAGTTTTTATAGGAAATTCAATTCTCTACAACTTTGCAGAAGAAAGTTTTTTCAAATTCCAAACAAAAATTGACCGAAATCCATAAACGGACGATTTTACAGTCTATAATAAATTTTCGGTCAAGAATTGTGTCCACCAACACACAAAACATGTGTTAATCATTTAATGCCACAAAAATACTCTTCCTCCTCATATACTCATATATCCCATATTCATTGTAAAAATATCACCATCAATACATTATTAAAATAATATATTTAAATAAATTATTTTATCAGAAAAAGATAAAATATTAATTTTCAACAATTGTCACATTAAAAATTTTCTCCATCTACATCCACATAAAATCAATATTTTTCTCATCATATAAATCATTAATTAATTATACACAAATAATATTACAGAATCACAGTACTGGCAACCAGGCCGTTCCCAGGAAAGAGGGGGCTTTCCAATAAAGATCTCTTCCTTACTGGCGCGCAATTAGATGACCAAATCTCTCCTTAAACAGAACTTTCTAGACATTACCAATAATGTTATCTAATAATATTATTCAGATAATATGAATTATTGCTCCGATAATGAAAATTACTGTGTAGTGACAATTATTGAAACAACAGTAATATAAAATATCAACGTAGCAATTATTAAATCAATAAAATAAAATACTGAACAGTAATTACTGTAACAATTATTGAGTAATGTCTTCTTACGTAAAAATCAATAATTGGTGCAATACCGTGTGCTACTGTGCAACAACGCGTATTACTGTATTTTAACCACCGGGTATTCCGACAGTATTAACGGTAACAACTACGTCGTTATTTATAAATAACTTACTATTGTCGTTTTCTTCATTCAATCGCTTTCCGTTATGGGGCCCACAAAAGGCTGCGCCGTCGTATGAATATTCCCCGACAGTAACAATATTCCACGATCAAACGAATATTCTCCGACAATAATGAATATTTTATAACCACTTGTGTATTTAAAAAAAATTCATATATCACCCTTAACTTTAACATTTATCAATTTAACCATTTACTAAATAGTAATTATAAGAAAAATTGAATACTTTTATTTCATAAAATTCGGGGTCTTACATTAGCCCATCATTTTGACCAAAGAAATCAGCCACACACGTGTCAAAAGCAACAAAAACGTTTTTTTAACAAAAAGTACTTAAAACTCCAAAAATCAATTCAGACCCGATATACCGAAACTTCAATAATTCACAATAAATAGTTCTTTTATTAGAAAAATTCGAAACTCGCGACTTTCTATAGGAAATTCCATTATCTACAACTTTACAGAAGAAAGATTTTCCAAATTCCAAACAGAAATTGACCGAAATCTACAAACGGACGATTTTACAGTCTATAATAAATTTTCGGCCAAGAATTGTGTCCACCAACACACAAAATATGTGTTAAATATTTAATCCAACAAAAATATTCTTCCTCCTCATTTATTCATATATCCCATATTTATTGTAAAAATATCACCATTAAAAAAGTTAAAATATTAAATTTCAACAATTGTCACATTAAAATTTTTCTCCATCTATATCCACATAAAATCAATATTTTCCTCATCATATAAATCAATAATTAATTATTCACAAATAATATTACAGAATCACATTACTGACAACCAGACAGTTCCCAGGAAAGAGGGGGCTTTCTAATAAGGATCTCTCCTTACTGGCGCGCAATTAGATGACCAAACCTTTCCTTAGACAGAACTTTCTAGACATTGCCAATAATGTTAGCTAATAATATTATTCAGATAATATGAATTATTATTCCGATAATAGAAAGTACTGTGTAGTGACAATTATTAAAACAACAGTAATATAAAATATCAACGCTGCAATTATTGAATCAATAAAATACAATATTGAACAGTAATTACTGTAACAATTATTGAGTAGTGCCTTCTTACGTAAGAATCAATAATTGGTGCAATACCGTGTGCTACTGTGCAACAACGCTTATTACTGTGTTTCAACCACCGGGTATTCCAACAGTGTTAACGGTAACAACTACGCCATTATTTATAAATAACTTATTTTTGTCGTTATCTTCATCCGACCGTTTTCCGTTATGGGGCCCACAAATAGCTGCGCCGTCGTACGAATATTCACCGACAGAAAGAATATTCCACGACCAACGAATATTCTCCGACAACAATGATTATTTTATAACCACTTGTTTATTTTGAAACATTTTCACATTTCACCCATAACTTTAACTTTTTATCAATTTAACCATTTACTGAATTGTAATTATAAGAAAAATTGAATACTTTAATTTCATAAAATTCGGGGTCTTACATGATTAGTATGATTATGAATAGGGATCATTCCGTATAATCATGACCCGTAATGTTACAAATGATGTGGTAAAAGTCCTCATTGGCCTATAATGCATTGAGGGACAGTGGTTGGTATGATTATGACCAGGGATTATTCGGTATAATCATGACCATTGATGATTACATGAATATCCTTGGCCCGTAGTGCAGGAAAGATTCGATGATGTGATTTATTTATTAAGCTGAGTCTCAGCTATAAAGTTGATGAAAATTTTTTTAAATCATAGAAGATAGTAGATATCATGCTCTACTTGACTCTTCTAATGGATTGCTTGTTCCGCTGCAGTTAAACTTGTTGTCTATTATATTTTATCAGTTTAACATTGTTGAAGGCTAACGATAACTTATTCTGCATTATCTTAGTCATAATATTTCTTACTGGGCTAGTTGAGCTCACCCTTTTGCTTTCATTATTCTCTTCAGGAAATGAGAACATAGCCGGGACTAGTCGGAGAACGAAGTGATGGTTCGAGATGGCTGTTTTAGTAATCCTCACTATTTAGTGTGATAATAAATGTAATGAGGATTGAATTTGAGTTTGGATATTGTCTATGAGACAATATTCGTGTAAAAACTCTCAGCTCTTGTTGTATAATTAAGTTTGTATTTGTTTTCTGTACCATGTGTTTGGCGACCCAAGATGGGTGATGTATACCTATTTTGGGGGCGTCACAATTATCTCTCAAGTCATGCATATATTTTTTGGCCAAGTATCTACTGTCAACAAGATGATTCTTATCCTGTCCAGCACATGTATGGTCCCCCCCCCCAAAGATTTTATCTTAAAAGTTTGTTCACCTTGTTTGACTGATGCATGAATCCTCCATTTACAGTTTTCAGCTTTACACTTAGCAGTTATTTTTTTTCTGTCGTTTTGAATATACTTTATGTCAAACCCCCCTTTAACAGAAAATTCAACTAATGCTTGTCTAAAAATTTCATGATTTGAAAATTTCATTCTAATCTCAAATTCTATCTTACCCATATCAGTTGCCTCATTAAACTCCATACATCCATCCCCTTCTAAATTGTCCTCATCATCTGACAGAACAAACTTCCTCCTTAATGCATCTTTCCCTTCTCCATCATCATCATCACTCCACCAATCCTCTACAAAGACATCATTCATGTTCACCTTTGGTTCATCTATTTTTTTGTGCCTTCTTCGAATATATCATCATCCCCAGGCCCCTCTAGATCCTCATCCATCCATGGTGGATACTCTGCTTCTTCCCCATTATCATTATCAGCTTGTTTTACAATTTTTTCCTTTGTATGTTTTGTTTGTTCTGTAGGATTTCCAGTTTGTTTCCCTTTTCCTTTGTCTGTTTCTTTCTGCTGCCCTTTATCTGTTTCTTTTTGCTTCCCTTTATCAGTAGTACCACTTTGGTTAATGTTATCAGTTGTTTCACTTTGAACACCAAAGTCTTTTTCATTTTCACTTTGGTTCATGTTATCAGTTGTCAAACCACACATTTGCCTAACAGTTTGGTTAATGTTATCATTTTCAACATCTTCTGGCCTAACAACTTATATTGGACCCCCCATTTCTTGTCCATATATATGCACCTCCTCACTCTCTGCATTAACTAAGAAATCAATCATATCAATGACATCTTTGTCATTTTGCATATATAATGCCCCACCCTCCCAAATTTCATACCCCGGTACAAGATGATAAATATTCACATTTGAAACTGGACATAAAGTAGAGTAGTATTCATGTATACTAAGCAAAGAAAGGTAATCCAACCCAACATTCTCTATTATTTCTTCACTACCCCCAACATATTTATGTACTGGCTCTTGAACAAACTTCCCACCATAATGAAAAACAATTCTGACAGACATTCTGCATTAAACAAATGAAGGAGAAATATTTGAATAATATACAAAACATTATAACAAGTATCACAAAAAGGGGACCAAAGTCAGTGGCAGACACAGGGGAACAATAATAGTAATAAAGAAAGGGGGGACCATAGTAGTGAGCATAATTTATCCAGGATCAAATATACTAACTAATTCCACAAAAAAACATGCATGCATATACAACAAACAACTCAAAATTAAAAACAAAAGAACATATGATATCTATCAGACAAGGAAAAAATTTCCTAAATCGGCACCAAATTAAGTATCACAGACCAAGCGAAGGTGGGAACCCAGTAAATCACGAAGATCATATCCACCATGAACACACTAACCCACACCCTATTTCTCTCGTCTCTCTAGCCCTAGATATCATCACGATCGCTTGCTTCTCTAGCCCTAGATATCAAACTGAAATGAAATGAAACAAAACCCTTATCACATCTGTCGTTTTCAATATATATATATAGAGGGTAATTAAGTTTTTAGCCAACTAAAGTAACGGAGTTAAGACGGAAAGCATTTTTTCACTTCAACTCAAAAAGTCGAGAGTTTAAATGTAACTTTACTGACTACAGGTGGTTAAGTGGGAAAGCGGCAAAATCCCATGTGGTTATCTGAACTTTACCCTATAATGAGTAATAATATATGATATATATATATACTATATTGACTCATAATAAACTTTTTTAATCACAATTGTTCATAAATAAGTAATTCATTATTTATTTTTAAAAAAAATATAAATTAAACTATTATTTAATTTAAAATATTATAGAAAGATACATATATTGAGAGGATATGAGTCATATGTGGTTAAAATTTGATTGCCAAAGTTATAAAATTTTAATTTGACCTCGTATAATAGAAATTTTATAAAATTTTAATGAGGTCAATTTATATATAATACTTAAAAATTTTAAAATTTATCTTATATTATAAAACAATTTTTTTTTAGTGGGGCCGATTGACCCCGCAAAGTCTTATGTGGCTTCACCACTGATTCTATGTGACCTTCATTACGTGGACAGGAAAAAACAAATAAAAGAAAAACTATATATTCAAAGCAACAATTAACAAAATGAAATCAAACCTAACTACTCTTTCTCCTAAACCCTTTCCCCAACCTTTGCCGTCTCCCCGTCATCTGCCCATCGTCTGCTGCTCCTCTTTTCTCTTTTTTCGCCGTTCCCCCTCCTTTCTCCCAGGGAAAAGAAAACAGGGGAAGAAAAGATAGTTGTGAACCAACACAAAATAGATTCAACAAGTGGAGAAGTCGACGGGTAGATCTAGATCAGTAACTATATTCTCTTTTTGCTTATTATTTCTTCGTCTCTTTTTTCTTTTCTTTTTTCTTTTGAGTAGATGTTACTTTGGTATGAGTCGACATTGGTTGTGGTGTGTTGTTTTAGAACAAATCAAGATGGGACGAGGTGCAATTTTGACGATCTGATGCATCTAGGCTGATTCGTGACTAGGTTTTTTATTATTTGGGAGTAGGATTTTGGTATTAGTTGGGGTCTTTGATTGATTTTGGAATTAAAAAAATAATTGTGGGACTATGATTTTGGATTTTTTTTGACAAGATTGTGTTTGATTTTGAAAGGTTGATGGTTGGTTGTCTGAGTTCGACCCCAACTATGGCGGCGGCTAGGTGGTGTGATGACTGGGTGGTAGTGAGATATTCGTGACTTTTGACTTTGGTTGTTTTGTTGCAGTAATGGTGTTGTGGTTGGGTGGTAGTGAATTCATGGATTCTGAGCCTAACTTGATTTTCATATGTGCTTTCCTTTGGTTGGGTGGTACGAAGAAGATGAACAGTACGAATTCATGAATATGAAGAGAAGATGAGCAATAATTTCTCCCTTAATTTAGCTAATTTAAATGTTAAAATTTAATTAAAAAATCATTTTTATTACGCATAATTCATTAAGTTACCAAGTAAAAATGCATATATATATATATATATATATATATATATATATATATATATATATATATAATGTCAAAACAAATTTATAAATATGTATGTATATAAAATAAATAAGAATTGTAAAAACAAATTTATAAATATGTATGTATATAAAATCAATAAGAATTGATTTTTAATTTTAACATATTTTATTTTTATAATTTCCGAAATAATTATACTTATTATTAATTATCTAAAAACTCATTTTCCAATAATCACAAAAATAAGTAAATTATTATTTTTATTTTTTCCATTTTTTATGCTAAAATTTCTGATTTTATTTTATTTTATAAAAAAATATTTCATTTCCACTCAAGAGTGGCCATAGTCATGGCCACGTCGGATCATCATTGCCACATCAGCTATTTTTTTATAACTCAACAGCCGATGTGTTCATTTTCGTCTAAAGTCAAAAGACTTAACGAATTTTCTAACGTTTTGTAAGAAAATTTGAGTTTAGTGAGTTGACTGTAAGAACAAAAAATTTAGTTAGTCATTTATGAGTTGACCTAAAGTACAGTGACCGTAAAATCATTTATCCCTATTTTACTTAGATGATCTAATTTATTAAAATATATTAACTATTTAGATATTAATTATTCAATTTTATTAAACACCACATAAGTCAACAGGTGGAGCCCCATATGGACTTAAAAAGTGGTAACAAATTTTCAATTAATGACTTTATTATATTGGACAACTGAACAGCGTGCGAGTACCAATAAAGTCTAGTACTCCATCCATCTCATTATATCTGACGTTTTAAGCTATTTTTTTTTCTTTCCAAAATATGTGACGTTCTACAATCCCAAGAATATTTTGGCATTTATTTTCCCTCTTTACCCTTATTTACCCTTCCTCATAATTCGCTTTCTTCTTTCTTCTACTTCTGACCAAAGGGTTTGGATTCATCACGCCGACGATGGCTCCGAAGAACACGACATATCCAACAATGGTTCAATTTACTACTTCATCACTGATCAAGTCACGACCACCGAGTAGACAGAAAATAAGAAACAAATCAACGAAACAGTAACAGTGCGAACAAGCGGTCTTCCGGCGAGAGTACGAGGTTTTCCGGTTGAAGCAACCATAATGTCGAGATATCGGTGTAGAGAGAGAAAGTGCTAGAGAGAGAGGAATGATCAGATCTATAACTGGTTTTCCGGTTGAAGATTTGGTAATAATCAATACCGCAAATATAAGATTTGGTTTTTCGATTGAAGAAGCCATAATTCTCGTCGGAGTTTGCGATTATCGGAGTTTTCGGTCGATAAGAGATGAAGAAGAAGAGTTGTGAGTATGTATGTAGACCGGAGAGGAGAGGAGAAGAAGAGTTGGGAAGAAGAGGTTAAATGATCAGATCTGACAGAATGAGACCAAAACATTAATTAAGGGTAAAATAGTAAAATTGTATCTATTCTTAATATGTGTGAAAATATGTAGAACGTCAATTATAATGGGATGGAGGGAGTAATAAACGGTTCAGTTGTTAGTGATAATTTTACGTTTTATTTGCTATTCACAGAGAATCTTTGAGTTTTGACCTCGATATAACTACGGTAAAATTTTTTGTAGATGTTTGTGGTTGTTATAAATGCAATATATTCTATAAAAAATTTGGGATAACTTATATTTAAGGCTATAAAATGAGCAAACAATTCGGGCTCGATTCGTACTCGCTCGACTAAAAGTGATTTGAGCTCGACTCAAAATTAAATGAGTCAAATATGAGCATATTTTAATGTTCGATAAATTACTCGAACCTCCTCAAATTATAATTTTCTATTGATACTCGGATCATATTCGTTGGAAAAGTCCAAACTGCTCGGGCTCGATTCGGAATCGTGCTCGACTCGGTAGGTAAATGAGCCTCAATCAAACCTTATTTTATACTCGATAAATTTTGTGAACCAAATCTGAGCAACTCAATACTCGGATCGACTCGGTTCGTTTACACCCTTACTTACATTTTTCTGATCTATAAGAAAAAGAAGAGCTGTGAGTTTTTCATTGACAAAAATTAATTTATACCCCACAATTTATGAGCATGTTAAACGTTCGCACCCCAAACTTAAAAACAAGTATACATATTTACTTACACCTTAATGTTTAATTAGTCAAACAAAATGCTATATCCAAACCTTCAATCGGTCAAAAGTTATCAGGAGTTCGTGATATCCAATTTTTTTAGTCTCAAAAATACTTTGCACCCCAAACTTTATGGCATGTTGAAGTTTGCACCCAGAATTTATAATTGTACCTACTTATATACCATTGTTTGATTAATGAAAGAAAATGCACCTTTCCAACTTTTAATCGGTTAAAAGTAAGGCTGTAAACGAACCAAACAGTTCGGGCTCGATTCGAAAAAATACGAATGAGACTCGAATTCGTTAATAATATGATCTAAATCTGAGCATAAAAAATAATTCGAATAAAAATATGAGTAGAATCTGAACAAAGTTATACTCGACTTGTTTAAAATTCAAACTACTCGCATTCTCGGTTGTGATTCGCTACATACTCGATTGATATAGATTCGGTTAGATACTCATGCATTATCTTATAATATATATAAAATTAAATCAAATAGGATAATTAATTATTATTATTTTAATTTATTTTTAATTTTAATTGTGATTTTATATTTGTAAAGTGTAATAGTAAATAAATTTTCTCATTTCTAAGTAAAATTACAAATTCAATTTATAATTATATTTATTATAAAGATAGTTATTACGTGGAAACTCGAATACGAGCTTGAATTTGAAGCTCGCGAGTAGCTTGAATATAACTCAAGTCAAATTCGAGTATAAATCTAATGTTTCGAGTCGAATTCGAGGTTCGTTTCGATTCGACTCGTTTACTCCTATAGTTAAACGCGATCAAAATTTTAAACTACCAACTTTTAAGGGTAAAACAAAGCAAACCATTAAAAATTAAATATAAAAACATTACAATTAATAAGTAAATTATGTTTGATCTCCAACTTTTTTAAAATTGGTGATATGATATAATGATAATGGAAAAATCAACATGGATTCTTACCTTAACCGATGGTACATGTTGATAAAATCTATTGGTAGGCACGGCAATTGGGAATGACATATTTTGTTTATCCAATCTACCCAGCTACCCAAATACTCCATCTCCAAACCGTCATTACTCATTTAATCGTTCTGGACCCTAATTTTTGAATATTTTCCTTCGATTTTTTTTCTCAATTTAAATTGGGTTAAAATTACCATCCCTATTTGTTTGGTATATGTGGAATGATGTATATGTTGTGGAGTTGATCTTGATTAGCCAAAGTATAATGCTCCTTTCTAAACACTCTCTCAAACAATCATAAGTCATACCATTTGTTCCATTTGGATAACATAATTTCTTTCCTCACTCTCTCTCTCTCTCCTCTTTTCCATTTTTTTTCTTCTTTGGACAAATCCTTATGTCTCCTAACATAATTTAATCATGTTTGGTATTAAATAGAGAAATACCTAACTTTGTAATGGAATGCACTTTTAAGCTTTCCCACCAATTGTAGGTGTACTTATCCTCTACCAACAAGAGTCTCAAATTTTTGATCTCAAATAACATGATATTGAATATTTTAATGAGAATTTACCGCATAGTCAATTATATACTCACTCCGTCCTAAAATAAAAGTCCTTATTACTATTTCATGTAGTCCCAGGTAAATGTTTATTTACCTTAAATGATCTATTTTTTTACAATAATTTGCCTTTAATACCCTTATTATTAATTGTTATATTTCTATTCTCTATGCATATTTATGGAGCATAGCTAGTAATGTACAAAAAACTATGCAATTAAATGATAATTTAAATATGAACATTTTGTTATTTTGTCATCTTTCTTAATATGCGCAAAAAATCAACTAGAACTTTTATCTTGGGACGGAGGAAGTAAAATTTACCTAATCAATATTATGATAACACACCATTCAAAATACTTTTTATAATAAAATTTGAGACCCCTAATATCATCGTTTTCTTAATACTTATTCTCAAGTGCTAATAATTTTATGGATGAGTATTTATGTTGAGTGGATGAGGAAGATTTAAAATTCAACTTGGGCTTATGATAATGATAATAATGGTGATTATGACTAGTGGGGGCTCTTTTATTCTCTTCTCATTTATCCACTTTTTTAAATAAATTAGTGATAATTAATGAATAATAAAAAATACAAAAGAATTAAAATAAATAAAATGAAATTGATAGAGAATAGACAAGAGTTGAGAGGAAAGAATTAAAAAGAAAAAAAGGGAAAAAGGAACACCGCACACGTACGGTATAACGTGTTAGTATTATCTTAATAAAGTAGAAAAAAACTATGATTGAATTATTTGTGTAGTTTAGACTTTACGTATTAAGATTATTAGTTTGATATGATTTAACTAATTAAATATGATCTAAAAAAAATTAGCTGGACCTAGCAAAATCTGCTTTTGGAAAGAAAACACTTAAAATTAGCTATGATGATGTACTTTTGGTGATATTACATTGTCAAATCTGCTATTTTACTTAATCTTCATTTCATTGTTTAATTAAGGGTTAAGTTCATATGACTACCTGAAGTTTGACCGGTTTTTCACTTAACCACCTATAGTCCGTAAAGCTACATTTAAACACTCCACCTTTTGAGTTGAAATGAAAAAGTGCTTTCCGTCTTCACTCCGTTATTTGAGTTGGCTAATGACTTATTTACCCTTCATATATATATTGAAAACGACAGAAGCCATAAGGGTTTTGTTTCATTTGATTTCAGTCTAGGGCTAGAGAGGCGAGCGATCGTGGATAAAATCTAGGGCTAGAGAGGCGAGCGATCGTGGATAAAATCTAGGGCTAAAGAGGCGAGAGCAATAGGGTGTGGGTTAGATCTGTGGGCAAGGACTGGGTTCCCACCTTCGATTGGGGTCTGTGATACAAGAAGGTGCCGATTAAGGTAAATTTCTCTCCTTGTCTGATAGATATCATTTCTAATTTGTTAATTTTATGAGCTGTTTGTTGTATATGCATGCATGTTTGCCACTGAATGTGGTCCCCTTTTTGTGAAAATATTTAGTATATTCGGTCATGATAAAATTATACTGAGTACTATGGTCCCCCCTTTCTTTATTACTATTATTGTCCCCCAGTGTCTCCACTGAATTTGGTCCCCTTTTTGTGATACTTGTTTTAATGTTTTGTATATTATTCAACCATTCTTTCTACTTCATTTGTTTAATGCAGAATGTCTGTCAGAATTATTTTTCATTATGGTGGAAGTTTGTTCAAGATCCAGTACATAAATATGTTGGGGGTAGTGAACAAATAGTAGAGAAAGTTGGGTTGGATTACCTTTCTTTGCTTAGTATACATGAATACTACAATACTTTATGCCCAGTGGCAAATTTGAATATTTATTACCTTGTACCAGATATGAAATTTGGGAGGGTGGGGCATTAGTGATGCAAAATGACAAAGATGTCATTGATATGATTGATTTCTTAGTTAACGCAGAGAGTGAGGAGGTGCATATTTATGGACAAGAAATGAATGGTCCCTTAAAAGTTGTTAGGCCAGAAGAAGTTGAAAATGAACCCAATAGGTATATTTGTGGTTTGACAACTGATAACATGAACCAAAGTGAAAATGAAAAAGACTTTGGTGTTCAAAGTGAAACAACTGATAACATTAAACAAAGTGGGGCTACTGATAAAGTAAAGCAAAATAAAACAGATAAAGGGCAGCAGAAAGAAACAGACAAAGGAAAAGGGAAACAAACTGAAATGCCTAAAAATCAAACAAAACATACAATGGAAAAATTTTAAAAACAGCTGATAATGATATTGGGGAAGAAGCAGAGCATCCACCATGGATGGATGAGGATCTAGAGGGGCTTGGGGATGATGATATATTCGAAGAGGGAAAAAAACAGATGAACCAAAGGTGAACATGAATGATGTCTTTGTAGAGGATTGGTGGAGTGATGGTGATGATGGAGAAGGGAAAGATGCATTAAAGAAGAAGTTTGTTCTGTCAGATGATGAGGATAATTTAGAAGGGGATGGAAGTATGGAGTTTAATGAGGCAACTGATATGGGTAAGATAGAATTTGAGATTGGAATGGAATTTTTAAATCATGAGATTTTAGACAAGCATTAGTTGAATTTTCTGTTAAAGGGGGGTTTGACATAAAGTATATTCAAAACGACAAAAAAAGAATAACTGCTAAGTGTAAGGGTGAAAACTGTAAATGGAGGATTCATGCATCAGTCAAACAGGGTGAACAAACTTTTAAGATAAAATCTTGGGGGGGGGGGACCATACATGTGCTGGACAGGATAAGAATCATCTTGTTGACAGTAGATACTTGGCCAAAAAATATATGCATGACTTGAGAGATAATCCTAAGTGGGATTTGCAAGCATGGAAAAAGAAGGCACAAAAAGAATGTAACTCTAGTATAAGTAATTCATCCCTATATAGAGCTAAAAGAAAGGCTTTACAACACATGCAAGGTGATGTAGAAGAGCAGTATAACAGGTTGATGGATTATGTGGAGACTGTCAAACATTTCAACCCTGGAACAGTCTTCAAGCTTTGTAGTGAGGGTCTAGATGAAAGATCTGGTTCACTACCTATTTTTCAGAGGCTTTATATGAGGCTTGCTGCTTCCAAACATGGTTTCCTAGTTGGGTGTAGACCTATTATAGGATTAGATGGGTTGTTTTTTAAAGGGGGTTTTTGGAGGGCAGCTACTGAGTGCTATAGGAAGAGATGCTAATGACAATATATTTCCCATTGCAGTTGCTGTTGTTGAGATTGAATGTAAAGATAGTTGGCAGTGGTTTCTTACACAACTTCTAGATGACATAGGTGAAAATGAGACAAGAAGGTATGTTTTCATTTCTGATAGGCAAAAGGGGCTGGTAGAGGTCTTCAATACAATGTTACCCAACAATGAACATATATTTTGTTTAAAGCATTTGTACAACAACTTCAAATTAAGTTTAGGGGGAAGCTGCTTAGGGATTTGTTCTGGAATGCAGCCAGTTGTGGTGACATGTTCTCATTTGAGGCAGCCATGAGTGAGGTGCACAAAGCTGATGCAGAAGCTGCAAAGTGGTTAATGGCTGTTGGGCCAAAATTTTGGGCCAGGTCTCATTTTTCACCCCACTGTAAGTGTGATGTAGTAGTGAACAACTTGAATGAGTCATGGAATAATTACATCCTAGAGGCAAGGATAAAGGTATAATAAACATGCTAGAGTGGATAAGAAAGAAATTAATGGTTAGGTTTCAAGTAAAAAGGGAAGGCATGGACAAGTATGAAGGGTCACTTGGGCTCAAATTCAAAAAAAATTGGAGATGATTAAGAAAGCTTGTAGGGGATGCACTGCTTTGAAGTCTGGGTATGGAGAATTTGAAGTAGAAGTTGATGACAGAACATAGGTTGTGAATTTGAATGAGTGGACTTGTGGTTGTAAAATGTGGCAGCTTAGTGGGATTCCTTGCAGACATGCTGTATCTGCAATATGGGCAAATAGGGAGCAGCCAGAGGCCTATTGCCATCAGTGCTATAGCAAGGATGTGTACTTGAACACATATAACCACATCATAAAGCCTGTGCCAAGTCACCATGAATGGGTTCACTCCAATTTTGCAAAGATTGAACCTCCAACCTATCATAAGCCCACTGGCAGACCAAGGAAACTCAGAAGAAAGGCTCCAGATGAACCAAAAAACCAACATAAAGCATCAAGAAAAGGTGGCACTGTCACATGTGCAAGGTTTGTTAACACTAGGGCATAACAGCAGGGCATGTACATTGCCTTTTCATCCTAAATCAAGAATGAACAAGGTATAAGCATTTATATTTCATTTCATACTATCAATTGTATTTGTTAACACATGGTTTATAACAGTTTAACATGTTTTCATTTGTCAACTGCACAGTCAACTGAAGGGACTGCACAATCAACTGAAGGGACTGCACAGTCAGACATTCCTACCAGACCACATCAGTCCACTGGAGGGACTCCAACTAATGTGCAATAGATTCCCTGGGTTTAATTGAATGCATTTGGATAACTGCATGAATGGTTGTGTGTGATAACTGGAATGATTACCTTTTCAGTCAAATCCCAGCCACCAAAGATGCAGACTAGAACACAGTCAAGTCAAGGGACTGCTACTACTGCTAATGGTACAACAACTTCAAGCTCTCAACCTAATCCCACACCAAGTTTGTCTACTATGTGGAGTAATCAGCCTGCTTCAAGCTCACAACCTACGAGGAAGAACATAAAGAAGGAGCCATAAAGAGCAAGATAGGCAAATCACCAAAGAAGGGAGGACTGGGGGGATTAAGGCTTTAGTATATTAATGGGTAGTTTTTGGATCATGAATGATGTATTGTAACTGTTTTTGACTATGTTGATTGTGTAGACTTTGTCTACTATAGTTTTTGGACAATGTTTTATAGTTGGTATAATTCATAGTAGTTACTGTAATTTTGGAATGGGCAAAAGCAAGTACTGTTTAACAGTTGCAATATAATTAGAAAAGTATGTCTTATAATTAATGAGCTTGCAATATTTTACAGTTGAGTATGTTTTACATTTTGGAATGGACAAGGTTTTATAGTTGGTATAATGTTGTATCTGTCCAGTTGAGTATGAAATCTAACATAAATCCAAGAAGTTATGTTCAAAGAAGATATATAAAACAAAATTTGCAATCCATCCTTTTTATAGATAAAGAACTAATTCCAGCAATCCATAACATAAAGTCTAGTACAACAAAAGCTTGCTACCATTGGTCTCCTAAAATACATTCATTTAGTTTGTAAAATCATTTGTTACTAATAAAATACATCATGACTATTCCGAAATACAACACAATTCCAACAACAATTATCATCTTAATATTACTTTCAACAACTTTCATCCTACTTGGTATGTCTTTTTGCTTACACGAACAGTTGCATTTTGTTCCACTCACCAATGTCCCCATTCAATCATTGTCTTCATTGGGCCACTGACTATTCCACTTGAGCTTGTTGTAGAAGGCAAGCACCATGCCCAAAACTCATACTCATCGCATACAAAATATAACCTCCCCTTCGATGGTTTGTTCGAGTCAACAATTCTTACACTTACTTTTTTTCCCACATTTACATCGCCTAGGTATGTACGCAAGTCACCATTCATCCTTCTACATCATTGCTTGACGAAGACATGACTCCTGTTCACATAAACAACACGTAGAATAATATTAAAGAGTAGATAACACCACATATGATAAACAAGTCAAGCTCAAGCTTTACTTGGTCTAATAAATAGTATTCAGTCAATATAGTTCTTTAAGAACTTTTCAAACAACTGATAGACATAATTTTAGGTTAATAATTTCATAGCCATTGTTTACAATAACAACCCATAACAACATCCTTATTACTACTCCACAGCCCAACCTATCTCCTTGTGCCTAATTTCCATACATAACAAAAGCATACCAGTGAACTAAATCTACTCGCAGCAACATAACAACTAACCCAACTAAAAAGACAAATAGTGTAGCTACTGAAAGTCATTTTCTTAACAAGGATGAAATGAAAAAGGAATAGAAGGGATTAGAAAACTTACCTTCAGAAATTGCAAATGGTTGTTGCAAAATTCAATTTCGTAGAAGATGGAGCTTTAGTAGTTGAGAAATTTCGTGGAAGATAGGTGTTTTGCAAAGCAGGTTTTGTAGCTTTAGTCAAGAAGTAGCTTTCAATTTCGTAGAAGATGGAGCTGAAATAGCTGAGAAATTGGGTAGATCTGCTCTCTTAACAATAGCGAGGAAGAAGAGACCTATTTTAGACATTTAACCTTTGTTTCTGACCGCTACAGGCCCCTCCTCACGCGTTTTAGGCGACTGACGTACACGCACAGTTAATTTGGATGGAAAATGTGACTTTTTCACTTCAACTCAAAAGGTGGAGTGTTTAAATGTAGCTTTACGGAATATAGGTGGTTAAGTGGGAAACCGGTAAAACCTCAGGTGGTCATCTGAACTTAACCCTTTAATTAATTATGAGATATGCATTCAACTAATAAAGAGTCATCATTCAACACACATAAAAAAATATAATACTCCCTCCATTCTAATTTATAAGATTATTATTGACTTTTTCAAAGTCAAATTAAAAAATATTTCAAAGATTAAATTGATATAAAATCCGTTCAACATTACAAATGAATAAATCTTCTAATTAGTAGTACTTTTTAAATAATTTATAATATTTATCATTGTATTGAATAAACTTAAGTTAATTTATATTAATTTTGAGTTTGAATGCATGTCAATTTAACTTTCGAAAAGTCAACAATAATCTTATAAATTGGAATCGAAGGAGTATATGGTGATACATATTGTTTGGTATAACAGTATTGATTAAGGGTAAAACGAGTCGAATCGAAGCAAACAGAGAGCTACTCGAAATGTTAAATTCATACTCGAATTCTAATTGTACCCATATTTGACTAGACTCGAATATTTATTACTCGAATTCAATCTGACTTCGGATCGAATTATATTCAAACTACTCGCGAGCTCAATATTAAGCTCGAATTCGAGTCTCCACATAATAACTAGTTTTTATAATAAATATAAATATAATTATAAATTGAATTTGTTAGAAATGAGAAAATATATATACTATTACACTTTATAAATATAAATCACAATTAAAATTAAAAACAAAACAAAATAATAAATAATTAATTATCCTAATTTGATTTAATTTTGTATATATTTAAAGAGAATGTATAGAGTACCTAATCGAATCTGTATCAATCAAGTACGTGTTAAATCTGTCGACGTCGAAATTTTTTCCCTGTTTTAGTGTTCTCTACACTTTTAGATGTTCTATGTTGATTTTTATTTTGTTTAAAAGGGTGAGATTTTGAAAAGACCGACATATAATAATGTCGACGATTTGAAAAGTTTATTTTTTATGATTGGGCGAATTAGACAAAGTCGCTAGTTGATATGAGTTTGAATAGATGTATCAACTTATTCAAAATTTGAGAGATTTTTGCCATATGGCCCAATATGTGACTCTATTTAATTGTTCTGGAACTCAAGATTCATGGAGTTCGGGGGCTTGTTTAAGCGAGGGGAAGGTGTGTTAGGCACCCCACCGGCTTCCGTAAAATATGGTTACCGCCACTTTTTCATTCCCTATGAATTATGTGTGTGTGTGTGTGTGTGTGTGTGTTTGAAAGCTTTGGTTTGAAAAGATATTTTGTGATTTGTTTGAAAGTAGTGCTATGGCTCTTTTGCATCTATATACAAAGAGTATGATTTATTAAAAATTTCATTTTTTAAACAGGCATATGAAAGTGAAGTTTTGAAAATCTGTTTTTAAACCTTTTCGCTCGCATAGGAATTGTGGCAATTGATACTTTTAATTTTATTCGATATTCAACTTGATTTAATTTTATTTAAGATGTGAAGCATCTTTGACAGTATATAAATATATGTAAGTGTCGGACTTCTTATAGGCATCCATCGTAGTAAGCCCAAGCACCACATGCATGATTTTCACTATTTTGAGGCCTTAAATCCAGATAACTGTTTTAAGGTCCCGTAGTTACATGTACAATGGGTTGTAAGCTGACTGTACAACTTAAACAAGTCCATCATTGGAACCAGATCTAGATCCATTGATTGAATCGTCGATCCTGTGGCTCCTAGGCACATATGACATCATTTCATAGCTTGCACAATGAATATATTGAAATAAGCATATTTACTTCTAGACGTCGCAAAACGAAGGATTCATCAGTTAAATCCTTGCATGCGCGTAGCCAATCTTCCCGTTTCCTCTAAATACGGATCTAGGGTTACGTGGTTTCTTGATATTTACAAAACTAGAAAGTAAACTAGATCTATCTAGATCTTAGCCATTCTAGCTCAATGGTTAAAGTTTTACAACTTTTGAACTAGTTAAAAGCTAGATCTGACTAGATATAGTTAATACACTTCAAATATTGACTATTTACACAAAATGAACGGTTAAAAACTATATTTATGCAATATTAACTAATATATATATATATATATATATATATATATATATATATATATATATATATATAACACTTATATATATAGTAAAGTAGGAAAAAGACACAGATTTGAAGAGATTTTACAGCCTTGCACGAGATGGGCTATCGAACGGCTTTGGCACTTTTATACTCGATTTACACCGATTAAAACTTGATATGTTGCAGTAGATATGTATATGAGGGTTTACAAGTGAGATTTACAGGTTTAGAAGTAAGATTTGAGCAGTTTTGCACTATAAGGTTCGAATTTTCTCTCTCCTGGCCCTTTCTCTCTCTCCCAAAACTTGGTTGTTAAATGAGTTGATGGAGGCCTATATTTATAGGTACGGGCTTCCACAGGTAAACATGTGGCTTCTGTAGGTACACCTACGGAAATGCCCAGTGGGCCTGTCGCTTGAAGTACGTGCACCTCGATCCACGTGCAGGTTACTTGACACCTTCATAACTTGCAATCCGAGAATCCTATGGAGATGTGCCATATCATTCCAGAAAGCTCTTTCCGAGAGCTACACAATGACATAGGGCTTGCCTTTTTCCAAATCAGAGAAGATGGGTCCATGACCAAACTGGCATCTTCGGGTCTTCGCAGGAAGTCCGTTGAGCTATTTTTTCATAGTTTACGTTCGGAAGTGCTGTAATGGCTATTTGTGACCCTATCTGCAGCTGTATTGTGGTTGTTGATGTTTTCTTGTCAAAATTACCTTTTTGCCCTCCGGGGTTGTCTCCAAGGTTGATCGGGCTTTTGGTTGTCGCTCGGGGGTGTCTCGGGGTTTGATTGCAGCCGATTCTCTTCTTCCTCGGAGTTGTCTTAGAGGTTGATTTTATATTCTCTTGGGGCCATCTCTGGGGTTTGATTTGATTTTTTAGACTTTCAGGGTTATCTCTCGAGTGTGAAAAAGACGTTTTTGCCCTCTGCATAGTTAGTAATAGGAAAACAAAAATTCGAGTGTCTACAGATGCTCCTCTTTATCATGTTTATGCAATACAATGGAATGAACAAGATAAAGATTACTAGAAACTTAAATATGACAAGGTATTGGTACAATGCAAATAAAATGGAAATATGTAATGCAAATGAAATGATATGATGTAATGAAAATGTAATGATGTGATGCCTATGTTGGGGCTGTCTCAACGGTGGACTTTCCATCAGTGTTGCTGATGCCTACGCTGGTGTTGACTCCAACGATTTTTGATTTTCTTCGGTGTTGACGATACTTGTTTGATGAAGATATGCTGAGATGTTTTCTACATCTGTGCTAGGGATGATCTGAAATAACCGAACTTTCCCCGACATTTATGCTGATTGTTTACAACGTTCCATCACTGGGGTGATTCTGATGCCTACTCGAACGGTAGTTTTTAAGGTTTTATCATCGGGTTGAATGCTACTGCTACGCTGGGGCTGTCACCAATGGTTTACAATATCGAATATCATGATATCTTCGCTAAAGTAGTTCTCAACGGCTTACATTTCGTCAAACATTCTTGATATCTCCGCTGAGGATGGAGTATCAATGATTGTCACCACTGAAATAGATCGATGCGTACTGACATGGTAGTTTACAAAGGGCTGTTATCACCGAACCTTCTCGATGCTACGCTAGGTTGATGCCAACGGTTTACAATACTAGAAAGACTGATATCTTCGCTGAAGTAGTGTTCAACGACTTAAATCATCGGACCCTTCCCGATGTTACGATGGATTGACACCAACGATTTATAATATCAGACAGAACGATATCTTTGCTGAAGTATTGTTCAAGACTTACATCATTGGACCCTTCCCCGATGCTACACTAGATTGATGCCAAAGTTTTCAATATCAGACAGACCGATATCTTCGCCGAAGTAGTGTTCAACGACTTACATCATCGAACCCTTCCCAATTACTCTGCCGGGGATTTCTTCTATAACAAATTCTATCATCATTCCTTCTGATGAAGGTAGTTTTCAAAGTTATCCTGACCGGGTTTCTCTGATGCTTCATTGAGATGATACCAATGGCTTAACTGAGAATTTCATATTCGCACAGTTTTTTAGGATTTTAGGTGGTTTTCCGCTCAATCGCGTAAAACCTTTTTTCCTGATTTAACTTTTTAGATTTTGAGAGACTTGTCGGACCTCAAATTAGATCAAACTAGAGGGGGTGGGACCACCCTGGACTTCCATAAATAGACCTGTGGGTTTCGCAGGTAGACCGCAAAAGGTCGCGGGTGGTTTTTATACCCCTTGGCCCATTCACAAGTCACTTTCAACTTGATTCACTATGAAAAATTCGAATTTCTCACTCAGATTTACTCAGTTCGGGTTGCTTTTCTCGAAATCTATCACGTATAAACATTCTACACACTTAAGGTAACATTTACATCCTTTCTTTTCAAGTTTGATCGTTAGAATGCTATATTTCATGCTTAATAAGTTAAACACTTATAACAAATATGTATGCTTATATAATTTGATAAAATTGAACAGGCCAAGTAAATGCTTGTTTTCACCATGCTGAACGTTATGATGTGAAAAAAATTCATTTTTTCAAAAGTCAATTTACATCTATTTTGGCTAGTGCAACTATCCTATTTTTAGGACAAATGTCCATGAAATGTTTTTTCAATTGCATAAGGTAATTCAGCTACCATTGGGCTCAGTTTATTGTTTAATATATGAAATGTTCATGATTTGGGTTGGTGTGTGCATGAATGGCCACCTATTTATACCTATGTGCATGTGAATAATCCATTTTACAAAGGAGACTGGCGAATTTTTTTTCACGAGTCTAGGCATTTTAATGCACATGCATGTTTAAACTCTACATGGGATGTATGTTAAAATAACATGAGTTGACATGATTATGCCAGGCATGATGTGATGATCTAAGCATATCCTTAGGGTCTGTTGTCCTAGGTGGATGCATATGCTTAATTAAATTGACTAGAGTAGAAACATACCTCACCATTTCTGAGGCGATTTGGAGTTTTTATTTTCAGACATGGATTTTGATAAGCCTAGTTGTTCTACTTCTCGTAGAGCTTCTTCTGGTGTTAAGAGAGCGACTTCGGACGTTCCCTTGCCTAGACCGGCCAAACAGGCACGTCGGTTGACCAGTCTGTGATTCGTCCTATTAGGGTTGATAGGAATGGAGTTCCTGAGGAGGAGGAGGAGGATGTTCCTACTGAGGATCCCGCTCCTTCTTCTTCAATTGCTCACCCAGACCTTCCCGGGATACATGTGATTATTCTTGATCTTTTAGGCAATTTGAGCCGCCACCCATCGGTTCATCTCCATGCTAATGAGGTACTAGAAATTTCAATTTCTTAACTTGTTTTTTCTCCCATTTTTGGCAATGGTTGAGCCTTGATTTGCAATGTAGGTTCCCGGATTCACTCAGCCCAAGGAGAACTGGTTTAGCGTTTACTCCTTGTACATGAGCCTTCATCCCGATTACCAGATTATTATGCATTCTTGGGGCTTCGAGGCTTTCTTTTCTATTGCACCACGATGTTGTCTGTGGGGATATTTAAGAGCTTTATTTGAGAGATGGTTTCATCAGAGCCAATCGCTCCATCTGCTAGATTATGAGGTGGTGATGACTCTAATGGATTGGCAATTCATCACTGGTTGGAGTTTACAGGTGAGAGGGTGTCCCTGGTAATAAACATTTCCCCGATTACGATTAGATCCTTGTTGGGGATACCTCCTTCGGCCCTCAAGGGTCGGGCTTATCCATTTCGGTCCCTTGAGCATTGATGCTTCTAGCGGAGCTTTGTCAGAGCCTCCTCTAGCTGATCAGGTGGAGAGAGATCACATTCTGTGACGTCTATTTCTGATGATTATCAGAGGCTGCTTCATTATAGATAATTCCTTGATTATCTCATTTGTATTGTTTAGAGCTCTCTGCGATGTAGATCGCATTAGAGATTTTAATTGGGGTTCTTTCACCTTTGCCTATTCCTCTGTGGGATGCAGCTATGCTCTGAAGGCGTTACAGAGGCTTGGTTAGACTTCTACCCATTTCTGCTGGTGAGTAGTTTCAATCAGTTTTCCATTTCCCACATTCAGGTATTTTTAATATATGGACTGATGTAGTTGATTGATGCCTTTTCAGTTTTTGGCTTACGAGAGGCTTCCTTGCCTTTGGCCAGTTACCACCTTAGGCTTAGAGACATAATCTGAGGGGACGCGATGGCACCATTGTACCCTGGCTAAGGTCCCTG